>JAYGXS010000003.1:48200381-48251425 GCA_036362985.1 Ligula intestinalis
GAGGAGGAGGAGGAGGAGGAGGAGGAGGAGGAGGAGGTTAACATCATGACACCGACTTCGGGTGAAATGAAGGAGGACAAAACGAGCAAAACACTTGCCACGAAAGCGTTCAAAACTGTCCTGTGGGCAGCAGAGAAACCGCCCAAAGCAGTTGCGACAGCAGAGAGCAGACATGTCCAGACATCCACCACTCATCTGGTCCACCAGAAACATCAGCACAAAGCCCAGTGTCAGAGCGACGCCAATGAGGTTGTGTGCCTTACCGTCGCCGTGTTCTTGCGTGGATTGTCGGTTGGCGTCCAGGGGCCCGGCGTCAGCTTTGGCCGCCTGCGGCTCGGGGGCGTTTTCAACGCCAGCTGCAGCTCCCAGCACAGCCTGAAGGACCCGCTCTCCGGGACGATTTTTGTCTGCTGCTGCCCCTGCAGGTGCATCTGCATTTGCAGGGAGCTTGGGCACAGGAGCAGCCGGCTAACGAAAGGGAACGAGAAGAAGAAGAAATGCCTTGTTTTTTTATTCAGCTGACTCATCAGAAACATCCTAACACACGCATATTCCGAGGTTGCGATGAAGTTGCGAGAGTTGACCTAAGTTGTACAGCGCTAAGGCAGCATCCTACATCATTCCCAGTCATCCAAACACACCAGAAGGCATTGTGCGATCAATTCACTTGACGGGAAAACGCTATGAAACACCTATAATCCTCATTCACCAGTAGAGGTCAAAGGATCAACCAGAAAGAGCATTAAATTCACGAGGATGAAGTCAGTCCAGTAGAGTATAGCCTACATTTGGACTGGTCACGCTAACAACATATGACTAACACTATGGATAGCCAATAGAAGCGAATATGCGAGTTCCAGGAATCAGTTCAGGAATAGAAGATGTGATCGCTGGAAGAAGACGTTTATTTGCCAGACGTTAGGGATTCTGTCAAGAATCCTTAGTCAGAGGTAACCGTAGAATAGTGTGAAACACGCAGAACCAATCAACAAGGGCAACGACTTGCCGTTCCCATAATCCACACTGACACATTGTCTGAGCAAGAGAATCAGTCACTTGGGAAGGGCCGGGCCCAAAAACAATTCCGACGAAAGTGGACATAATTGTGGCATAAGTATCACGCACACATCAAACACAGAGGGCGAAATCGCGGCAATTAATGGCTCGGAAGCGCACCCGCAAACCATCATCGCACCAATTACGTCCCCAGCGGTGGTTAAGGGAGCTGAAAATTATAGTGCGCATGTGGCCACTACGAACTATAAATACTGTGTAATCTGTGCATACGCCATCTTAATTTGTGCATTTATCACCCTATTCTACGATTAATTCTGACAAAAGCTTCTCGACAGAATCCGAAAGGTCAGGCAACTAGATTTCTTGACTCCGTGATCGCATCTTCTACTTCTGAACTATGGATATCCCTACAAAAATTAGCTTGATGTAGGCTACTGTATTGTAAATACCGCTAGGACGGGAAAGAGGGAAACGGGACGTAAAACCTAACTTGCGTAACTTGCCCTAGCATCTTAGCGGCACATAGGTCATTCCACTCAGAGGTTTCAGAAAGACAATGAAGTCTGCGAGTAAAACAGAACCCAGAAGCTCGCCCATGAAGATGAGGTGAAAGTATACAACTAGGCGAGAGTGTTCCCATTTAGAGTAAAATTCTAGTGTGTGCTTTTTGGGGGAAGGGGAAAATCATGTATGTGACACACGCAGACGGAGTCAGTCACTGTGTGTGTTCTTCACACCAGACGACTGACCGGCTCGAACAGCAGCTGGGACTTAAACTAGAGTAGAGAGTTAGAGCAATGGCTCCGCGCACTTTCCTTACTATAAAAAATCGAACGGACTTGAAATTATCAAGGTGCGCTAAAAAAGATGGCCAACTGACGCGATGACTCGAACTGTACAATCAGTCCAGTGTGTGTTTGTGTAACGTAGCCGACTGGTGGTCTGAGAGTCAGGTTGCAATGGCCCTGTGGCAGTCCCACTTCGTGGGATCCGAGCCAGTGTGGCGACACGCTTAGTGGCTGCGCCAGCCAACTGCGCTTTCTGCCGACTACGGTCCTTTTGGTTTTGTCATGACGCCCGACCCAGGTGAGGTTGAAGAAGGTGCGATAAAGGCAGCGAACGTGTATTACCAATATAACCTAGTACAGGCATATGTCAGCGTCCCTTCGCTGCCATACTCTGGAGCACATGTTGGACCTCATCAGAATTGACGGTTGAACTGTCGAAGGGGAGGAAAAACTGATGTATTCATTAAACAGTTCGACTAAAGTTCGATGTGGCGCAAGCAAGACCTTCACAAAACTGTACCTCGCGAATAGCTCTGACTCACATGCGACCACAGCAGACGCGTCTTCGACCGCGTTCCCACCCGCCCTCACAGTGGCCAAGGTTTACTACAGCCAACCTCCCTACGGTGAATCTATCTCCCCTCCTCTACATCTCTGTTTTTGACGACGGAGCAGATCCTGCGGACCACGCTGCTCCGACTTCCCTTCATAGCCCATCCGGCGGGGCTCCTGATCCAACAAGGGCTACTAGCCAGCCAGACTAACGTGCGACAGTGACCTAACTTTAATGAGTGTTCCTAAGGAAATGGGGATACCTTAGAAACCCTATTTTTAAAATTTTGCTTTACTTTACTACCCGTGCGGTGTCCCTCACAACAAATTAGGAGTCTTAACAGAAATAAAGTAAAATTCCAAAATATAAAGGGGCAGGCTTATTTCTGGTGATAACGAACCTGATTCATGGCCTCGGGTAGGTTTCCATCTACATGAGGTTGTAGATTGAGGATGGTACTAACGCCTTCCGGAATTATAATTGCCAGAGCTGCGCCAACAAGAAGTCCAGCACCAAACATGGTAATCAGCCGAAGCCTTTGCTAAAATGCAGAGCGAAAAAGAGGAAAAAATGTGACTGGTAAGTTGACGCTGACGTTCAGGAAACCTTCATTCATTTCACAGGAAGAGAGCCCACCTGCCAGCCTATCTGCTGGCTACTTAAAACAGGCGAGCGTGTATTTGGTCGCAAGAAAATAAATGGGCCTGCGCTGACAATGCGAAAGCACACCGTGTGGACTGTGAGCGTCAGAATGCGAGTCTTACTGTCCTTTGTGTAGCGCTTGCCCCCTCATAATTTGCATAGTACTAACGAGCCAGTTGCCGAGAACTCCGGTACGTATGGTGCTGCAAAAGTCCCGGGTAATTAGGCCAAGGTTTTCATCCTACAGAATAGCATTAGAGACAAAGACAAGAGAGATTAGAAGGGTCACTTCAGTCGTGATTAGCCGGCCCTACTCAATCCCGAGTGTTGCAATGCGGTTAGGATATCGGACTTTTGACTGTCAGGTCACGGATTCGAACTTTAGCAGTTGCAACACTTGGGGTTGGCGATTATTGGCTGGTGACGGCTAGTAGGCCAGAAATGACGATTACAGCGTCCGTCGTCCTCGTCACCGTACGGGTGCTGGCGGGGCTCAAGGTTCAATAAGAAGAGTGTGTTACGCAACGCGATTTAGTGTTATTGATGATTGCAGTTGTGCAGCAATGAGATAATTTCTTTTACGGAAAACGTTCGTGAGGTTCGCACCTGAACGCGATTTGTGATACTCAAAAAGACGCCTCGGTCGGCGAGTTACGGACCATGGTGAGACGTGCCTTAATGTGCGATTTTTTGTTGCAGATAAGTGTAACACCAAAACAAAAAAAGTTATACAGTTAGAGGGCACCTACTTGGGCGAAAGGCATTGGGAAACTGGTTTTAAAATAGTCGAAGGCTTCCTGATTTACCTTCACTGAACAAAGTCACGCAGGCACCGGCTATTTAAGTGGTGACAACAAAAAGTCAAGTCTACTATAAGCCTGAACAGGTGTGACAACTTGGTGCTAGATACCTGCAACTCATCATAAATTGGCGGCGCGAATACTTCGCAACATGCTAATCTGAGGGTTAGACACACCTCCTAACTAGGTGTTAGCGAAAATTCCCGACCCGCAAACAACTACTTTCTTGACTGTTTTAAGGGTTCTGCTACCAACTTAAGTTTTTGCTAAGCTGTATCTAAACGCTTCGACATACGGAAGAAGACGACAGTGGTTTCGTTAATCAAAAACGACGTGAATTGAGTAATTTCCCTGAGAACAGCTGGCAGGAAGTGTCAGACTATGAAAGCAGTCTTCGTGTAATTCCCACCACCGGAGAGAGAACAAAATGACTGATAGTGAAAGCGTTGCTCGCTTCTGCAATGATCAGGACTTCAGGAACACAATCTGCAAGGTTTACAGAAAAATTGGCCGAGACCAGGAAGGAGTTTGACTAGCGGTTATATCAAGAGGCCATATAACCCTTAAAAGATGAGCCAGTTATATAATCGGGTTATCTCGACAACCAGAGTCGTGATGACATCATAATCTAAGCGAGACGGTCTGGATTAAGATCTAGCCCAGCTTCTGTACTAAAAGACTCGGTTTTTTCACTCAGTCAACTGAAATGTTCTCGAGGCACACAGACCATTACCTACTGAGGGTATCTTTAGTATTATAACGAAACTGACAAAACAATAAATAGTTTAGCGAGGATGACCCTCTGATGGAAGGTCAAAAATGACACTGTAGTAGTAGACCGCAGATTGCGCAGCCCTTGACCCACATTTTGGAAATGAGGGCTACGCAAAAAACTTAAGGGAAAATGCCCGCCTAACACTGTTGTAAAACCACATTGACTGCTTCAGCTTCTAATACAGAGGTCGGAAAAAATGAACAATGTGGCTATCGAAAAGAACTGGAATGTGCCGGTTTGCACACCGAACACTTGATACCAAAACTGTTGTCAGCGGTCTATGTCCCGCTCTTGTGGATTTTCCTTTGAACGACTTTGTGTTTGGCCATACTATAGTGTGTGATCGTAACTATGTAGACTGGTTGGTTAATTATCCCAAAACAAGAATAGAATTTCGTGTAAATGATGAAATGAATCGCAGCTCTGACAGAAATTATAGCGTTTGTAAAATTTGAAATCATTCATCAATTCGGACTGTCTGTGTGATGCATTTGTATCTTTAAAACGCGTTCTAGGCAACGCTGGGGTCAAGGTGCACCGTTGTTATGTAATAAGGGGCTGGGATACATCGGCGACGTGATACTGTAGCTTGTCGGGTCTCAAATAAGGAAGAAGGAAATCGAAGACGACCTCAAAATAAACCCAAAAACGAAGTGCCGCCTAAGAGTTTTATGGTCACAGACATGTGGCTGATCACAGTGGCCGGCGATGTTCTTTAAGTGGTGGGCAAAGTACCGCAAGATGAACACAGTAATGTTTTAGTAGACCATTGATACTGCCAGGAATGGAGAACCATCGCACGGTTCTGGTTAAATTTTAGGAATCCGTGGCAAGACTATTCACAATGGCTACTTTCCTACACTGGTGTGAAACAAGACAGAGATCTTAATAGGTAGTTACTGCCTGGATTTATCCGCTGGGCAGCGTTTATGCTCTATTATTTAAATTCGGCTCTGATAGCACCTTCAATAGACGTCTCCATCGTCTGTCGGGAATGAAAAGAGTCAGCTAACTCAATCTCATGCTGCGCCAACCAGAAGAATTGGCTGACGAAGGATCTATCTCCCCTTCTCTTCATCTGTGTTTTGGATGACGGAGCAGCCCCTCCCGACCATGCCGCTCCGACTCCTCCTCGCCGTCGGGATTGAGGCCACCCGGTGGGGTTCCTGATCCAACAAGGGCTACTAGCCAGCCAACCTCACTGAGAATTTTGCTACCGGTCGATTGAAAAAGAAAGCGACAACTCGCGATACGGTGAAACAGCAACATTGAGACAGCTGCGCCAATAATTACGAATTCAGTCATAAGTACATTAAGTTTAGATTAGTATTTTAACAAGTTAATGGTAGCAAAGCATGCAGAATCGAACGAGTTCATAAATCTAATTACACAATGCTCAAATGCTGTCATTAATGTTTTTAAAACAGAAGATTATCAAGAAAACAGTTCAAGGACATCAACGGGAAAGGCAGCTGCCTTAAAGTCGATGCCAGAAGACATAGTGAGTTATAAAAGCGGAATTCGCTGATACAGCCTATCAAGGCAAAACAAGCACACTTGCACAGGGATTACCACAGACCGATCGCTATAGACCCGACTAACATTTTCTGCTGCCTAAGTAACTACTCTATTAGACTGTCCCAAAGAACTGTTGGCTTAAAATGCCCGTTGTCCGGTATATTTCTTAGGCCATTACTATGATAACCTTACACGCAAACTTATTATCCTGATTCATTTCTTTTTAGTAATTGCTGCTCCGATTGGAATTGTAATCTGATAACGACCTTCGCCTTTGGGCCCGACATTAGGCCGCCACGATTGTGTCTTTTATACGGGGCGCTCTCTCTAAGCCCCGTAAGCAAACCTGTAGCGTCCCTCAAGGCTCTGTGCTCAGCCCGACGCTCTTTAACATCTACATGCGAGAGACCCCACTCCCCCGGGCACCTGTGCAAGTTGTATCCTACGCGGACGACGTTACCTTCTTTTGTCGGCACCATGACATCGATCAGGCTGCACAGCTCTTCACGGAGTTCATGCCTGTTGTCGAAAACTTCCTCACCCAGCGCGGAATGACGATCTCGGCAGCCAAGTCATCCGTAACTGTTTTCACGCTTTAACCGAAAGAGTTTAATCGTTACCTGGCCATTACCGTCAACATGGCGTCCTTACCGCTCTTCCGAAACCCCAAACTCTTTGGCGTGCGTTTTGATCCGCTTTTCACGTTCGCAGACTATGCCAGGGAGATTGCAAACAAATTAAGCCGTTGCACCAAGGTCCTCAAGGCTCTAACAGGCACATCCTGGGGCTGCGCGAAAGAGACTTTGTCGACTGCTTTCAAGACGCTGCCCAAGCCGCACCTCACTTATGCGGCATAAATCTGGTCTCCTACGATGAGCTCTTCCAGCCTCCGCCGCCTCTAGTCAGCACAGAACGCTGCCCTCCGCACGATCACGGGTTGCTTTAAAATGTCGCCTATAGATCACCTTCATGCGGAGGCTTCTGTTCTACCGGTCGCCCATCACAACACTCTCCTTAGCCAGCAGTTCTGGTGGAGTTGTTTGCAACCCGGCCATCCCAATCATCACCGTTGCTGCACTTCCGAGCCCTGCCGCAACGTCCGGCCGTCTATTCGATCACTCCACAAGGAAGCTGTCGTAGCGTCGCTCGCGGATCTACCTGTTGATAGGTCTGCCACCAAGACAGGCTTCCATAGTCTTCAGCAGAGAGTCGTTGTCGATGAGAAACGAGGTTACCATCCTCCGGTCCTTTTGGGTGGCTATCCACCTCCGATTGCGGCCTCGGAACGACATCTCCCGAGGGTCACTCGCTGTACCCTGGCGCAGCTACGCAGTGGCTACTGCATGCTCCTTTACCAGTACCAACACCGGCTCGACCCATCCATACCCGACTGCTGTCCCGACTGCGGCGTCTCGCCGCATGACTGCCGTCATCTGTTCGCTTGCAGTTCTCGGCCAGGCACCCACCTCACTTCCGCGGACCTGTGGCTCAAGCCGGTCGAGGTCGCGGAACGGGTGTACTGCATTGAAATTGCGGCAGTACAGAGAAGTAAATGAATAAATGGCTATGATGTGGTGATAAAGAAACGAAGTTCTTGTGAAAATCGAAGCATCAAAGCTGTGTACGAGTAAATCAACGCTTGTAGTTCAAAAGTTTTCCAATATAATGTGACATAGTATCCTTTACATCAAAACTGAGCAGACAATCCGAAATGCTCACGACCAATTGTAGTCTTTAAACCTGTGCACTGTGTGATAATTTCGCGTTTCCTTTGGATCTATGACAAGGACATAGTTCCACCAAGGCACTTCTGTCTGATCGATATGCACAGCAGCCCAAGGAATATAAGCGAGGAGGGCATGACATGTACCGGCACCTCGTCTCTTTATACGAGTACCATTGCAGTTTCATAAACAATGCCCACGCCAATGACATGCAACAATAGAATGAACCGAAAAAACAGTCAGAGAACTCCGCTGCCTTGCTTTTCGTTGGCAAAAAGAGTAAAGCTACTTAAAGCTTGCCGTTGACGAACAATTATAGCAGTATTGTGGCAGTTGCTGTGCAGTTTCGTGCTACACAAATACCCGCATGCTGGCTTGCTGATACATGCAAGAGAGACTGATTCCAGCAATTGTCAATCAAAGTCATGACTGCGAAGGGTTTACGAGTGGCAACAGTTAGGTTACGTATTTGGCACGTTGTCAGATGCCTTAAGTGCGTACGTACAAGAAATCGACATCGAGATGGAGCTAACAATGGGTGTGCACAAGGTTACAAGAAGCACTAATGTTTGCTGTCATTACCACCCCCTATTAGCGAATATCAACATTATGCCGGCATGTTCCTGGTATCTTCCTGCCAAAAAAGTTCATGCGCTGACTCTGGGAGATGCCAATCGGTGCCATGACCGCAATTGCTCTACGAGTGTCAAGTATTGAATGAGTTAAATGGGGCGTTGTCCGTGCGTTCATAACCCCCTAGAATGCCTGTCTATGCAGATATGGGGCTCCATCGACCCCGTTTAAAAAAGAAAGGCTTAACCGAAGTGTCAGATTCTAAACTGCAAGAACAGCAGAATTTATTGGATCCATAAATTTAAGGAGCGCGCTTTAGCTGCTACCTCTGATTGCATGACGTGAATAACGTATGAGAAAATACTAAATTGAATGCATACAGAAAAATCGATATAAACAGCAAGGTCATGGGAAATGGCCGAGACTAATCAGTAACGTAATAAAGTTAAAACACTGTGGGCAGCAACAGGGAACCTTTGCTATAAAGAAGTGTCAGTTTTCATTTTGAAGGTGCAAGTATTTGGCAGGCCTCAATTTTTCGACCGTTGCCACCTACCAAAAATTTATTCATCGTGTTTTAATTTGTACCCTGATAACATTTTGCCAGCAAACCTGATTCTAATTTCTAGAGAGCAATTCCGTTGTACGATTCCGTTCTAGCAAGCCCACTGTCGTTGCATGCGTAGTGCTCTCACGTACGTACGCATTGACTCAACGTGCCAATAAGCATACGAAATACCGCTCAGCAGTGCATGCCAGCTGCATGGGAAATATTTACTCGGGGAATCGCTATCAAGGAAATTTCCACAACGGTTGATCCCAACATTGCTGCGGTTTTAAACAAGAGAAAATATGACGGAGCTAAACTCTCAGGCAATTATAGAGTCTTCTGTTGTCAAAAGTTGGATTTACACCACAGGTGGTCCTACTGATAAATACGGTTTACCCGTATAATAACACGGTTAAGAGGCACATCAAAATAAATTATAATATTAAAAACTTACGGGATTCACTGACATTGTTAACGGTACGTACCCCGCAAGGTAACATCCGAAGAACATCAAAATACACAAAACGATTAGCCCAAACATTGTGGAGAAATGCGCTGCAAAAACCACCTGGCGAAAATTCAAGGCCAAATTGATATGTTAAAACAATCACGGAATCGCTCTCTTTTTCCCGTGAAACCCCATATCAAATATGGTTTTTTAAGTTTTTCGATTATTCAGTTTAATATGTTAGATGTAAATAAGCACTTTACTTATCTTTTTTCGGGGCCCTAAGGTCAATTTAGCCTAAACCACATCGCATATCATTCGCTGAAATTGTGGAGAATTGAAAGTTGAAGCCTAATCCTCTACGTTTCCAAGTTTAGCACAGCGCGCAAATACTTTCGAATTAGGAACTGAACTGCAAAGGTTCACATGAAAAGCAGCCCCGTGAGGCACTGGAACGATTAGGCAGTATGTATGACTAGCCATATTATACATGCGACCTATTGATTTGCGGAAATATTCGAGGTCCTGATAATGAAAGCAACATATGAACTATTTATAGATGCACGAAATTCTGGTAACTGTCAGTCTCCTTAGATCAGAGGTATAAATTTTAAATAAACTCTTTTTCCTGCAAGGACTCCATCTTTTCAGGTCTCAGTTGAATCACTATTTTGCGAAATGATAAGGCAAAATTGTAAAAAGAACCTCCAGACAGTGCACTGCTTGAATTTTCCCCTTAATTATGTTGAACGATTAAAAAGACTCTGGTGGTAAGGGGACACTGATCATCTTTATTAAACAGAGGTAGTGTTAGCCGACTCGAAGCCGACATTTGTCTCCAGCTTCGGTTTCACGGCACCGTTAACTGCGAACAAATTAACGCCCTCACTCTAGATGATCGACCTTACGCCCCTGGTTGGTCTACTATGATCAGTTTCATTCCATTTGTTGCACGTCTAATCGATGTCGCTTCGCCTGAAAATTTCTCCAGGGAGTCAGATTGGAGCGGGCATATTGTACTAGGAGTTTTCATTGTACATTTCTTGGCCTAAAGACCTCTTTTTTTAAACAATTGGATTTTTCCTTAGCATTCTCTTGGTTTATAGGTTTCCTTTGATAACCAATCGGTGTGGCTCTGTTACATGCCGAGGACGTTGTGTTTGACACACATGGAAGGATAAGAGAACTGAAACTGTCTCAGTAATCGGGAGCACTGAACAGGGCTGATAAACACCAGACCAAACACACGAACGGACGAGGTTGCTGGACCTAAAGTAAAAAATTTCAAAATTTATTTGCAGTAAGAAAAGGCGTTACACTGATAAATGTCCGAGCTGGGGGTGGTGTTATCTCATGTTCGTCCGATCACCGGTGGGGAGTGCAGCGCTGTAAGCAGCTGCAGGGAGGGACTTGGGAGTGCTTGTTGTGACTCACTCCAAATAGGCAAACATATCCGAAGAACCACTGCTGCTAAGGCGTGCGTCTACACTGCAGGCGGCCTCTGCAACAGCCAATCACAGATACCATGGCAGCTAGGCTCTCCCGGTGGCGAATAAGTCGCATGCATGCCTTGGTCAATGCAGTCTGTCCAGGCAATTACCTTCAGGGCAACCAGACAATGTCCATTCTCGCTGCCGCTGGCAAGCCTGCCGCTAAAACTTCACTTGGAATCGACTGGCTTTTCTTGCCGGTTGTATGCTCTCCACGTCAAATCTCTGCCCATCGCTTCTTTGTTCCCCTCTGTACACAATATACTTTTCCAACTACTCTGGCCTCTACTGACTTCTGCTTCAATCATAAGTTACCCTGGTGTGCAGATCACAGTTGCCTGAGTTAAACTCGCTTAACCCCCTAAGATAGGCTAAGATAGAGCGAGAGGAAACAATAAGAATACGACGGCGACATGTTGCGGGGTGGGGAGTCAGCGTTTTCGAAGGGAGACGAGCACCGGCATCTTTTCAGGCACTTAGTCCCATCACCTCCATCCTGGGTTCGTGCTAAAAGTTCCGACCTTGGTTGACTTCGATAGTCCTTCAGCCTCTTGGTTCGTTAAAACTCTTATAGTTTTCTGTGTCATTTTGATCTTAATGTAATCATTTTACCACCTTTATAGTTCAATCAAAAAATTACAACGGCTTTGATTTATCTGTTGTTCAATCACCACGCAGTAAACTAGTATTTATTGTCCATTTTCTAAGCAATTACCGCTTAGCCATGAATTCCGTTAGACACTTGGAATAAGAAATTTTTTCATCAGGCGGCCCTACGATGTATCCCTAGCAAACTTACCTTAATAATTATCTTTCATTTTAAAGTACATTGTCGTTTACGCAGCCATCGCATTGACTGCACCTAGGGGCCATAGTCGATGCGACATTTAAAGCTATTCATTATGTCGATGATTGTTGACGATCGTGCCTAGATGCTCTGTTTTCGCAACATTGTCAGTGGACTCTACAATCAGGAATTGAGTACTATAGTAACATCTTCGGCAATGCGATTGTATTCGTGACCTTTACCGTCCTCTCCTCGTTTTGATTCTAAGTGCACTGCTTATGCCCGTGGTGGGCTCTCCCTGCCAGTTGCTTCTATAGCTAGTCCTACTAATATAAGTAATTAAATGAAGCCCCTGCCTTATTGTGATTTTTCCCACCACAGGGAGCGTTTTGAACCGTCACGCATTTTCATCTGCACGCCGGTCTTAGCACACGTGCATATTTTTCTCTCAGGGGTTACATTTGTTTTCTCTTTAAAAAACCAGGAACGCCATTCAATTCATATGCTTAATTCATTTTTAACTGTTTGTTGTTTGTTTCTCAGCTCACTGCCTCTTATCACTCACTAGCTCCAATAAGCTAAACTGATATTCATGAATTGACAAATGAACAAGTTTGCTCCTTCACTAAGATATTTTGCATCTACATCTATCTATAAAATTACATTACCCTTCAAGGTGTTTAAGTAAAAATTCATGAGGAAAGCACTTTTCCGACAAGCTTTATTCCTTGATTAACTCATCTCGAAATGCCTTGCACTTCAGTTATTCAACATATGGTTGAGAGCCAAATGCTTATTCTTACCAGATGTTGGGAGACGTTTGCGCAAAAAAAGAGACAAAGGCAGGTGACCAGCGGAGTTTTCTCCATCCTACTGACATCCTGCCGAAGTTCTTCGATTTAAATGCACATTCGGAGACTGGAAGGTTACTGGCTCGTAAATGTGGATTCCGGGTTTTGAGTTCAACTACATCAGGTGTTCCTTTTGGAGTTCGTTGATTTGGGGCAAAAGTCATTAACGGTAAGGGCAACTACATATATTTCTGCCCGCGAACATTTCCGCAAAAGTACTGCAGCACATATATGCCACAACTGTACATATATTCCGTTTGTATCATACCTTTGAAGTCAGGTTTGTTTTTCTTGATACAGACTCCCTATCTCGCCCAGTATTGACAAAACACAAAACCTGAAACAAAACCAATACTGGCTGCAACATAGGGAGTTTGTTTATGGTTTTTTCCGGTCTTTGAGGTTTTGGAAGGCACCCAAGAGGTGCGTTACCAACTCTTTACAATTGCCTGTAAACTGGCATACTAAACATATTATATATTGTGTCAAATTAGTATTCTCATACAAAGGAGTGAGTTTATTTTCAAGAGCAAATTAAAGCTCTTCTCCGTCATATCAACGACAGTTATGCGTAAAAGATAATGTTCAATCCTTCGAAAATCAGTTTCACGCCTGCTGAAATAAGCCTCCTCTCAAAAGGAATAGGGTTCTGTCATACTGACGAGGCGCCTCGGAAGTTACTAGCTAGCCTCAAATCCCTCTTTAAATAATTTACCCCAGGAAATATGCATGCAAGGGCACGCATCTGTGCTACCAATCTCTTCTGAAAAATGATACATTAGTAGACCTTGCGATGGAAAACGGAAATTGAGACGGGACCATGCGGTTGGACGACAGTATAGTTGTTGTATCTGTCGACAAAGTTGATGAAACTTTCGTTATGGACAAGATTGACTATGTTAATGAGGCCAACCTTGCCTTAAATGATGGAGAGGTCTACATTCCAATTGCTGAAAACCCAAAGAAACACCAAGAGGTTTCCATAGAGAAAAATGTGAATGAACAAATTAGAAAAAAGCTCATGAGTCCATGGACTTCACATTTCTGACTGTAAATGACCCCCGTATTGCACTTATATATGGCTTCTCAAAGGTTTACATAACAGATAACCATTGAAGATCATAACGCACTCATTGGATTTCCTACTTATAACTTTGCCAAGTGGTTATAGAAATGCCTAAAGCAGTTGGCCAATTGATCACCTTACAGTATCAAAACCTCTCATAGTTCCCCTCATCGTGGATGTATTTTATTGTTGAAATGTTCGCCCTACGAATCTTCAATTACTTTCCAGTCTCCCTTTCTAAAAAGCCCGAGGTAAAATGCAATAACCTTGACTTTCCTTGAGTGAACCATGAATTAATAAATGATTTCGTAAGCACCCAAGACTGGTATAGCATACTTTCAACTAACGATACCCCTTTTTTCCAGGAGCTATTGCAAAGCTTTACAGAAAATATTCAGGCTCTTATCCCACTTATTATTTTTAAATCAAATTCAGCTTCTTCTTCTATGCCACATTTTCTCCAACATAAACTTAAAATATTATGATAACAACTTAAGGATTCGTGTAATAGATATTTTTCATTTCACTTAAGGATAGCGCAAATATTTGAATTAGCGCTTAAAATAAGGCAGTCACGAGATAGGCGTAGGAAGTTCCTAGCATTAAGTGATGCGAATTCTTCCAGACCTGTTGCTCAAGAATTCCGTCTTCGGTCGGCGGCTTAGCTTCAGGAAGTCATTTTGCCCTTACGCGATAGCAACAATCATTTTGTTAAAGAGGATTTGGAGAAAGCAGCATTGGTAAATTCCTTTTTCGTCAAGTTCTTTACCATCGAAAGTAGCCCTATTCCTGCAATTCCTCTGCTATGTGATTCAAATCTCACTACCATTGATTTCTCACCCGCTAGTTTTCGAATGAAATAAGTCGTCTTAAAAATTCACATCTGGTTGCAACTGATAAATTCCAAACTCACGCATATGCGCGCTTAATATTAAACACTTAAGAGATTTTCCACCTTTACTAAGTAAATTATTTTCAGTATTTCTTGAGAATGGCTTTTTCCCGGACTACTAGAAAACTTATACTATAATTCCCGTTTTTAATTTTGATTCCCGCTCGGATATTCAAAATTATCGCAGGGTTCATAAAATGCCCTCTCTAGCTTAACTCTTTGAAAAACTAATTGCCAAAAAATTACAGATTTTTGCACAAGCAATAGCATTCTCAGCTCCTCACAGCATGGCATTTTACCGGCTTTGTTTCTTATAATTAACATCTTCCTCAAATGAAATTTATACTTTACCTTATGTTTGTGCTTCCCATCTTAGAATACTGTTGCCAATTCTTCGGTCTGATTAACGAAATTAGCCTTTCAAAAATTGAAATAGTACAGAAGCAGTTCACTCGAAAACTGCTTTATCCAACATTTTCCAGCACTTCTTACTCAAGTAGATGCCGATTAGCGAAACGAAGATTTCTTTGGATCAGGAGATTGGAAGCAGGCTTTTGTATCCTTTTTCGCGTTAATAATAGCACAAATCTCCCCGAACTTTATGTCATTACCCCGTCAGCCGTCCCTACTGTTATGTCCCGCCTCGGTACTTCTAATCAGCACGAACTGGTACGCCAAGATGCCAGTAAGAGAGACAGTGAGAAGACCAGTCTGCCAGACAAAGAGTCTACTCAGACGAGAGCACGAAACAGCGCGTCAAATGCTAGCCAGAGCAAGTTCAGTCAGACATAAGGTGTATGAACCTTAAAGGGAACGCAATAGACATTGTCCGACAAAGAGGCCAATCAGGATTGAGCAGACAAGACTGGCTCACGGCAAGCGATTCTCGCGATTCCGTTAATTGAGTTGACTCATCATAGGGCGCGCGGCGTCCCAACACATCCCCTTAAAATCGCTCAGTACCGCTTTTGCCGTGGGTAGACCTGTATGCGCTGCAGACTTTGGCGAGCACGGTTGGTCTGGCGTGTTGGGGGCGGTTTCAACTCTACCGGTGGGGGGTCAGGAACTGGTTCGAAAAGCGGTACTTCAGAAGAGCCTGCAGGAGTAGGTGCGGAGGCTGATTGGTCCGCTGGAATAGCAAAGGCGTCCAGCGGGATGTCGAGAGGCAGTGAAATGCCTGATTTATGTCCGAATGGGTTGCTGCACTGCCGCCGTCGAATCTGATTGTGGTGAAGAACCCAGGTGTCATCACCGACAGAGACGTCAAACAGCATGCTGTCTCTGTGCGCTGTTATCGTCCCCTCAATCCAGTCTGGGAATCCTCCCCGATATTCGCGAACAAAGACCGGTGTTCCGATGGAGATCTTGCCACAAGAGACAGGTGAAAGCGGCTGTGGAGACGGCAGATTAGTAGGCAGCAGCGCATGGAACTTCGTTTGAAGTTTCCGACCCATTATGGATTCGGTGGGGGAGACACCACCAGGAGACACCGCGTTAGGGGTGGTCCTGCAGGAGAACATGAAGGCCTGGAGTATCTCGTCCGTAGTGGCCTCTCCACGAGCTTTCAACAGGGCTCGTTTGAAGGTGTCGACAAAGTGTTCAGCCTGACAGTTGGGTTGGAGATGGTAGGGCAGGGAGCTCAGGTGCTGGATGTGGTTTTGGTGGCGGAAATTCTTAAGGGTCGATGAGGTAAATTGTGAGCCTTTATCCGACACCAGGATATCCGGTAGACCGTGTTGGCTGAAGATACGCCGTAGGGAGGCGATAGTAGCAGAGGCGGTTGCCGGCCGCAGCAGTGCAACATCGGGCCACTTTGAGTAGGCGTCGACCACGATTAGGTAAGTGACACCGTCGAATGGGCCAGCGAGGTCGATGTGCACACGAAACCAAGGCCTAACCGGAGTTTGCCATGGATCTGGCGATTGAGGAGCAGGCATTTTGGTAGCCTGGGGAATGACGTTGTCGGGGACTGCAGGTATAGCCGGAGTCTGCACTTGATTGCAAACAAGGCGGAGCGGCGACTGAGGTTGGGACTTGCTTTTCGGCTTGGAAGGGCGCTTGGCGTTGGAATTGGCGGTGGCGGACTTGTTTGCACTAGGTGAGGGTCGGCAGAACCCATCACGGTTTCCCACCTGGTCACACTTCTGGCAGCGATGTTGCCGAAGTGTACAGTCCCGATGGAAATGCTACGCGCCACAGTGCCGACAAGGAGAAGGCGGGGATTTGCCTTGGGGGCTGGCTTGGGAGATGGCTTGGGCCGCACAACAGAAGGTAGCATAGCTGTTGTGACCACATTAACGGTGCTAGCAGTAGAAGCGTCTTGGACCACGGCAGAATCGTGCTTGAGATTTAGAAGTGCTTGACACTCGGCAGCCAGTTCTTGGAGGGTAACTGAGCTGCTCTGTTGTACGTGGGACAGAAGACGCGTCTGGATTTCGGCATCGTTGGGGGACTGTAGGCCGCAGATGAAGGTAAGGCATTTAAACTGGTCTTCGGTTAGAGAGCCGAGTTGAAAACGGCCACACTCGCGATTCACAAAGCCGGCATACGTGATGAAATCGTGAGATTCTCGTTTGTACAGCTGGAGACACTGGAATCGGGTGTTGAAAAGTGAAGACTGCTAACCAAAAATCTGCAACAACTTCTTCAGCGTGTCCGCGAAGGAAATGTCTCTTGGATTCTTGGGCAAAATGAAGTTCATGTAGCGTTCGTGCTCGGCAGGACCCAGTTTGCGTAGGAGGAGTCGTACCTTCCAAGCGTCTTCTTGGGCAGCCAGATCGACAGAGAATAAATCCTCATATCGTTTGTACCAGGAGTCAACGGTAACCTGGGTCTGCGGGTCATGCAAGAATTCGGTGATGCTGCTGGCGATGGAATCGACGGATTGAGAGCCACTAGCAGAACTCGATTGGCCCGTGGAAGGAGTAGATATCTTGACGGTGAGGGTTTCCCTTAGCTTCAAGTTCGCGCACAATTCCTCCATTGTAGGGTGAAAGACTGCGTTGCCAAATTGTTATGCCCCGCCTTGGTACTTCTAATCAACACGAACTGGTACGCCAAGATGCCAGTAAGAGAGACAGTGAGAAGAGCAGTCTGCCAGACAAAGAGTCTACTCAGACGAGAGCAAGGAACAGCGCGTCAAATGTAAGCCAGCGCAAGTTCAGTCAGACATAGGGTGTACATACCTTAAAGGGAACGCAATAGACATTATCCGACAAAGAGGCCAATCAGGATTGAGTAGACAAGACTGGCTCACGACAAGCGGCTCTCGCGACTCCGTTGAGCGCGTTGACTCATCATGGGGCGCGCAGCGTCCCAACACTTACAACCTAAGAAACTCGGCACTTGTTATACATCCTCCTGCATCCTCCTCATCTAAATGCTCTTATTTTTTTTGCTCCCAGATATAGCTTTCTTTGGAATAACTTGCCAATTGAAATAACGTCGTTAACAAGACTGTCTGCTTTCAAGCGAAGCCTGCACATTTGGCTTAACACTGATTCTATCAACTTTTTATTCTCCTCATCTTTTCCGAGCAGCTTGCTCCAGGACTCCGAGAAAGGACCATCGGGAATTTTCGAAATCCTCTTGAAACTATTTTCTCCGCCTTGTATCCCCCGGGAACCTAGATGACTTCATTAACGAGCGCTCAAACAAACGAAGCCACGTGGGCATACTCAGTCTAAGCTGCTGCTGTTTCGTTGGCTGCTGAGCATCATCAGATTTCCCACACCTATTTCTACTCTACTACTCTGTCTTATCTTCCTAAGCAGTTTTTTCCTCTTACACGCTTTTTAAAAATGGAGGCCCGTTGAACTCTGCCTTCATCTTCACTATAAGAGTTTTTTAACTGCCACTATTTTTAAGTTTTTAAGTTCACAATTAACTGAAAAACATCGCTAACTATTGCCCTTAAAGGACAATTTCCGTTGATAGTATTACAACTTTTCACATTTATCTGCGCACATTGTCAAATTCATTTTTCAGAAGATAAATTGGCGAACATACGTTTGTTTTCGATAAATTCTCGTCAGGCCATGGGCGAAACTAGGTAACACGGCCACCCACAGCGGACCACAGGCCTCGGAAACGGGCCCCCGCAGAGACGACCAAGTCCCAAGTCTAGCCACGCACACCTTATCGGCGGTCCTGGACGCCGGGCCGTCTAGACACTGACACTCTGATCTCAACTCCCCCAACCTCCCCCCCCACCCCCCTTCCTCCCCCCTCCTCCCCACAGTGACAACAAGAACACTTCATCTGTCCACCAACCACCATAGTTTATTCATACCATATAAATGTAAAGGCCTGACGAGAATTGATCGAAAACAAACGTATGTTCGCCAATTTATCTTCTGAAATTTTCAATGGGAATTTTCGCAAAGTTAAAATTCATTTTTGAATTTTTTTACGAAACTTATTTTGTATCAATTGTGCCAAACAAATATAAATTCCAAATTCCATTTTTTACGAAACTAATTTTTGCATGGATAGCGCTAACAAATATAAATTCCAAATTCCAAACATAACCTAGCAATCGAGAACGTAACTCGGAGTTTAGCGGAATCTCTCATTGCATTTCCTACTCAGCACAACTTTAGCATGCTTAGGCTCTGTGTTAAGATAGAAACTAATACCAAAAGATCAAAGGCACCCCAATAGATTCGCCATTATCAGGGCTACTCACCAGACTACCCCAAAATAACCAGAATATGCGGTTGATCAAATTCTGACACCAAAACATTTGGCTAGGTTATGTAGATGATACCTTCGTTGCGATGAAAACTGCGAATTTGAATGACTGTATCAGAGTCTTAAGAATGTTTCTCCCCGTCGTACAATTCACTCACGAAAAAGCAACAGGAGGCATTCTTCCGTTCCAAGATCTTAGCGTGCAAAGACCGAGGGATGGCCATCTCGCGATCAGCGTCCACAGAAAAGACTCTAGTCACGAAATAATCCTGAAATATGGGAGCAACCATACCGCGGCCCCACAAAAGAAGCTGCGATCAAACATATATTTTGCTGCCTTTTCGGTATTGCAAGGGCGAATATCTACTAAAAATAAAATTTGCATACTTTTAGCTCTTGTTCCGAGACGATTCTTGAAAAACTGTCTCACGCAGATATAGCTTATCTGATAGAGTCAACAAAGGTTTGTCTGACTTAGTTTATATAAACTGAGTAGTCGGCTGGCTGGTTTTTGAGTTGAGGCCCCGGTAGAGACCACTGTGGTACTTATGCAAACTTTTAAGATGCAGCGGGAAGCTTTCCCTTTTAAGTCTTAGCCTCCATCGTGTACTTTTGTTTCCACGTTTTCTTAAACCCTTAAAGGACTTACCGGTAAAGATGTCATTTGTCCTGCTTTAAGCTGTATGCGTGAGTTCTTTTGATATAAATCGGCAATACTTATGTTTCGAAACCACAAAGAAGCATTTTGGCATCTGCGAATAGAGAATGCCCGCATAAAATGTTGGCGAATGTACGTTTTTGCTTACTTATCAATAGGAATTTACAATAATAAAAGCTGGGTTAAAGTAACAAAAATTTAAAAATCCAAAAGCCAGCAAGTATGGGGGAGAGGTTTGATGGAGTTGACAGATCAAGGGGTTTACGTTATTCCTATTAGGGACTGAGGAAGGGGGAGGGGAAGGAAATGGAGTTGTCCGACAATTAGTTCATGTCTCTGCATTAAGGCTTCCCGGGCTGAAGACGCACTCAGATTGAGTGTTTACATCGCGTTCCACGTGAGGTTACCATGACTGAGAAGAAAGCCAGAAAGCTCTTTTCAGTAAACGCCGCTGCAATTTGGAATAGGCCGAGTCTACAAAATTACGCTTTTTTAAAAATAACTATCATCTCAGAATGCAACTTACTTCACTTATCCAACATAACTACCGCTATTTTTTCCACATTCAGAACATCTTCCGCGATTTTTTGGATCCGTCTTCTGGTCTGTTGAGGTTCGTGACTTCTTTACTCTGTGTCAGGTCTCATTTTTGGGACAAAAGTGCTAACTCTTGAGCTGACAGTCCGAAACCGTTCGCCAATGCGCCTTTGTCTGGTATAGAATTCCGGTTCACTGAAAGGGAGAGAGAGGGAAAAAACGCATCACACTTATGTCAAACCTTCTCCCTTCCGAGCTGCCATTCTTTCAGGATATGCATTGAATAGATGTACTTATTTTCCCAAAGGACGCCTTTCCTTGAACTTGCATTTTTTGGGATGCCTGCTTTCCAGTTCATACGAAACATATTATTTCCTGATAAAGCACAATATGCTTTATTTTGATTAATGACCATTACGTTACTGCTGAAAGACTTTGTGGGGAGGGGGGAGCGCAACATGAGCTGCGTTTGCGTAACAGTAATTTTCTTGTAAAAATCCTTGGATATCATGAGTTAGCCCAGCTACTTTATATAGAACCCTCTGATCGAACTCAAATTTCATATTTTCAGTTAACACATCACTAAATAGGCAGTTACAGTAAACATTTTCCTAACAATCGCAGTAGCGAATTGTTAAATAGCTGCCCGTTGCTTGCACGAACTTGAAGTTGCATGCTCATTACACAATTGCGTAGGGAGGTTGTTATGAAGGAAGGTCTGTACCACCCTTAAGTTAGGTCAAATACTGTAACCAATGATTTATAAACGGCCCCTCCCTCAGATGAACCGCATTTTTATTACCATGATAACGTAATTCATTTGACAGATTGCACGTATTTCATACAGTATTATGTACCTAAAAGCAGAAAATGAAGAGCCTTTACGTTCCTTCATTCCTTCACAAAGTCATTACACGTAGTTTTTTCACTTTTGAAATGCTGTAAGCGAACTGATCCTAATCGAGAAGAGGCAGACGTGAACGCCAAATTTTGGCAAGTGATCCCGTACGTCAAAACATACCGGAGGCCGTCGGCCGACTTCTCACACTACTTGGAGTTAGAATCGCACACAGGCCGGTGAAAAATACAATGTGTCAAATAATGAAACCAAAAGATGCACTGCAACGGCAAGAAATATCTGTAGTCGTCGATAGGATATGTTGCGCTTGTAGACAATGCAAATACGTCGGAAAACTGGAATACCTCTCAACCCAGCGATCGCATCTTCTTCTCAATTACATCCCGAGACTCGCATTTTCACTTGTATTGGCTATTATCCTAATCACATGTCCAGGCTGAGAAGCCCAAACTGTATACATTCTCCGTGCAAAGTGTAACAAAAGATATTGACACAGAAGCTATAAAATTGAAGTAGTGATACTGAGATAATAGAGAGCTTTTCAAAGCTTCAAAAGTGGGTGAGTTTGAAAAGCGCAGGTTTGAGGTGGGTCAAAACGCAAACACAACCAGGTGATGCTTTGATGCTTCGACTCAAAGATGGAGAGAAGTGAGCTTTATTTTGGTAAAGGACTCCCATATATTACTGTATAAGTACTTATATTGGGAGTGGTTTTGCAGACCATTTAAAGGAATTCCGTTCAGGGATTGGCATCCGTTTGTGTTACGGCTATCTCAGGATTAGCTTGAATACTAAACAGTAGTGCAGTTAGCCTTGAGTTTTTTGCGCTACTCAAAGATTCATTCCAACATTTCGGTCAAAGTTTCACGCGCTCAGTCACTGACTTAATATACTCTGGCCAACCTCTCAAAATCTATGCAAAACCCCAATGCACAAGGTCTATGTGTCTGAACACAACAGACAATCCGCGAACAAAAATCCACTGATGGCCTCCCAAAAGTGCACAAGGAAGGTGCTCCTCTCCGACCCATCGTATCACTCAAAGGCACTCCAACGTACGGGCTAGCAAAGTGGCTGCTTCGGCGTCTCAAATTTCTGATCGCTGATTCGGAAACCACGGTCCGCTCGTCAACACAGTTCGTGGAGAAACTTAAAGGGGTAAGTCTCTTGCCAAGTGATATCATGGTTTCCTTTGATGTCACGTCTCTTTTTACTTCTATCCCTCAGGATCTGGCAATCGAGACGGTCGAACTGCTCCTACGAAATAAATATGATGAGACGGAGAATCGCCTGGGACACGCGGAAATCCTACAGCTCCTGAAGTTCTGTCTCAGGACGTACTTCACGTTTGACGGAACGATCTACGAGCAGGTGAAGGGGACACCAATGGGTTCACCGATTTCGGGACTCATAGCCGAGGCAGTCCTGCAGCGGCTGGAGTCGCTGGTTTTCCAACACCACAAACCGAAATTCTGGGCTCGGTATGTGGATGACACCTTCGTCATCATCGAACGGGATCAGGTGCTCACGTTCAAGGAACGTCTCAACAGCATCTTCCCGGACATCCAATTTACGATGGAGGAAGAAGAGGACAACCAGCTGGCTTTTCTTGATGTCCTCGTTTGTCGAAAAGATTGTGGTGGTGTAAAGACTAAAGTATTCAGGAAAGCGACAAACACGATGCAAGTACTGAATTACAACAGCAACCACCCAATCAGCCACAAACGCAGTTGCGTAAAAACACTCTATCGGCGTGTTGAGACGCACTGCAGCGAAGAAGAAGACAAAGTTGCCGAGGTAGAATACCTCCGACGGGTGTTCAGAGAAAATGGCTACCCGCGCAACTTTGTCAACCGGTGCTTGCGCAAACGAACTGTCCAACAAAAGCGCACCAACCCCAAGATTTGGCGTTCGATCCCGTATGTCAAAAACGTATCGGAAGCAGTCGGCCGCCTTCTCGCACCACTTGGAGTTGGAGTCTCACACAGGCCGGAGGCAACCATAAGGCGTCAGATAATGAAGCCGAAAGACCCACTGCCACGGCAAGAAACATCTGGGGTCGTCTACAGGATCTGGTGCAGTTGCGGTCAAAGCAACTATGTCGGAGAAACTGGCAGACTTCTCAAGACGCGAATTGCCGAACACGCGGCTGCAGTGCGGCGAAATGATGCCAATTCTCAAGTTGCGGCTCATTCGACGAGACCCGGCCACACCTTCAAATTTGATGAGACCGAAATTCTCGCAAGAGGTGACAATCAGGTGAGCCGAGAACTACTTGAGTCATGGTTCACGGGCCCCCAATCCATCAACAAGTGCAACGATTTGCCCAATCCATATTCAATCCTGAGATTCAATGTGGCCAAAGCAAGCCGTCACTTGAGGAATGGGCAGGCCACCGCCTCATCGTACGCCAACACCGGGGAGCCAGACGGCCGAGCAATCATCATGCCCGAGCTCACCGCCCGTGAAGAAAGTTCAACAGGTCAGAGCCCGCGTGCCGTCCAACAAACAGTCCACGCACAGGAAGGCAATTAACGTTAATTGTCGCTGTATGCTTGCAGTATTGACTGTGTCCTATAAATACTGCAAACGTCTGTGCATACTTAACCTTTCTGCTACCCATGTCTCTGATGACGAATCCGCGACGGATATCGAAACGTCAGGTGAATAAACATATTGTCCCAGCGATCGAGTCTTCTTCTTCTTCTCAATTGCTTCCTGGGACACGGATGTTCGCTTGTATTGGCAAATCCACTGATGCTTTTTTGCTCCTGCTTAAAGGTGGCGTGACATGAGACCTATTTCATCAAAGAAATGTGGATCGATGTCTGGCTAGAAGTCGTGTCTTGTCGTCAGGTCTGCACGCAACACTCACATTAACGAACCCGCGTGACCGCAACGACACGCTATAGTCGGTTACAGCACAAAGTAATGAGTAAGCAGGAGTTCGCTTAGGGCAGGTCAGGCTGAAATCACGTCTAGAGCTGCAACTGCTAAAGTTCACAACAGAACGTCTTGCATCCCGCTCAGGCAAACAACCTGACTGTGCTGAGTAGGATTTTTCAGAGCCGATTTGCGAGAGTAACACGCGAATTTGATGCGTGTCTTACAGTCAGCCGGTCGCAAGTCCCTTTTTGTCTTCGAGTGAGCATTCGCGACGAAGAAAATGAACGTCTTATTTGTAACTGCGTGAAGTGAATGATGACTGTTTTTACAATATCTGTGGCACAAAATCGAAAAATCGGTCTGAAGCATTCTCGCTGAGTTAACAAGGCAGGGCATAGGAATAGTAACCAACACAATGTGTGCAACAATTGCTTATCAAACAGAGCTTGCATGTAGCAAAAATAACTTGTATCAAGACATCAGGTTACACAAATATTTGATTTTTTACATTGCTACTTGATAAAAATAACTGCTTCTCTTCCTCGGCTACACAATTAATATTTTAATGTATTTCAAAAGCCTTAACCTAAAGGGATATTGAAAACAAATATCTCACGTTTATAATGCTGAATTACCCTTTTTATGAGTTCCTACTACCCGCAGAATGCAAGGTAGTAAACATCGAAGCAGCATAGGTAAAGCTCATGCATACAAGTAATGAAATGTTAATTTGTGAATCGTAATTGTATCCGTGGGTTATCGCTCATAGATGTTGCTTGCATCATAAAAGCCAGCATCATCATAACGAAACTCTGGTGGGTCTCAAAAATATAAATTCAATAATATTTTTAACATACATTAAATTTTCGTTATTATAAAATGTTGACAGAAATTCTGAAATGCCTTTTGATAAGGAGGAATTATTACGGTTGGGTTATTGTATGGGTTTGTATGCTGCAAAAACCAAACTAAACCGAGATAATAAGGAAGTTGTAGAGGTATTTCTTCTCTGCCATCCACAAAATATGAATATATTAGTGGATTTTAGATGCTCTTATGAAGTGAAATATATCTTACATAAAATTGGCATGAAAGCATTATGTATTCTATGAATTTGGTAGTTAATCCCGCCTTCTTTAAAATATTACCCACAAGACGGTAACGTTGGTTGCTGGAAGCGTTTTAAATTTCCAAATTAATTTAAACGTAATCTATCAATGCCATCTTAGAACGTAAGCTGAAAGTAATTCACTAAAGTGAAAAATACTCTGATATAAAGTGAAAAGTAAGTTCTTTTATTTCGCACCCAAATTATAAGAGTTAGTTTCAGGGATATAAAATAACTGGTCAAAATCCTCCATTTTCGCTTTACCTTTGAAAGTAGTTATATAACCAGATATTCGTCAGCTGAGTATTTGATAAAAGGGCTTTTGAAGAGTTAACTTAGTAGAGAAAGTATTTTTAATTGGTCATAGGCATAAGATATGGAGCCTTTGTTATGGACGTTCTTTTTTATTGACAATGGGTTCTGGTGTTGTGAGCTGCTCAACAACACCTGTTCAAGATTTAATATCCGAAAGCCCACGTTTTCGGTAAATGTTTTAAGAAATATCTTATTTTTAAGGTTTTGATGAACATTTAGAACAGAATATACATAAATGGAAGAAAGCTGAAAGGATGATTTGAAAATAGTTTTACTCCCATACCTGGAGTGTCTATCAAGTTCTAAAAGTCTATCGATATAAAGAAACTTGTTTATTGATCATATTATCAGCAAATTTTCATATTTTCAGAACATGAAGCTTATTTACAAATGATATTACCAAAAACGAAATAAGTGATTTCTCTATTTTTTAAATCATCAATTTGCTATAGGGTGTTCATTATTATTGTAAAGTTTTTTACGTGCGTTAACGCTGGTTTGCGAGTGATTATCAATCTTTTCGAAATTTTGCTATTTTGCATGAGTTAGGGTCCAACTTTTCTTCCCCGTGCCAGCTATGTTAATATATCCTCAAAGTATCCGTTAATATCCGGGCACGATAGACTTAAACCTGCGATTTCCGTTGCTCTAATATTTTCAACGGCATACTGGTTGCATTAATCTAACGATAATAGGATCAACCCCGATCCTATTTAAGGATATGTTCTATGTCATAAGGTGT
The DNA here is from genome assembly GCA_036362985.1 of Ligula intestinalis. Lineage (NCBI taxonomy): Eukaryota > Metazoa > Platyhelminthes > Cestoda > Diphyllobothriidea > Diphyllobothriidae > Ligula > Ligula intestinalis. The sequence goes on from JAYGXS010000003.1 coordinate 48,226,653, forward strand.
ATGTGAATGTAGGTATCAAAAAGTCGATGGGAAGATAGAGAAGAAATCTTGCAAACATTTCCAAACGATTCCGTGAATATTTATGGCCAGTTTTTGCTCAGTTGCCAACGAATTTACCTTGTCCAGTTAAACTATTTCATTTAGTTTGTGGGCACTATTGTTGGCCGTTTTTTAAAGATATTTGTGTAATTTTGCGTGCAGCACAGACAGAGTTCTCCAATTGTAAGGGTACCCAACCTACCGTAACATTGTACCGCTTTGACCAACAAGTCGTACTTAGTCCCTGGCTGGCAAAGACCTGTGCTTGTTAGGGCAGCGACCAGTAGGCGACCAAATTTTGAATTCTGTTTCAGAGTGTTGCTTTTTCCATTCTACCTTACAGTCATATTTAAAAACATTTGCACGTAACGGAGATAACGCACTAGAGTACAAACATTTGTGCTGGTTTTCTTTTAAATGTTCTGGTTGATACAACCCACACCCCTACTCACCTGCTGCGCAATTAAAATTTTCTCGTATTAATTTTCCGCGTAACTGCCTAGAACTCAGAGAATAGGGGCAGTTACGCGGAGATTTGATGCAAGCCTTCCGTATCATGCGTGGCTTGGACTGCGCTCTCAAGTGTGACGACTTTTTCCAACTCGCCAATACAACTAATCTCAGGGGACATCCCTTCAAACTGTACGTGCCCCAAGGACGATTGGATGTGTGGAAGTTTTTTTCTTTGACTGCGAGGAGGACCCGTGGAATAACCTACCTGACGCGATCTTTAAGTCCCAATCTGTGGAAACATTTAAACACTAACTTTAAATGCATATGTTACAGCACAACGTGAACTATGTGATAAAATTAACCTTGAAACGCCAGTGCACGATGTGATTGTCTATATTTTCCTGACTGAAAACTTGTTGACGTTGTTTCTCATTCTTGAGGTTTTGATGTGACAAATAGGGAGTTAAAAAGGCGCAGACCGATTTTTACCTCAAATATACTAACTGACTGGCTGAACGATGAGCAGAAAAAGATGTTGGATGGAATTTCAAAGTCTGCACATGACGAGATGTCGGAAATCAATGCTTATGAGTTTCTGTAAATCACAGAACACAAGGTAGTAGACATTGTGACAGTACGACTAAAATTCATATGTGAACTTACCAAACGGCTAATCAGCGACCAGTGCGTGGGGTTTCTATCCTACAATTGTCTGGACATTGTCCGGCGGTTAACAGATCTACACCTCATTTCAAGGTACTCCAGCCTAGTTTAGCAATATAATTTATATTCTATTTTATTTTTACTGTGATATCTTAATCTTAGTGCTGAAATATATTTTTATAGCGATTTATTATTTAATTTGGATTGTGACGCCAATTTTAATGCGGTATAATATCAAAATATTTCAGAACTGACAGGTTAGTGACCTGAAAAACCTGAACATAGTAAAATATGAACAATTAAAGAGGATATACCTTTTAAAATGACACTTATCTATCCAAATATATTTTATAAAAATGGTATGCAACTATTAGTTTGGTTTCTCATTTGATAGTAAACCATGGTTTTCAGAAATAATAAAATTTAATCTGGAGAGTTTTCTTCTGCTTCTCGAAGAAATCTGAGCCTAATTTGCAGTCACATTTGTGCTTAACGCTTCTAACTTATGAGCTGTGTAAGTTTCACGAATTATATTTCCATGAATGTGGGCTGGGGGGGATATTTCATGCGGAATCTGAATAAAAGTACAGACAGGATCCTATGCAAAAGGAAAATTAATCAGTCTGCACATTTTCCTACTTTCTAATTTTTTTTATGAAACAAATGATGACATATGTGGGGTAGAAACTCTAAACTGAACGTAGTTGGCCAAGACAGAGCAAAATAAATTATATTTCGCACATTTATTTTACAACGCGTATTTGATATTTATAGGGATCTATCATGAATGAAAAACGAATGTTATATCACTAGACTGGTGTGTTCAGAGTGTTTGTGCAGATCGGTTAACAAGAATCCATTCAGAATATGACGTCTTGTTGCATATGAACAAGTTTGACATTGTTTCGTATGATAAAAGAAACGTATACACCTTTTCCATGAAAACGTAAGTCCAAAATCTTTGGCTAAATGTCCTTCATCCATTGTAGCTATAAAACACATTGACAAGTAAGGTATCGTGCCAGAGGTGGTACTACGGAGCGATATTTTGCTGAGGTACGACAACAGATATGTTGGAAACCATGACGCTTGGGGACCTTGCAGTACTTAACTGAGGGTTATGTGGATGGAGCTCTTTAACTAGAATTTGATTAGCAGATTGCTTGTGTGTTCTGAAATACCTTACTATTACTCTAAAAAATCCGAAAATTCCCACGCGAATCGAGACCTGCATAGTTATGGCAGCTCAGGTGCGAAAGTACGCTTGCGTACCTATTCACGATCGAACTTTTAGTTCAGGCATTTAGAGGCCGTTTTATGTGATCAGACACTAACTCTTCTACTAGTGGTCTTATTTTATAATCTTGTTGAGAACTTTCAGAGTGCAGGTTCAACGTTTCACAGTCGAGTGGACTCTTCATTTAACTGAGGTCACCTTACGCAACCTAGATCCGGCTCAGTTACTCCAAGTGAAAAAAGGATGATGCATACATATAGGCTTGGTTTCAGACTTTATAAATTTTTTTTCGAAACATTTGAGATTGGTGGATGGACCTTTACGGAGTTTTCACCCGTTTATTCTGACTTGGGCTAGGTCCCGCCAGTAACCACTCAGCAGCTAGCTTTATAGGCAGATGTGCATCATAGACAAAGAAAACTAGACTGAAATGGCCACTTGACATTACAAATTGTCATTCAACCGGCCCCAGTACCTCTCTTGACTTCTCCTTTGCAGATCTCATTTAGTACTGACATTCCAATTTTCCACCAATGACCTCCTTTAGCATACCACGAGGTAAGTCATTGGCTTGACCGCGTCTAGTTAAAAGTGTAGACTTCATGCAGCTGAACTTAAACAGAAGGCGGCCCACTGCAACTTCACACCTGAAATGAAGTCAATCCCGCAGATCCTGCTACAGTTGTCTTTACTAACCGTGCTCTCAGTTTCGAGGGCCAATGGCAAGTTCTTTAATGTATTCCTTATGGGGCACATATTTACAAAGCCCCTTTCTCTCTCCTTATATGCCGTACTTTTTATTCTTGAGGATACGCCGAGTGTAAAGATTCAAGCTTCAATTGCACACGGGCCTAAGGCTAGACCCCATGGAAGGGATGACTGTTTCCATACGCTAGCCCCAAACGTAACCCTGATCCTTGGAATATGACGTATAATATGGGTGTACCTGTTACCGTGTACTAATACCTTTAGCAAAAACGTACCTAAAGCATTGAATCCCATATATGTAGTTTGCCGACAATAGTACGTTCAATGCATCTAAACTTAAAATATGCTTTCCCCACCTCTAGCTGATAACCCAACGCAGAGTACGTTTACCAATTATAAAATTTCTCAGTCTGACGGCCCCTATACCATACAAATGCACATTTCAAACGAAACCACGGTAAGTTGTTTCTGTTTCATTCCTCTCCAAGGCCTTACTGAAACATGGAATATCCAACCTTAACTTCGAACTTGTTTTCCTGATAGGCACTCTATTTCATTATGAATCTTGACGAATACGTAGCAGTTAATGAAACATGCCAACTGATGGCTGCAGTGCATTTCGCATTTCCGTGCCCTGTAGTATGCTGTAAGTTTCATGTTTCCCCAATGGCAAGTAGCCTTATGATCAAATTTGACTATGCCTTACATCTCTTCAGAATTAAATCTTTATTATCGAATCGTTATGTTATATATATAACTGGAATGCTTAAAATCCACCAGGGCCGAAGTTATAAGCATTGACTTACCTTCTACAGCGATGCGTGGATGTCTTCTTGATATCGATCTTCCAGAGGTTTCCTTTTTGGAAACACTGGCAGTCAGGAGAAATGAAACGCACTATGATGTATATGATCACCGTAAGTGAATATTCCGTTTTTATTATTATAATCACAAATTTTATGCTTGACTTTGATGATTCAGTCAATATATTGATGGTCTACATACTAGTAAGTGGTGCTTTGGCAATAGGGGAAACCCCAAGAGATTAAGTTCAGACCATAGTTGACACACTTCTGTCATGTAATTTCCTGCTCTAGCGTTTTTACTGCTCTGACTTTACCTAGAGGACAACTGATAGTTTAAGTGAGTTGAATACTTTTCTTTTGCACGCCATATCCCACGGGCATCAGCTTAAGACGCTGATGTTAACATAAAAGTAGCAGTTTTTTCGTGCAAGAAACAGGAATGTTGACTTTATACATGAGTGTTGCTGGTGGTGCGTAGTCTGTCAAACGCCAATGAAAATATCTTTCGTCAGCAATAAAATAACAAAATTTTAATGCAGCCAAAACAAACCATTTTGTGATGTTAATCATTCTAAACAGTCTTAATGGTGAGGCGTTTTGCAGGAGGATAACGTCAACTGGCAAAAATTGTTACCACCTCTACTGGGCATAATAAGACTGACTCGCGGCCATGCCACACCCCATGCCTTCTATGAAAAAAAAAGTTTGAGCAGTGGACCTCGTATGCTCCTTGCCCCAGCATTCCGTCTTATGGGACCGGTACTAATAGGGGTTTTGTGGGTGGAGGAAATAGAATAGGCAGCTAAGGAAAGTTTTAGAACAAACTTTACGGTGATAAACCACAGTCTTTGTGTGGTTTTAATCAGTGCGGCATCGACGGCGCTGTGCAGATTTATGCTGTAATACTGGAATGCTAGAATATAGTTTAATAAATACTATATGCAATTAAGCTATTAATCCCACTACTTCCCGACCAGTCACAGATAAACGCCTGACTGTTTGCTCAAAAACCTCTTATTTAGTAAGTGCTGTTTTTTGCCTATTATTTCGATTCACGCGCTGTAATCCGACGCTATATAGCGGCCGCGGTGAACAAATGCAACTAATTTTTTTCCCTTTAAATTTTGTTCTACAACTTTCCTTCACTGCCTATCGTATATCACCACCCGCCAAACCACAACTACTACCGATCCCGTACGACAGAATGCTGGAATTTGGGGTATATAAATTCCATTGTTTAAAATACAATTGCCATTTCTATTGAATAAAATTCGAATACATACCATCCGTGTTGACCAGAAAAAACACGTTTAACCTGAAGTGGATCCGACAAAGCAAAGGGAGACCGGAATGGCCATTTCTGGCTTATTAGCCGTCATCAGCCAGTCATACCCAATCTCGAGGGTTGGCACCCCTGGGAATTTAATTGTTACTCGACTAAATCGGTGAAACACCTGCATTCATTCATCAAATTCCCGATCACAACCGACAAAGCAGGGGACCCGTGGACTAGAGGCAGTGTCTCGAACACAATGACCGAAGGTCCCAGGTTCAAATCTCGGGAGTGCCAACCCTCGAGATTGGGTATGACTGGCTGATGACGGCTAATAAACCAGAAATGGTCATTCCGGTCTCCCTTTGCTTTATCGGATCCACTTCATCATATCAACTTAGTCACTATGTGACGGTCATGAGGGTTGGCGTTGCAAGCGCCTTGGCAAAGTGGAACTTAATTTTTCCTTGACTAGATCGGTGACACACCTGCATTAATTCATGTTTAACCTCTTCCTCAAACAGAACCCCAAATGTGTGGCTCGCGACGTCCAGTTTTTAGTCAAGGAAGCGGTCCATTCATCTATAGTATCCTCTTTCCGCGAGTGCCAGGGGTAAGCATGGAAAATGCAAGGCGTTTTGCTTCAAGTGGGAGCTTGGGAATACGTAATAAAGTTGTTCTTTTCATTCCTCAAGTACGTCCGCTTGGAGGACAAGACATTTGCCGTAGACGTCGATGAAGGAATTTGCAAGGCAGAAAATTCAACTGAAGTCTTTAAATGCAACATTAAGAGGTGTAAGGGAAGGTTTTTTGACCGCCATGATTTCTGTTTAACATTGGGAGATAAGGCAGTTTTAAGTTGATAAGGGAATTAAGCATATAGGTAGAAATTACTGCCAGTTAACGTGCAGATATCAAAAAATGTATGTGTTAGGTGCTTCATCTGATTTCTGTGAAATATATGTTTTTTTTTAGTTTATATTTTGCTTGAAATGTTCTATATACTTTATTATTCCGTAGTTAGGAGTTATAGATAATGTGGTTCATAAGATAAATGTTCAACCTGGGTTTTCTGCTTCCTGTTGGCGCTTTTGAATGAAGCCTTTGCGGGAGTGCTGCTGATCTTATGCTTGTGCTTTACGCTTTCAGTGGGAGAGATCTCGCGAATTACCATTTTTCTTCCGGAAATCCAGAACATTGACAGGATTTTAATCGGAGCTCGAACTACAGATATGTCAGACAAAATTTACTGGCTCTCCGTTGAACGCGTCTCATACGCTTTATTGGAAACTAGTAGGTCATAAGTAGTAGCCACAGATGAATACTTAAAACTTTTGATTCAAGACCAGAACTGTCCAAAGCAGACCTTTTTCATTTTTTTATTCAGATGCGCACTTCATAAGAATTATCTATTTTAGGATATTTTCTCTTCAAAAATCGAGACACCTCAAGTAGTTGTACCAATGCGGAAAGTTTAAAGGTCTCTTGGCGCCTCATACACCCATCATTAGGTCTAAACACCACTAAAGTAAGTCAGTCTCATAGAACACCTCCAGCAAGTTTTATTGTTGTCTCCTAGGCTTATATGTGATTCTCAGAATGTTCCTAACATGCCGAGTACATTTTGTAAGGCATGTTTTATTTATATCCACCAACCCTACAAAGACTGCTAATTATTGATGGCATTTAGTGGGCATTATTGCTTGTAATCCTTTGTCCATTTTTAGTACTACGGTACAATTTCTGATAAGTTTGCTGTTAATGACGGCATTTAAGGAATACAACGTACAAATGTTGCTTCATCCTACTGACGTTTTTGCTTCTGCAAAACTTATGAAGGCAAAACATTATGAAGACCATCTTGGAGGTTCATTCCTTACGCAATCAGTGCTGCTGTTATTCCTACGCGGGATGCCTAAGTTGCATTTTTAAAAATAACTTTATGGCATTAGGAAATTAAACTAATATCTTATTATATGGTTTTATCCCACTTGCTTATATGCACATTAAGTATTTCGTGCTTATTTTTTTCATTGTTGAATAAAAATCTGTATATAATTGCAGTCAGTACATGTTTTTAAGCAATCTGAACGGTCATATTTTTACTGCAGCTCAAATGCTACTCAAATGAGGGTGATATTTGTGGGATTTCGAGTCCATGTGGTGAGTATATTGATTGTATTTTGTGGCCAGTTTAATACTGTTATAATTGCCATTTTTCAATTGTTGTATCGGCCTGATATGTAGTTGTAGAAAAGAAGCGCCGGCACTCAGTTTTGAAATTGAGATTAAAAAGGGGAGAAAAAAGCATTGGCTTCTTCACATGCACCTACCAAAACACGACCCACTTGGACCTCGTCTCCTATCGATATCTTTGGCCAGGTAAATTTTTCCTTCGCTTTTGAACTGAAGCTGTGCCTGTTCATTTTGATTTTGTCTCAACAAATGGCTCGTCTCATCGGCATCGCCTATTATCAGATATACTATAATTACGCTATCATACTACTCGTAACGTGTGAGTGGTCCTGTGTGTTAACAGTTTTGCAATAAATGACAGCGGCTTCCTCATTTGAACGACCATTATTTGAATTTTTATACTGTATCGATGCATTTTTCAGTCAATATATCACCAATAGGGAGCTCAAAGGCGTTTGTCTGTCTGTTCATCGATATAACTGACCTAAGCTCAAGTGCGTAATCTGGGTATCTGACCTCTGAGTAGATTTCCTGTGCTAACAGCCTTGTTGATCTGTGCGAATTTCCAGGTTTGGACGTATTTGAGGGTGAGGACAAAGTTGTGTACAGCAATGCAAGTATGGTGGAACTACAATGGACTGTAAAAAGTTGGAGTCCACGTAAACATCGCGTAAGTTACAGGTGTTCGCTTTGCCAAAATGCTGTCACAATCCCATTAAATGATACCGTGACTTTTGTTTTGCACTCACCTCATTCGGATAGCGTTATGCACCGAGGGTATACTTAATTCAATGACACTATCGGAATACCGACGTTAGCCTCCGGTAGGGTTAGGCAAGCTGAATCATCTAGAGGCTACCCTCAACCAGGAACTGCTGTTTAAGGCAGGCTTGGCGTCGGGACCTTCGATATAACGATAGATAATGTTGTCACGCCTTCTGCGACAGTTCAGTTGACGGCGACTTTTTAAACTTAAATAGCATGAAGGAAATCCCACAACTGGTAGGCTCGGCAATTTCTTCTGTATCATACTTTGACGGAAAACCATAAGAGAAATTTAAAATTTGTTGACGGGGCAAGCACTTTTTTATGTAACGAAAGTAAGCAATTCATGTTGAAAATATCTCCAGATATAAAAATAATCAATGTTTTGCATTACCTGACATAGATGTTCGGAAGGGAGTTCGAGAGCGACATTAGTGTTGGCCGGACTTTTCGAATGCAAGCCAGCGTGCGCCATGTGGGGATAGTCTGTCGAAAAGGTTGCACTTTGGAAAATATTCTTACTGCTTGAATTGGCGGTGTGGCATAGTTCTCCGTGGGCCAAGGTGCAAAATCTAAATAAGGATTCAAATGGGCAAGGTTGAGAAATCGGGGCAGATAATAAGAGAAGTGAGGAGGACTTACCGGAACAATTTTATTGGAATACTGATATTTCGTAGAGTTTGATTGGTCGGTTGTTGCAAACGAGTTAAATGCACTTAATCGAGCGGAAATTGAATCTGGTCTGAATTCCAGACGCGCGGCAGGCGCCGGGCCCAGAGCGCGCGCGTCTGTCTGCTGGTGTGCTGTGGGCGTAAGTGAATAAACGTCATGTGAGAGTGAGTCACTGGACGATCGATCAACTAATTGGCCAATAGAAGTCCACGGCACCTGTGATTGGCTGGCCCAGAAGGAGGTAGAATAGCGAAGTCACGTGCGCTTTGCGGGCTTGACGCCAGCGCTACACACCTAACGCCTTGACACTCCTGAGCTGAACAAACTACGAAACAGCAGCACTCCAATAGACCCATTTCCATGAATCTTCCTTGCCTCTTACGTAGTGCTTCCAAAAGCAATGTCAACGAATTCGTGGAAACTCGAAATGTTCAGCTTTTTAATCTCCGGAGAAATTAATTTCTGATCGCGGTATATATCAGTATATTGAAGGTCTATAGGCGTAGACCGAAATTGTAAGTTTATATTTGTGTTGAAACCCGTAAACCCCTGTGAAATATACACATGCTGTCTTCAGACAGTCCTCAGTAGTATAAATTGACGTTGTAACTTACCATAGGTACTTGCTAAAAGGCCCATGAGCCTTTAAACTCGAAATGGATACTTGTGGTTTATTGCGCCTGCTCGACTGCCTTCGTATTCTTGGGTTCTTATATTTTAACCCAGAGGTTTGCTGTGTGAGGATTATGCAAAATAATTAGGTGTTGGGCTGAACTTGTGGGAAACACGAAAGTGCTTGCCAATACGGCTAAACCGCTGAGGAGTATTCGGAATTGCGTAATCTTCGCAATTGCAGTAAACAGGACACTGAGCACCTAGCCTAATGGCAGAATGTATGGATTAATAATCACTTTGGAAAGAACCTGGACAAGCAAATAGTCTTGCCGTAATCTGCTGTAGGATATTACTGCCTGATGACAGGATGGACATTCCATTGTCACTGGATTTTTTCATTCGTCCTCTACTAAAGGAGCTTTCGTTGTCAAACGACGATGCGACATTACACTTCACACAAATCGTTTCTTCTCTTGAGTCCCCGGTTAATTTTCTGATCAAAGATTGTCCATATACAGATAGGAGAGATAAACCGGCGTTATTGTAACTGCCCTATTTGGATGATCCGAGCTCCGGTTTACCTCGTAATCACGAACTCACTCCACAATATCCTAAAAACAAATGAGGCATGTTTGACTAACTGTATTTGTCCCATTTGTCAAATATTGATTTCATTGTAGGAATTAAAGTGCACCATGGACAACAGGTTATTGTGCTCAGGAACAGCGACTATTTTCAAGAAGGGGAGGTGCCGTAAGTATTGTTTCATAGCCTTTATTGTGTCATCTGTTGACGAAACAATTACTGGAAGCTCCTGGTTGATCTATTTTCTATTTAGACATACAGGAGATGGGAGACACGTTTACCAGTACCTTTAGCTATGAGCGAATTGGAAACATAGACAAGTCCGTATTCGTTTGCAATTTAGCTAACGATAGTCAAACGCAGACCGTATTTTGGCATGGTAAGTATACTTCAAATGTTCTTTTTTGCGGTTACACTAGCTAGCATGGACGAATCCTGGTTTTGATGGCGATTGTGAGCCAACAACAATGAAAATTTGGTGCTTGCTAAGAGATTAAGAAGCATTATATTCATGTCTAAATTATTTCCTTGGTTTTTTTCGGGCTCGTCATGTCTGGCTCAATCAGATACAGTCCGAAAAAATGCCTTGCTAATTATATTGCAGCGATCTCTAAACTAATTCTAAGAAGATCTGCAAATTTAGCCAGTTTTTGAGTTGCGAAAATTCCCCTAGCCGTATTCAGAAAACTAGTTGGTGAGCATATGTTTAATAAATTTATCCTTCCAATGGCTTGTTTTACTTAACTCCGTTCACATATAAGTATATTGGATTGAGGAGAACGTGTGGAAGACATATGTAGGCTCGCCAACTAGCCTCCTGAAGAACTAGATATTTAAACATCGCTTAGGCAATCAATCATTAGTGTTCTGTCTTGTTGTGATCAATATTTATTAGCGCAAGATTTGTACTGACGGACAACATAGATAAATTCTTAGCATTTAGCCTGAAAAAAGCTAACCTGCTAAACAGTTTTGGGGCACGTCCTGTACACAAAAGCTGACAGGTACTGAAATGGTTAGAATTTCCCTATTTTAACCAGACAAAATCACTCTTACGTGAATACTCGGCTAAAAACAAGTTCATTAGGAGTGTTCTGTGCATTTTTACGTTCATGTTAGAGATGTCGGACTTAACCCGATAGCACAACCAGTAAGTATTTCACTGTCTGTAATGGAATGTATCCGCAAATCCTCTGTGGGCATGGAAACGTCAGTCGGAATCTAAGGTGGATGTTTTTACGAAATCAATTTTCTAATAATCATGAAAATTTATGCTCACGCCCTAAAATTACATCAAGAAACAAGGTTAAATTGCCTGTTTATGATCATTTCGAAATGGGGCAGTTTCTTCTACTCTAAAAACGGTATTCAGGTGAGCAGTGGTGGTTGAAATAATTAGCGCTAAGAACTGCCAAACTCCAAATAACTGTTCGAACCGCAGGCATGCATAACTGAGGAGATTGACCATTTCTGAAGACTGCAGTTTGAAACTTGGTCTTCAGCGCTGGTAGTACCTCCGCGTCCGTGAAGGGTTTAAGCATTTCACTGCATTTTCGCCCCCATATTCTCAGGTCGAATTTAGTTTGCGTACTTGCTTTCGTCTGCTAATTAGATAGTGAAGCAATCTTAAAGCAGTGTGTTCTTTTTCCCTAGATGAGCATCATTAACGCTCATTTCCATTTACTGTCTCTTTTTTTATCTGCTAGGTACCAGCTATGAGGCATTCAACATGCATAATTCAGGTTTGTTACATTTCTGCGACAAATTTGCATCTAAAACTGACTCAAAATGAATTTAGTTATTTACTTTGTCAGATTTATGGGTTACTCATGGATTCCTTTCTTTCAGCATACCTAATTCCGGTTGAAGGGACAGCACTGGGTCAAGTGCTTAAGCACTACTTCTTGCATGCTCGAATTCAAGTCCAGGGGGATACACGTTTATTCAGAATAGCACCTCACTCTACCTTCAGCGTGATTTGTTCAATTGTCGCCGTAAAATTCTCCTGGTCATGCATGGTTCGCTTCGATTATGCAGAAATGCAGTTTCTCATGCCTCATGTGAGCCTTTTCTGATATTTTAAATGGGTATTTTGATGATTCACGAGCAAATAGCAATATAATTTTATTTTCCAATACAAGCGAGATGCGAGTCCCAGAAAGTCATTGAGAAGAGGACGACTCGATCGGTGGGGCAATATTTATATCTGCCTGACTTTTCGAGATCCGTCGTGGATTCTTCATCAGAGACATAGTCAGTTAGCAGTAGCAGACCCATATCTGCTTATTGATCATTGACTTCGGCTTATGAATCACGCCGCTACCGAATGCTTTAAGAATTTGCGCTGTCACCTCTGACATGTTCTTCAACGAAGACATTGCGAGCCAGAGGTTTGGGTTTTCTCTGTTCAACACAAATCAGTAGCGAATAGGCACGTCAAAGTGAGTTCTTCCGGCACCAATATAATAATATTTTAATAATATATAATAACATATATTATATTATATATATTATATAATAATAAAATATAATGTAATAATAATATAATAAACAAGCGCGAAGAATCAGCAGACTGCTCTGTTGACCGAGAGGAGCGGGTTCATCGCAGATAGCACGTAAAAACCTTCCCGCTACGATCTTCAGGCCTAGTTCTGTGTGGAAAGAGAAGACGTGAGACGTCAGGTTGAAGGAACAGTATATTCTTCGCAGGGCTAGGAGAAAATAGGTTATACGAAGTTAGCAGATAGACGAGCATGCATCCACATCCCAGAGGGCCGTATCCGATGTGTGAGGGCGTGGCAGTCGTTACTTTGAGTTTCTATGGGAGTCTACCTTGAAGGTGACTGGCCAGACTGGATTGGGGAAGGCAGATAGTGGTGCGTGCGCACGTGCTAACAGCCGCGAGGGGTTGACCACGCATATGTAGTTGAGCCACTACAAGTTTCAGAAATGTCAGTCCAAATGTATTTTATTCCATAAATTGTTCAATTCTTCTTTGTTTTTTTTTGGGGGGGGGATTATGAACATGATAAGTTATCTGGACTTCGATACTTCACGCATATTGCTTTATAAATATAATATCTTTTTTATGTTTAGGTCAGGGCTTTTGACTCTAATCAGAGAGTTTGCGGGTTCGAAACTCGATTGTGGTAGCAATTTCAGCGGCAACACTGGCATTGGGTATCAGTAGCTGACGACGGCTAATGAGCCAGAAATGGGCATTCTACTGTTCCCTGCCTTTGTCGGAAGTAGTCAAGTCAAGTCAAGTTTATTCAAGAAAATATAGGCAAGCGCATTTGAACTCCCTCTTGGCACATAGGTTTTAAGAAATGCATCGGCACAGCCGAACATTCCAAAGAAGTCGTTGACACAATTGTAGACGACTACTCGCTTGTTTCAAGTAATACACTCACACTCAGTTCACACGAGCCAGCAGTGTAACTGAGCAAAAACAGCAAGACAGCAGTGAAAAAACTCCTAAGGCTGGCTCATAATTCAAATGGAATGTCATTTGTGGTTTTTAGGAGAAAAACTGTCGCTAGTGGGGGAAAAGTATGTGAATGTGAATGATAGGAGCATGATGCTTCTGTGAATGTTGGCGGCAGCCATGGCGTCTATGGCGAGTAATATCGACATCCGAAGGACCATGCGAGGAGGAGACCTCGGAGTCACAAGAACGTCCCGAAGAACCGGAGATGCGTCCATGATACGCCTTTGCTGTGTCAAGAGCAGAGGAGCCCGCCACGTCGTCAGCAGTCGGTCGATACGATAAAGGGCGTGACAGGGCCGCTTAGCCTACGACCATAGGTGCGGTAGATGCGACCTCAGACGCAATCAGCTCGGTTAGCATAGTCAGCAGAGACGTCGGTAGCTAGGTAATTGCTTAAAACTCATTTGGTTAACTACTAATAATAATACATAAAAATTACTATAAGTATATATTTATAGTATTTCAGTGTTTTGATTCGGAGCATTTCATCTCGACGTTACTCATTAAATCGGTATTTATCAAGTTTTGCTTTAAAAAAATCCACGGAAGGGGACATGAAAAATTGCGCAGGAAGGGCATTCTATGCCTGGATTACCCTCTTAGAGAAAACGAATTTTCTTGAGTCAAGTCTTGCCCCAGTCATACCTAATTCGAGGGGGGTGTCCTCGCAGCCTAGAGGGGGTGGCCTGCTCAAAGAAGTCATTTGTTTGGAGGCAGCAATCCTGACCACGCAGCATGCAAAATGCCTGGATTAGGCCCCCGCGTAGCTGTCTGATATCCCGAGGAAACAAGTCAAGACTTACCAATCGCGTCTCATAAGGGAGGTTCCGTTGGCCCCAGACGCTGTCATACCCCCCTTACTGCTATTATGACTTTGCCGGAATCGGCCTAGCAGGCGGTCACCCGTTGGGGACCTCTGACCACCACATGAACTTTGTTTAGTTCGGCAGTCTACTCGATCAGTGTTCGCACATTTCTGAGTAAATATATACCCGATCAGCAGTGACAGCAAATGGCAGGTGGCGAGGCGCTGATAAACTGCGGTTCGATGAAGTGCTTATGACCCATCTGATAGACACCAGTGGTGGACCAACTGCGCCGTCTGTGAGTGCGTTTTTTTGTGTTGTCCAACCAGCTGGTGTTCAGGGTTATGCTTGACTGATGAGGGCTAATAAACCCGAAACAGTTCTGTATCAAGTTACCCCCTTACTGCTATATAAACATGTATATAAGGAAGAGGATAGGGCCAAGAACAGAACCCTGTGGAACCCCGCTCTTAACTGCTACCTCCACCAACCGCTGTTCGCCAATGCATACGGTCTGGGTACGACCATTCATGAAGTTTGCGATCCACTGCAAAAGGTTTCCCCTTACTCCCATATGGCTGAGTTTGTATAAGAGACGTTGATGAGGCACCGTGTCAAACGCCTTTTTGAAGTCTACGAAGACTGTATGCGCCGTATTCCCTTCATCAATCGCTCGGGTCCACTGTTCTAGACAATTGAGCAGATTGGTCAAGCAGGACCTCCCCCTGCTGAATCCGTGCTGCTTTTCAGAAAGAAGTTGATGTTGCTACAAAAGTGCATCAGCTCGCGTTTGACTATGCGTTCCATGAGCTTGCAGGATATTGAGGTGAGGCTGACTGGTCTGTAGTTATTTTCGGTCGCTCGACTCCCACTTTTGTGGATGGGTGAGATCCACACTGCCTTCCAATTGGGTGGCACTTGTCCAGTATTAAGAAAAGCTCGAAAGAGTAGGTACAGGGGTACCGCCAACTCTATGGCTAGCTCTTTTAATAGTTTTGCAGGTATCTCATCCGGACCTGACGACTTCGTTTCTTTGAGCTGTAGAAGTTCTCGCAGAACGGTAGCTTCCGTGAGTGCAACCGAGTCTATGGTCTGCATCTCACCCACACTGCAGTTTACAGCCGTGAACTCAGTCTCTCTCGTAAAGACCGACTGAAAGAAGCAGGATAGATGTTCCGCCTTTTCGTTAATCTCGCAAATTTCTACACCGTCGTCTGTTTTTAACAGAGGAATATGGTCTCTATTTCGAGTGCATTGTCTAACATAGCTGTAGAA
Source organism: Ligula intestinalis (assembly GCA_036362985.1). Lineage (NCBI taxonomy): Eukaryota > Metazoa > Platyhelminthes > Cestoda > Diphyllobothriidea > Diphyllobothriidae > Ligula > Ligula intestinalis. Next base: position 48,242,236 of record JAYGXS010000003.1, read on the forward strand.
AAGCTTTGGGTTTCCTACTGCATGGTTTATTAGATTAATCTCGAAGTTTTGGCGGCTAATTCGTATCAGGCTCTTAACCCTATTTCTCTGCGCCTTATACCTATTGTACGATTCGGGGGTCATTTCTCTGCGATAAGTTTTCCACATCTTTCATTTGCGGTTTACTTCTCTCTGTAGCGTCGGCGTTAGCCATCAAGGCCTATTTGTTACTTTCTTTACCGTGATAGGACAGTAATCGGTAATTAGTCCGTTCAGTACGGCTTTGAATGCCTACCAATCATCGAGAACGCACCCGGTGAATATTTCGTTCCAGTTTATCCCGCTCACTGTGATTTTCATTTGTTTAAAGTCCCCTCTCCAGATGTTGCGTCTGGTTACCGCACTGCGATCAGGCACATAGAAGAGTAAATATTCCCAATGTAGCACTACGTGATCACTTTTTCGAGAGGTTGTAAACAGTTTACGATGTCCACGCTATCAGACGCTTTGGTAAGTACTAGGTCTAAGCAATTGGCTTGTTTCCTTTGCGTAGTCTGGTCGGATATAAGCCTTGTTGCGTTAGGAAAGATGCCGGTATTGTATGCAGGAGTCGTCGATCGAAATTTACTTCTGAGCCCGGCGCAGAACTCACATTCCAGTCGATATGGGGAGCGTTAAAGTCTCCCATGATCATGACATCGGATCTCCTAGCAAATTCTTTGACTCCTTCTCTCAGACTAGTGTCTGACTGTTGGTTGCTAGACGGTGGACGGTAGACCGCCATTATGTCAAGGGTCTGTGACCCCGGTGTTCTAACGGTGAGCCATATTGCCTCAATATTGTCCGAAAGGTTTTTGGATTTGTCGGACACGAGCAGGCCGTGTCTGACGTAGATTAGCACACACCCACCTTGATGCCCGACTCTATCTTTTCGGAACACTTGAAACCCGGGGAGAGCAATTTCCTGGTCGCCTACCTTCGTGGACAACCATGTTTCTGTTATGCAGACGACGTCTGGTTCCAGTTGGCACATAATAATCTTAAGCTCATCTAATTTGGAGAGCAGGCTTTGTGCATTGGTGTACATGCACTTTAGTTTCATGGTACGGTGTAATCCGGTTGTGACAGTCACTTCCTGGCCGTCGTTCGGAGTATTACGGGTTGATTCGCTGTTTCCTTCTGAATCATTTTCCCGTTGAAGATTTTTAGGTCTGCCTTGCCATTCTTCTTCCTCGACAGTAGTTCCGTTACAAGTTCTCAGCGTTTCAGCCGTTCCTCCAGAGAGTAGTCCGGTTGAAAAAACCTCTTTATGCGCGTGACGTAGGTTATTTTTTTAGACAGGATTACCTGAACATGTTTCTTGTTTTTAGATACTAATTTTAGCGGTCTGGGTCGGGGCATTTCTGCAATATCTGCCGGCCTTTTCCCGATACGAAATGACTTGAGCACTTCAAATTCTTTACCTGGTGGGAACAGATCGCTCAGGATATCGTTAAAGGAAACCAAGTCCGGATCGTTCTGGTCGTTTGAGCGGTCTTAAATGGCTTCTTTTAACCCCTGTACAACTAGACGATATTCATGATCCTCTCGGTGTCGTGTGCCCTTAGCTGAGGTTTTCGCCACCTTCGCTGCAGTGGGCCTGGAGGTCGAACAGTGTGGTGTGACTGCTTGGTCGTCAAAACTGTCTGAAGTTGCTTCTTGCAACCCCTGAACAACTACACCATGATCACCATCATGTCGGGAGTCTTTTATTTCGGTTTTGGTCATCTTCGCTGCAGTGGGCCTGGATCTCGAACTGTGTGGTGTAACTGTTTGGTCATCGGATCTGTCTGAAGTTGTCTCACCGGTGTCTAAGTTGTCAACTATGGCGGCCTGTACGTTAGGTATAGGCATCCTCTGTTCTTTCTTAGGCGGTTCATGCGTGTGCATTGAAGCCGTCAATTTTTCCATCGCAGCGATGGTTTGCTGAAGGAGTTTCTTCATATTTGTCATTTCACCTTCACGTTTACTATACTTAGGGGCTAAAATATGATATCCATCACATCGGTTGTCTGCGTGCGTAGATATATATATATATATATTCACTCATAAATGTGCGAACACCGATCGAATAGGCTTCCGAACTAAACAAAGTTCATGTGGTGGTCAGAGGTCCCCAACGGGTGACCGCCTGCCAGGCCGATTCCGGCCAAGTCATAATAGCAGTAAGGGGGGTATGACAGCGTCTGGGGGTAACCTGATACAGACCTGTTTCGGGCCTATTAGCCTTCATCAGCTTGGCGACATACTTTCAATTTTTCTTAGGAGATGGGAGAAGTCTTGGGAAGACCAAAGTAGAAGGAATAGTTTATTTTGTTGTAGCGACCCCCTTTCTTAGTCATGCTTTCCTCGGACGCCGCGCGGACTAGGTCATGTCTGGCGTGACCACCACGCGTCCGCAAGACACCATAGTCAAGGCCTCCGTTCAAGGTCACTCCTTTCTGGCTTTCTTAAGGCAGTCTAGTCTCACTAGCCAACCACTTCTCAAGGTTAGACCAGTGCCCGAGATGCGGACGATTTGCTTACGCTCATTCACTTCCAGAGCCGACGACTCACTTTTCGGTTGCAGACTCTCTGGACTCTGGCTCATTCATGGTTGGCCTGCACTCGTCTGGAAGTCACTTCTCCTATTGCTTACATACTACGCTTGTTCCTACCTTAGTAAATTCTTCCTGACACTATGGCCTTCCACGCCTTATTCTATTCAAATAGCTTATACATGTTGGGATACGTTCTCTCGTCTGGCTGGACCACATCGTATCCCACAGACTCATCAGGAATATTACTACTGGTGGATACGCAAAACAAAGAGCGCATTGCGCAATCGTGAGAGTGTTGGACCTCTATGCACCAGATTGCGGGTTCGAGCCTCAGTCCTTGGGTATGGCTGGCTGCTGAGGATTGATGTGTCAGAAGTAGCGTACTTTAGTATCGCATTCTTTCGTCTGTTGTCTTCCGGTCTATAATACATAATTAACTGAGCGGCTAATGGCGGCAGTTAAGAGCCCCAGGGCACAATGGAACGAGTGAGGTCCATAACCGATCGATGAGTGCACATTCACTATATATATATATATATATATACATATATATATATATATAGCAGTAAGTGGGGTATGACAGCATCTGGGGGTAACTTGATACAGAACTGTTTCAGGCTTATTAGCCTTCATCAGCCAAGCATAACCCTGAACACCAGCTGGTCGGACAACACAAACAAACGCACTCACAGACGGCGCAGTTGGTCCACCACTGGTGTCTATCAGATGGGTCATAAGCACTTCATCGAACCGCAGTTCATCAGCGCCTCGCCACCTGCCATTTGCTTTCACTGCTGATCGGGTATATATTCACTCAGGAATGTGCGAACACCGATCGAATAGACTTCCGAACTAAACAAAGTTCGTGTGGTGGTCAGAGGTCCCCAACGGGTGACCGCCTGCCAGGCCGATATATATATGGTAGTGGCTAACTGTACACCGATCTGTTTCAGGATGTACCCCTCCTGGTTGATGCATTGTTTGCGAGCTAATTGGAACCCCAATAGTTATGTTACTTGCTATCTTTTAGAAACAATGGTATGTTACCTGCAAACCGACAGCACGGCGGACCCGGGGCTCAAAGGTTAGAGCGTTCGCCTCTGACCGGAGAGACGCGAGTTCAAAACTCGGGTGTGACAGCAATTTCCGTTGCTACACTGGGGTTGGGCTACCACCACCTGATGACGCCCAATGAGGCAGGAATGGCCATAGTGATTTGCTCTGTGTTTGTCGGTAACATACCATATATCCATATACGTGCCAGGATATATACAAGTTTTTTTTGCCTCAGAGACCTCACTGGAGGACCGCTGTGTCTCGTTTTTCTCTTTAATTCCTGGTGCCTCATGCCTCTCTATGATAACACTTTTAAAAAACAGAAAAACAAAAGATTAAGCTCTATTTGATAGCCTTTTCTCTGAGGGCAATACGTGGATGCTTACTTAGGTTGGCTGTTAACAGCACTCTGATGCATGGGCCAACTGATTTCTGACAGTCCGGGTAAGCTTTTATTAAGATCTATTATGCTTTTAAAATAATCTACTTTCTCCAGTTCCAAACTGCACATTGAACAAGCAGTCTTCGTCGAAATAACACAATGGTATAGTTTCCGCATTTTCCGTGTATTGCTGCAATAATATCAGCTCAGTACATTAGTGCTGCAATCGCTGCAATCCCTGTTTTCTGTCTTGCTGCAGCGTAGACTTTCCACAGTAAACTTGAAAGAGGTGTTGATTACTATTAACGTAAGTCGTTTTCTCTCTAGGGCACTGCAGTGGAAAATAAAGAAATTGCACTCAGCGGCAACACTTACAAGATAGCTGGAACGTTTTCGGTTTGCGGGTACAGTGCAGACCGAATTAGTTACTTGGAAACAAAGCGTGTAAGGCTAAAAAACTCAAAAACCTCTTCCAAACTGCGCACTGAAGACCCACAACATCATGTGCTTACCGCGGCCCTGCTTCAAATGCTCGCCGGGGGACCGAAGCTTGTTTGCTCTTAGGCTTTTTACGAAGAACTTCCTAATGTGACTCCCTGGACCCATTTGGCGCTATAGCAAAATCTTTCATTTGGATTTATCCTGCTCTATATTACGTCCTTTGCCAAATGATTATGGTGAATTCGAGTTTCCAATTGCAGTCGGTTCGGTAAAAACAGGCGTAATTTAGCTTGAAGGCTTCACAGCGCATGACAGAGGAGTGCAAAAACATAGAAATGGGGCCTTGCACAAGTTACTTAATTGAGGCTTTTTTCACTTTAGAATATGTAAACTATGTTAACAATTGCTCAAATAGGGTACTTAAGATTAAAGGTGAGATAATTTGAATAAGAATTTGAAAGGTATATCCGACCCTTATTTTTGTGAAAACTTTCGAAGGCATACTTATTATTCGGGCAGATGAAATAATCGAAAATCGCTAATTCCACTTCCATAAGATTTGCGCCAGGTTTAAGCATTGCAACATTTGATCATTATATATATATATATATGCAGTAAGCGCTAAAAATCATGTAACTTTCCCGACGAAATTTGTCTCGGTAGTCTTGCACTTACTTAGTGAAGTTACGCCTGAGGAAGACTTTTAGTTAGGAAATTTGCCATTTAAGTTAGGTTTATTAAGGGAAATGGGCATTTATTTTCGCCAAAATGGGAGTAGTCTCATATCGAAAGAATTTCCTATGCTATTACGTATGACGGAACCAAACCCTTTATTAATGTGCCTTATGCTATGGAGGAAGTCCAAAATAAGTAAAAAAAGAGTATAAAACATATCCCATCCAGAACCAGAAAATGATGTCCGAACTTGTTCAGATGCAGGTGAGTTAAGGTTTAAGAAATCGCAGTTATTTTCGGAAACAAGGAACAACTCCAGGTTCAAGAAGCATTTGCTATTCCGTGAGGTTTTTGTGCCACAAAACGAAGTTATAAATTTGCAAGAAAAATTTCGCTTTACCGACAACTATGAGTGTGAACTTGATAAATAACTGGGAGATGCGACATACTTTCAATTTTTCATGTTGGTCTGCGCCATGAAGGTGGTAAATCATTTCCTAACTGAAGCTGGTTTTGTCCACTTACGAAAGTTGGCAGCCGAAGATCTGCCGCGCAATTCATTAGCCAGTATGTCTGATATAATTAAGGCCACCGTATCCAGAATTATTTACTTTCAAACACTGCCCAGAAGGAAGACTACTGGAAGAAAACGTTCTACAACTATACAAGATGACGATTTTATTCGTCGAACCCTTCGTCCACATCAGGTTAAAGAACAAAAAGTCGGTCTCAGTGTTGAAAGGTGAAAACAATTAGGACATTACTGAACCCAACGATAAAATAAAACACCTTAGTGGGTTTTCGGCATAGGGTATCACCAGTGAAACGAAATTGAGTCGGGCCGACTGCCTCGTTCGGCCAAAGGACGCAGTCATGGCAAGGATAAACTCCACCGAAGCAAATGCGAAGAAGGTATTTCTTGCATTTAACGAATCTAACTCTCTAGGTCCAGACAAATACCGACCAAAGTGCTGTGAGATAACTTGCGTGCAAACTCTTTAGGCCACTTCCGAAATTTTCCCAGTCATCTCCTGATCGAGACATTCCCTCCTATTTTTAGAAAGTGGCAGATTTATACCCCCCATGTAATGGTAGGTTCAGCGCAAGTGTTAACTCTTATCGACTGATGAACCTAAAATAAATGTACTCTAAAGTTATAGAAAAGTTTACTAAAAGGCTTCTAGTAATTTCCCCAAAGAAAGAGACGGTCTTCACCGAAGGCATTCCTGTTTGACCAAGATGCTCTATTCAACGGAGCAGTAGTCCAGGTCATCAAATGAAGATACAAGATTCAAGTTGTTCATGTAGACTTAAAATAAGACCCCTGATAGTCGTCCACACTAGCTGATACTCTACAATAACCGACTTAATTGTATAGGGGACTTCTTGGTCAGCCGATCGCAGTCTGTGTAGAGTTGGAGCGTGAAATCACTGGCAGTACCAGTTGTGCGTGTTGCCTTTTAGTGTTGCGTTCTCGGGCCATTATTTTCCTGAAGCCTTTATAACGACCTCTTATTCTAAGCCATGCTTTGTTCGCAAGCCTTTGGGGCATGTGTAGTGGGTCCTTTCCTTCCGATGTCTGGCTTTCCTGTCGTGGCCTCAATCTGTCTGGAGCTCAAGGTCTTTGCGGTCGCCAGAATTACTAGCACGCGTGACGTGGGCCACCCAACACGCCGTCCAACCAATCACAGACCGACCTAGCCAATTAGCATGCTCTCTCTCTCTCTGTCTACCGTCCTGAGTGCTACTAAAACCGCACTTGGGACCCGGTTAATCTCCTGAGCGGACGTGTTCCTCCAAGTCAGACTTCCTCCATCTATTCTCCTTTCCCTTGTGTACACAATATACTCTTCATTCATTCGGGAATCTTCTCTTCCTCCTACGCTGGCCTTCATCGGCTTCTCTTCTCTACTAAGTAACCATGGTCTGAAGATCGCAGTTGCTGAGTTTGACTCATTTAACCCCCTGCGATACATGTCCCGCATGTCTGTCTCTCGTGCATACCAGCGCGTACGCATCAGACGGTGTTAAACCTCCGGTCAAGCTCACGTGCGTGTCTGGCCTCACTGGCCAACCACCTCCAAAGGCCAGTTCACAACGGACCTTCATATGTGGTGACTGCTAACACACAGACACTCCCTGAACCGGCGACCTCATGACTGGTTGCAGGCATCCGGACCCGGTCACTACACCCGCCGAAATACGACTCTAGACTGTGCCCGCTCATGGTTGGACATATTAGTCCAGGAGTCATTTACCCATTACTCACATTCTACTCCTTCTGCATTCAATTAAATTATCCCCAACATTCTAGCTTTCCATGCCTTATGTCATTTACTAGCTTATAACCATTGGGATACGTTCTATCTTCTGTTATTCGGCCAGATGACTCAGTATCCCACGCTATGTCAATGACTGTAGGCATGGACTGGACTGCAGGGAAGTCAGGTTTGCCGATAAAATACAACTATGACAACAGATTAAATGCACTAATGTTGAACTGACTCTGTAACGTAACTTACTAGCCGCCCTTTTTTAATAGTCTAGTGATTGGTTGCATAAATTTAAATTACAGAATTGTGTAGCATTGTGGCTCAAATGAGGCCAGTGGAAAAAGCGATTCTCATTAATACTTTCGTGATGGAAGATGCTTTTACAATTTAATCTAACAAAAGGGCCCTTGAATCATCAATTTATCATGCCTGCAGCCCTCCTCTCAATGAGTCAGGGTGGCCAATAGAGCGAGTGGTTTCCACATCTTCGTCAAAAAGGGTTCTTACATCAATAATAAGATATTGTCAAAAGTGTAATGAGTCTTTGTCCGTTCGCAGCTAGATCATACAAATGCAGACATGATAAGCTTAACTCTTTCGTCTTGAATACAGGAAGCTCCAAAGCGAAGTTATACAGCCATTAGAGTGCCCAATACTTTGACGATTTAGCCCCACTGACCATGAAAAAACTACCTGTCTGGGGATTCATCCAAACTTCAAGGAAACTTATCGAACCTGGGTGTTCGTCGCCCATCGTTTTGGTAGCGAATTGGCGGTTCCTAGGGCGCAATTTGCGAGCACATAACAAAAGCAGAACACATAAAGCGTAAGCTTATGCAAATTTGAAAAATATTGGTTGCTCAGACTGGAACGCTCTGTAACGCATCTACAGATAGCCCGAGCACCTATTATTTCGCATTATTTTCCACTCCCGAGTTCGTATGGGTTTCATTACCACTATTACAATAATATTTCGCAAAGTGTACTTGTTACTGAAACATTATAGTAACAGGTTTTGCCAGCTCATAAAAGCAGTAAGTTATGTCGAGGACAGACTGAAGTTAACTTTTGCTGGTGCCAAGCCCATAATGATTCACAGGAAACATCAACTCTTTGAGCTCTGGGAAGTCATCCCCAAAATTTTATAAATTAATTTGGACACGGGGCATGGCTTTAACCTTGTGTTAAACAATGTTTTTTTTTAAAGTTGCGAAAATTCCCATCAAAGAATTCAGAAGAGTGTTTGGCGAGCATACGTAGTTTTCGATACATTCTCATCGGGCCGTTACAATTGTATAGGGAGGGGTGCAAATTAACATGCTGGTTATCATATTATCACAAAACGCAAATTAGGCATGGGGATGAGGAAGGGGGTGTGGGGTTGGTAGTAATCAGCTAATGAGGGTTTGTTGAGTCCGGATAGGGGATGGAGGGGGAAGGGGGGTGGGGTTGGGTGAAGTGGCAGCAAGCGGGAAAGATGCAGGTAGTTACGTAACCGCTGGCTAAGCCAAGCTCGGGGCCTGCAGGAGGTTCTTCTGCGTGCACAGAACCAGCTTCCTCAACCGGATCGTGGTTGCTTCTGCTGTTGCTAGCATATGCTGACCCAGGGACCTCGGGTAGTTTGGCGAGAATTTTTTTCGCTGGGGTCCACATGATGTCCGGAGTCAACCATATGGGCAAGGATAGAGCTATTGATGCTTCTGACTTCGCCTTTGGCCAGCCATGCTGGGAGGTGCTCCCGTATTCTTTTTGATGGGCGCCGACTCGTGCGACCGATATAGCTTGCTCCACAGGAACAAGTGAAT
>JAYGXS010000003.1:48251825-48264758 GCA_036362985.1 Ligula intestinalis
CCATGACTAATTTGCGTTTTGTGATAACTTGATAACCAGCATGTTAATTTGCACCCCTCCCTATATAATTGTAATGGCCCGATGAGAATTTATCGAAAGCTACGTATGCTCGCCAAACACTCTTCTGAATGTTTTTTTTCCTTTTTACAAGTCTGAATTAATGTTCACAGGAATAAGTGAGAGCACGTTAGTTCCTAAACGCAATCATAATTATCTAGGGTTCTAAAAAGCTTCCTTTGGCCGCCGAAAATTGAACATACTTCACAGCACGTTCATGTCAGAACATAATTGTTATTACGTTGTAGCCTTGCTTTTTGAATAGCGTGTCCGGGTTTAATTAACCAAGCTGTCCGACACGATGAATTTAATTAATTTTTTTAAAGTTTCTAAGGCCATGATGTGGCTTCGACTTTAGTACTCTCGACACTCATTTACACAATGCCATTTATCCGTTGAATATGTGTTGACTCACTCCGCACGGACTATCGCGCGCCATTGCTCACCGCTGCTAACGCATGCACTTCCACGGGCAGCCTACGCACGTCTCAAGGCCGAGCCACTACCGCTAGTCTTAACTGCAGCCGCGTGAGAACTCGAGCCAACAGGAGGGCACCTTTTCCTGATTGGCTGCAGAAATAAAGCATGCACTGGGCTTCCACCCATCTATGCTCTCGTGACTTCAGATGCGGCGCCGGGGCCGGCGCTTCCTCGCACGTCTGAAAGTCAATTTGCTCCTTCCTATTCTTCTGTACAGAATAAACTGTTCCTTCCACTCTGGGCTCCGATGACTTCTCTTCTCCTAAGGAACTGGACCTGAAGATCGCAGTTGCTAGGGTTTAACTTATTTTACCCCCCTACGATAGTGGTAACTTCCTGACGTGATCTGAACTCGTAATTCCTGATGTGGCCTGCTGTCTTTGCGATACATAGAACAATATGCAAGCAGAATTCTCCTAAATATATTGGCAGTTTGGTCGTACCGATATTTGCAGCAGTTGTTGTTTATTCAAGGCAGTAGCCTTTTGCGGTGGCAAACAGTGTAATATCTTGTTCAGTAAGTCATTGCCCCAGCCCGGAGAGGACAACGTAAATTTGAAGATGTTCTTTTGGGATAAAATAACTTTAATGGGTGAATTTTCGAGTTTCGCACCCCAACACGTCTTCGGACTAACATGACTAACAAAAAATGTGCAAGGAACAACTAAAATTTCAAAACCGCCGAAAAAATCAATAGTTGTACAAAGTGAGACATGATCGGTAGGTGTGGTCTTAGTTAGTTTCTGTCCTGTGGTATCGGTTTTTTCCATCGTTCTTTGTTGTGTTTATAAATACCATCCAACTCGACGTGCCGGTTAATCCATGAATCGTCGGAGTTCATGGCTTCGAGGAATTCTCAGCCATTTTTGGCGTGGCAAACTCCGACGATGCGTTTTTTATCCCATGCAAAGGTGTGTCCTGTTTTGAGGCAATGCATGGCCACTTCGTAAAAACAATAATGTCTATTCACGGCCGATTGGTGTTCGCGGATGCGCGTGGCGACGGATCTTCCTGTTTGGCCACTCCAAACTTCAATAACCCCATTTGTGCAGATATCGCCATAGCCAACCACCTTGGTGTCCCATTCCTTAGGTGTTGGCTGGTGTAGAAATAGGATGCACATCAGGCAAGGGTTGGCAGTCCATCATAACTGCCCAGAAAATAGAGTCTGACCCATAAAATATGCTATCCTTCGGGAAACAAAGCTAGACTGGATAAAATAGACGCTGAATAAAACAAATTCCCGTTTGTATTTTCTGTATACTTGAGCGCATTGTCTCACTAGAGACAGTGGATGACACCCAACGGCCATGTGTTGGGATAGCGTTGACTTTTGAGTAACAGTTGGCTTTCCTAATAGGATCCGTGAGAGTTGCACATATAAGCTAATTAATGGGGTGCCTGGCAGAAGATTAGAAATGCGAGGATAAAGGGGAGCAATTAAACAGAACCCGGTTTAGCACCCCTACACCATCGAACAGGGAGGAAAGTAAACTGGAAGTTAGTGCTGGAACAACAAACTTCCCAAGCTGTGTATGTCTCATACTATCCTACGGATTCCCGCCATAAACCGAAACGTCAGGCAAATAAAATCCTTGTTCGCATCGTCTTCTTCCGAAAGGAAGATAATTCAGAAGAAAATTGGTTTTTAAAACCTGTAACTTGAAAACAGAAATGCTGCCAAAACGCATCTAACACGCGAAATGAACAATCACATCAGACTGACAGATAAAACCATCGCTTAGAAAGGCAGTGTGAGGAAGGAATACAGCAGCAAGATAGAGGAATGAAGAACTTGGGACTTAGTTCCTTCTATTTAAAAAATGAGAAGGAAATCAGCAGGATATTTGTGCTGCGAATTCATATCGGTTGGTCTGAGGTCACTTGCGACGGGGTCAGCCATTTCCGCCTGCCGTGGTCACGTCAGCTACTTGCACATTAACGTGTCAAAAGTGAAGCAAAAAGTGCATGGTCTTTTCCGCCGGGGGGGCGGCGGGTTCAGCCATGTGTATAAACGTTGTGGAGGTTGAAGGAAATTACATTTAGTCGTGTGACCTGCGCGAGAATTTCCGTCAGTTTGTGTCAGGCCAAGTCTCGTCAAGTAGGACGCGTGGCCCATTACTTCGAGCTGGAAGTAGAACAGCTGTCGGTGACCGCACTTCCGTAGCAGGCAAAAAGTACTGCCAACATCCAGGTCAGCAGTCCGCATTCAACTATCTCATTCGGATGGCTGCTTTTTATCGCGATCTTACAGGTCAAAGTAAGTGCAACATGCTGCTGCTTTTTAATGTCCTCAGAAGAAAGTCGCTAACTTGCCGTTAATCCGTCTTGACTTAAGCTTTCTAGGTGCAAATCGAAAGTCAATCTAAACATTTGGGCTGAAGTCCAACGTCTATATAGGGATGACTGCGAAAGATTCAGTAAACTTATTGATGAACGTTCACCTGACCAGTAACGAAACTCATCTGTCCGGCTCTGCCTTGGGTCTCGACAGAGGCCCTTACATCCGTAGCAGCTGGAAGTAGGCAGATATTATTGCCGGCAAAGACAAGATAGACTGGAATTGCTGACGATGGCTGATGAGCTAGAAATGGTCATTCCAGTCTGCCTTGTCTTTTCCGTCAATACTATATGCCTACTTATAGCTGCTACAGTTGTCTTAGCGGGACAGATGAGTTCCGTTAGCGGCCAGGTGAACCTTCATCAATGAGTTTTAATATGCCTCGACCTCAACCAGCAAGACAGCGAGCTCTTGACTCAATGGTTAGGACGTTTAACTGTGATCAAACAGGCCGCGAGTTTGAGGCTCGGGTGAAACGCCACTTGAGTCTGGGTATGGCTGGCTGACGATGGCTAATGAACCAGAGAGGGCCATTCTAGTCTCCCTTGCAGTACTATCTACCTACTTTCGGTAAACTGCCAAAAGGCCCCTATTAGCATCCGCCAAGATTACCTGACACACAATACTGACAGCACTGGTACTAACTGGAAGACTAGACTCATGCTTAGCCGATATTCCGATATTTCGCCTCATTAATGGGTCCCAACATTTCCCTGGTGTTCTCTGATAAATATTCCAGTTTTGAGGGTAGAAGACAGAAGACTAAATGCAAGTTCCTTTAACTATTACTACCCCTAAAAACGTGGCTTTACTTATTGCTATTGGAAGCGAGCATGCAATTTTCGCTTCACTATGGGCAAACTGAAAACCGGAGAGCAGTTTGCGGAGGCAAATGCCTCTCAGGGCTGTTGGCAGCCTAGAATAATCTTTACGTAAATTCGTAGCCACATGGGATTGACAAATGGTGATCGAAGCATGCGAATTCGGCCGAGGATCCATGTGGGTGGTGTGGTAGGATTCCTCCTGCGTTCTAACAACCTACGCAGTTTGGCTGAAGGGGGACAGGCTATCCCGTGATTGGCTACAAAAACTGGTATACCTCTCGTCCCCTCCACCCGACACCATTTCTAATTGGAGCGGCAGGCCAAAAGGCAGATTATTTTCCACCCTGACGAACAACCACCCTCACCATCCGCCACTGGCTTTTGAACTTAGACAGCTGGTCGTGATGACAGGGGTGTTTAACTAAGATTAACTAGACGTGTATGAGCGGCGACGCTAAAAACCCGCCCTTTGATGTGCCAGAGTAGTTAAAAACTTTATTTTTTGATCGATACTTCATATCTGCGTGTTGCAGCCTAATTTGACAGTTTAAAATCAAAATAAATTGACTTTATTCGAAGTGCATTTACGTTACTTTTGGCAAACCTTTCGTATAAATTGAGTGGACAGGGAAAATAAAAAGCATCATTCAGCTTCCTTCAGTCAGATCACAGACTTTAAAAGGTTCGATTGTAGCTTTTTTAAAGTTTGGAATCTTGGTCAGGTTGACATATTAGGCGAATTATGCAATAGGGGAGCTTTAATTTTACAAAGCGAGTCACATTTCGCATTATAAAAATGATAAGAGATTTTCTGATGATGCCTCCAGTAAAAGCAAAAAAAATATCAACAGTTATTAACTGGTTTTAAGAAACCTGAAAGGCAAAATCATGAACTTGCATTACTGAATGCATTTGGCGTCACGCCAGAATTTAAATCATACCGTCCAGTGCGTATGAACGCAAATGAAGAAACGCATATTTGGTCTCTTCTCCACGAGAGTGGCAACGTTCGTTGCCATGGTAAGTCACGTTTGTTTAAAGAGGGAAAGCATTTTTCACTGTGTCTAAGTCTGGAAATTTCGGCCCAACGGAAAAGGTAGACGTTAACTTAAAAATTGTTAATACGGGGTCTTCTAAATTCCAGTGGCGCAGTTATGCATTTTTATGTCTATTAGATGCAGTAATATGCACCAAATATTTCCTCTCCTTTCTCCAAACATATTCGTAGCTAAGAGAAAAATGCAAGAAGCTAGCACGGCTTTCGATAGGAAGGACGCTAAATTCGGTGGATTAGCCTACCCTATACTTTTACCTTTACTCTAAACTTCCTGGAATTTAGCACAATGTCCACTGAGTACGATGGGGGTTCATTTTCTTTTGCCCAACCCAGTTTGTCTCAAAAAATAGGCGAATTGTCAAAGGTATCCGTGGTTTATTTGGATCCTTAAATAACCACACGTAGTGCCCAAATTTGAGTGACACAAAAGTTAAACATCTGTCCAGTTTTTCACGCCTTTTTACATTTATAAGCAGTTCCTTGCCTCTCATTGCTGTTTGCGGTCTTGTAAGAGCAAAATTTAAATTAGTAAACCGAAAACCGCAACTTTGACGGCATACCATGGCCTTTGTTCATTGCCACTTGCAGTTCAAACATGTAAATAGGTGACGATAGTTTTGCGCCGTGAAAAATTTGTTATCACCAGGAAAGTACACAGAAAGTGTTCATTACGCATTAGCTGATCTTCGAGGAAAGGATGAATTGGTCTTAAAACGTCTATAAATACCTGAATATTTTAAAACCCAATCCGCCCTTGCTGTTTTTCACTAGTTTTTTGAACAGCATGCAGGCCTACAAACAAAATTGCGTTCTGTTGTAGGGTGTCCATGGAATAGTAAACTATGAGTAGATGCCGTTGTACACTTTCTAAACGACACCAATACATACAGTGCAGTCTGAGAGTCATGCAAAAGGCCAAGATTTTCCAAAGATTGATGATCACTCGCAAACCGGCAGTAACGCATGTACAGAAAATTTGAAATAATACGGAAGAACCTTAAGTGAATTTTTGAGCAAAAATAAGTATTGTTTGTTTGGAAATACTTAATATTCAATCAACCGCAATTTCCGAAAACTTTTAAAACAGCCATAAAGTTACCCAATAACTGTAGGTATAATTTTCAAGTGAAATCGTAACCATGCCACTTTCTTTATATAAAAAGAACTTTTTCGTTTGTCAAATTTCTTTAGATATATTCAAAGGTATTGGGTTGCAGTTATTTTCAAATCTTCCAATAAATTCCGGAAGCACTTCCACAATTTTCGGTGTTTTCAAGCTTTTTTCTATAAATGCAAATTGGGTTCGAGGTGTATATCAAAACCTGCAAAATAAGATAATTCTTAAAAGCTTTTACCCTGTCACTCTTAAAAAAACCAAACTAAACGGGTGACTTTCCTTACTAAAAGGCGTGCTCTGGATCAAATCCACTCATTAGATCAAAATAACGGGATCAACTGCATGCTTAATTACCAAGTCAAATTTTGATCATGGCTTCGGATGAGTTAGCTAACCTACTGTTTCCGTAGAACCACCTTCCTTTCTTAGGAGCATTTACCAAAAAGTTGCTTTCTCGATATTAGTTCTCATGAAAATGTGAAAGTGGGACAGATTTATAAATTTCTCGAATTAATCTGCTCACCAGATCAAAATAACTCAACCTAATGTAGGCTTAGCTACCAACTCAAATTTTGATCATAAATTTGCATGAAGTAACTCACCTACTATAATTTCACGCTGGGCTGTACAGCTCATTCGTCCAAATGCTCGAAGATTCTCGTAAGTCCCAACTCTGTACAATCAAAGTTTTCGATTTCGTCACTAGCCCAAAAGTCAACCTTAACACTGACCACAACCTCCTTGAAATTAGCACAGAACTTACGGAATATAACGGTTCCTATTACTACGTTTTACATGTAGTAGGTGAGTGATATGTGTACACCGATCAGTTAGAGGACACATTCTTCCGTCCTTGGTGCCTTTGTATCTCACACTCGAGTCTACGCCGCAAGGCTACTAAGGATATAGGCAGAAGCGCATTGCCGACAAATACATTGGCCATTTCTAGCTTATTAGCCATCGTCAGTCAGGCATAGCCAGACCCAAGTGGTTTCACCCCCGAGCCTCGAACTCGCGACCTTTTAAATCAGAGTCAAACGCCATATCCCTTGAGCTACCAGCTCTTTCTGCTTATACCATTAGCCGACTTGCGGTGTAGGCTCGAGTGTGAGCTCCAAAGGCACTGTGGACGGACCGCTGTGTCTATCGCAAGGGGTTATGTGAATTTAACCCACGCAACTGCGATCTTCAGACCATGGTTACTTAGAAGAGGAAAAGTCGGTAGAGGCCAGAGTAGAAGGAAAAGTATATTGTGTACACAAAGGAACGGAGAATAGATGGATAGAGATTTGACTTGGAGAGCTTACGACCAACAGGAGAGCCAGCCGCGGTCAAACTGCCTGTTTGAGAGCAGTCAGGCCTGTAGACAGAGAGAGAGCGTTCCTTGGCTAGGTCGGCCTGTGGTTGATTGGACAGCATGTGGGTGGACATCGAAGTGGGCGGTCCACGTCACGCGCGCCAGGTAGTTTGGCGGCCGCCACGACCTTGAGGTCTAGACGGATTGAGGTCACGACAGGAAGGCCCGGCATCGGGCAGGCAACGGTCCACTACACGTCCTCTAACTGATCGGTGTACAACTATCTGCCACTGTATATTCCCGGCAAGACAAGGAGCTCGTGACTCAAAGGTTAGGGCGTTCGACTGTGATCAGAAAGGCCGCGAGTTCGAGGCTCGAAACGGGGCACCACTTCGGTCTGGGTTTGACTGGCTTTCGGCGGCTAATAAGCCAGGAATAGCCATCCTAATCTCCCTTGTCTTTGTCTGTTATGCTCTTCTGCATATGGTAGGTGAATATGTCGTGCACCCCTACTAACAAATACAGGTGAAGATTTACGGATTTGCAATAGCAATCCAAGAACGTAACACTATTTGAAATGTATTTTTGTCAGGTTATTGCGTAAACAGTTGTTGAGACGTCCAATTGAAGGCCAGTATGCCCACACTTTAAACTAATATAATATACTATGCTATGCTATATGATATACTAATATACTATATTCATTGCTTTTACAATTTTACCCATAGAATAATTTTCCTTGAGAAGCATATCGAAAATATTTGATCTATGTGTAGGATAAGAAGTAGTCCGGCCGGATAATAAAAGATCGTACGTATCCCAACGGTTACGAATATGGTTATGACTTAGTAGATAAGATAAGGCGTGGAAGGCCAGAGTGTTATGGATGATTTAATTTAATGCAGGAGAAGAATGTGAGTAATAGGTTAGTGACTCCCAGAAGAGTGCAGTCCAGCCATGGGCGGGCCAAGTCCAGCGTGACATTCTGGCAGGTGTAGGCGCCTGGTCTGGATGTCTATAAGAAGTCATGAGGTTGCCGGCTCCGGGAGTGTCTGAACGTAAGCAGCCAACACACCAAGATCCTTCGTGGACTGGCCTTGGGAAGTGGTTGGCCAGTTAGGACATACACGCCCGTGACCTTGGCTGGAGCTTTGACACCGTCTGGTGCGCACGCGCTGGTGGACAAGGAAGCCAGACATTCAGGACATGCCCCACAGGCGTACGAGCAAAGCATGGGTTAGAATACAAGGTCGCTACAAATGCGTCATGATTTTGTCCATATTCCTTTACTCCCCACGCCTGTTCAGCGAACTATACTGATCGAAGAAATTGACGCTATTCCGAGGCTACGCGATGCGATCAACCAGGGAGAACATGTTGCTCCTTATACCTATAGTGTGAGTGGACCTTTAAACTATCAATAAACTACCGCAGACCCTGTTGGAGAGACCTGAGACGGTGGCAGTCAATTGAAGCAACAAGAGGCTGTACACAATATTGAAGTTAGCAGAGACACTACGCATGTAATAGGTAAAAAATGATAAGTTCGGCAATTATTTTCAGGCTTTAACTTGAAAAGTTAATTCGGCAAACATATGTTTTCAAAAATTCGTCCTCGGGCCATTTCGATTAAAGAGATAATGAAAATCGTACAGTAAGACAGGGTTAGTAAGGTTATTTTGCTTACAACTCATTGTTCTCGCGTCGCCTTCATGGCAAGATCGGCGTGTAGAGATCATTGCGTTGGGGAGGGGGAGGGGGAGAAGAGGAGCTTACAATAGGCTATGAGCATTGGTCATAGGTTGGGTAGGTGGAGTGAAAATTACTATCATTTGCACGGACCGATCGACGGTCATCAGGGAACGGGAGCAAAATGCGATCGCCACTCCGGCTCGGCGTCAGCCACGGAAGTGAAAGTGCTTGTATTAGCGCCTTCTGACAACACATGGCACTGGATTCGTTAGCCGTATAGCCACTATATCGGCTGTTGCTAGCACCCACTGGCGTAGGCCCTTGGAGAAGCTGGCTGGTGTCCAGGAAGCAACATCAAAAGCTTCGTTAGTATTGACTCCGTGATTCGTATTGACAAGGTGTGCAAGAATAGAACTTGAGATCGATCTAGTCTCACACTTGCTTAGCCAGGCCGGTATGTGTTCCCGGACCTTCTTTTTCAAGCGCCTCGATGTTAGGCCAATGTGTCCTGCTCCGCAGGAGCTGGTGAAAGAGTAAATGCACATAGATGTCAGCTTCATCGGGCGTCCATCTTTACCTCCCAATCGTAGGAGGGAAGATTTTGTGAAGAATACGCGTAAGTTCGGCGCGGGGAAAGTGCTTGTGATCGCAGTCTTCAGCCGTTGCCTTATCAGCTCACTTGCAGCATCGCCTAAGCAATGTAGTCTTGTGAACACTTCTTCCTTCTCTACAGCTAAGGCAGTACACGTTTTGGTGCATTCGTCAATATTCCTGAGGATTAACCTTTATGGGTATCGATTTTCAATAAGCGTGTTCTGCAGCTATTGCAGTTCTGTTTCGACAATTTCAGGGCAGTGGATCCGTTGCCTTCTAACTGCTTATCCCTGGCGAGCATTTTGTTTTATATTCAGGGGAACAAGTTTACGTACTGCCTTGTCCAGATTTTCTTTTGGAATACCCTACGCTGGATGGCTCCATTCAAATGTTCTTAGGCGACTGAGTGCCCGATAAGTTCCTGTTTAATAATTTTTTTCCAATGCTGTCCACCAAAAGCTTTCACAAGCTACCCAGGCATAAGAAGCAAGTGGTCCACTTTCTAGTTTTAAGCTCACAGATGAAAATGCTTTATTCCGGTTTTAATCAAAGAATATCCAATAGAAGGCCTACTATTGCTAACCAAATTATTTACGAAGTGTTCAATAAGAATCGTTCTATACAGTCATATAAGGGAGGGTAGGTTAGCGGCTACGAGATCTCCGGTCTGCGTGGGGAACCCCAGGTTCCATGCATTTATGGTTTACTTGGTTGACAGTGGCCACTGGTGGACGTCAGCCAATCATTCTGAGTCATCTATAAAGTGCCGCCTACATATTCCAAATTCCTGCAGCAGCGAATAGTTACAGCAGCCGAAACAGTGGCCACAAGGCTAGCCAACCCAACCTTGTGCTCGCATAAAACATACATCCAGGCCCTAAGGTGCTCTTGGTCGTAGATGAACCCAGCACGGGTGTTTACGCCTGCCATAGTGCGCTAGGATGGTGGGGCAGGAACATAGCTTTATTGCCGGACGCCTCCTTTCATGTCTTCCCCCCCCCTCACCCGCCTCCAAAGCTCTTGGCATAACTAGACTGCAACTCTTGACGTTAGCAAGTTACATGGATGTGCTGTCGACCAAAGCAGGCAAGCAAACTAAAACACACCTAACGCAGAAGAGTTGATAAAGCAGCTCCGAAAATCTCCCACGGTTGGAATCTTTTATGGCAAAACTTTCTTGAAGGGCGGCCCAAGTATCTATCACCTCCGCCCAAGTGTCTGACGAAATTGGTGGTTATGCATGTAATCCCTGCTTTATGACTGTAAATGCACACGTACTTGTGCTGAAAGTGCTCAAAAGAATATTAAATCCAAGCCATACATAGACCTTTTAAGGAGCTAAATAGTATTAACTCCATCCACATAAACTCCTGTTGCTCAGGCAACTGATGCGTATTGATGGAAATTCCAACTATTATTGGCGGAATTTAACGGACAAAAGTAAAGTCGGCTATTGAAAATGTAAAAGTAGATTATTACTATTATACATCAAAGGCAAATAGGACTTCTAAAGGCAGTCCGTTCTATTTCATAAGGTAATTCATGAAGGCTAAATGGTTCCGGTGTATAAAGCAGCTCCAAAAAGCTTCCATGGTTGGAATATTTTAAGAAGTAATTCAAGAAGTTTAAATAGTTCAAGTGTGTGTTCCAGTGTGTCTTAAGCGATTTCGGTTCACTCGGTCGTTAACGGCTAACGGGTGGACGTCAGCCAGTCATTCTGAGTCATCTATAAAGTGCCGCCTACATATTCCAAGTTCCTGCAGCAGCGAATAGTTACAGCAGCCGAAGCAGGGGCCAAAAGGCTAGCTAACTCAACCGTGTGCTTGCATAAAGCATGCATACAGGCCCTAAGGTGCTCTTGGTCGCAGATGAACCCAGCATGGGTGTTTACGTACGTCAAGTCGGGTTACAATGACGAGACAGAGATGTAGCTAATTAACCATAGTAGATGGGCGTTCACCGACCGATGACGGAACTCTTTCGTCCAATCGTGCCTTGAAGCCCACACTTGAGCCTAACCAACAGCTGCACAGCAGCTAGTGATAAAGGTAACACCTAGTGTTGGGTATTGCTGGCTGCTTATGGATGGATTTTCCAGTCTCTCTGTCTTTGTCGTTATATCTGAGAGAGAGAGAGAGAGAGAAATATGCTTCATTTTGAAAATACCATTCCAAAATTTTCAGTAAAAAGCCCCGTCCATTCAAAATGTATAAGGGTAAGCGCACAAACTCACAACACCAGGGAATCAAAAGGAATCCCTGGTCGCCAGTGCCTGCAATTTTCGACATCGTGGATAAATGTCCTTGGAATAGTCATCAAATATGGGCCAAATATAGGCTTTCAAAACGGCGCTAGCGTCGTGCAGTTATGACCTCGTTGTAGTTACGGTAAACAAAAGGGGATGGAGATCGGTCTAAAATGGGCGAAATGGACCAACCGACGTATATATAAGAAAATTTACATGCGAATGGAGGGAGGAAAAACGGCCGCTCGATTTGAAAAGCCCTCAATCTAGCTAACTGTCAGACGCCTCCTTCCCCGTCCCCTCCCTCTCTGTCAGGACTAGACGATAACTCAGGACGTCTGAACGGCCTCAAAACTCTACCCACACTTTTTGGCTAGTGGTTATTTAAAGTTGCCCCTCTACACTCCCTTATAATATTTTACAGGCCTGATGCTAGATACTCAAAACTGTATTTTTACCGGAGTTGACTTCCTTCAGGTTTACATGGGCAGCATCGCTGAAATGTTGTAATACTTGTCCATTTATTTAGTCTAGCAACCTTTATGTAAACAATACCAGGGCTAACAGGTAGACACGGATTGAGAAAGTACTTCTAAACAATATTCACAGCCTTCGCAAAACCAGAGGGCACGAAGAGTTGTTACAATATTTTGCAGTTCCTATAAGCGAGGTATCAGAATATGCAGCGTTTCTGAACCTCTCAAGGTAATTCACGTCGTATAACCTCCAGCGTACAGTCGAAGAGGTAATTTGACATGGACAGTTTCAGCCAATTTAGCTTCCGCCGCAAAACAAGCATATATTTAAAGTGCAAGCTTCTGTCAACTGCAGCCTATGTCTATAAATACAGAAGTCCTTATGCTATGTTTTGTGCTATTTTTCCTTGTCATAATTTCGACACCGAAGACAAGAACCGGGAATAATCTGGATAGTACTGGTAAAAGTAATAGTCATAGTCATAATAGTAATTAGTAATTAGCCACCGCCAGTGTAAAAACTGGGAACCGAAGACACTGTCCGACCAAGATTTCAAATTCAGCAATTTTTCGCAAAAGATAATTAAATGGAAGTTGATGAAAATCATTAGGCTCCTTGGTTAATTCTTATGGAGTCACAAATAAACATTGATACTTATCTCCTTTTCCCCTAAACGATAGGCTGAGTAAGCTTTGAAGACAAAAAATCTGTTACATGCCACTCAACTACTTCTTAATTAATTATTAAAAACT
>JAYGXS010000003.1:48264768-48281612 GCA_036362985.1 Ligula intestinalis
TTCTTATCAAAATTACTAACCCACGCATGCATCGGATATGGGTTTGATGGGTGGAATAATTGTCTGATCGCCCACATATGCGTTGTTAATTGCTTCTATTTAATCGCCAGTGCCGGATATTGGTGTAGTGATCACCCATTCCTTTCGCTTACAGATACTGCGGACAGTCGTCAGGCATGTTGGCCAAAACATCCGATGATACCTTGGAAGATTGACTGTCCAAACCAGTCTGGCGACCACCCTTTTCCGATTGTGTAAATTCACGTCTTCCATGCTTTGCATGCACTAAAATATAGGCTCCAACCATTAAAACTTACATCCAACACCAATGGTTTGGGGTCCTTTTCAATTACTATTTAGGTGAATTGTTTCGTATCAACTTGCACCTAAACATAGTTATTAAGGAAATGGCTTTTCATCCTGACAGCTGCCCATTAAGTGCATTTGACTGTGTTTTCTACACGTGCGGCCATCGCTGGTGATTTTTTTTCCAAAAAAAATGTGGTACAAAGTTAATTTATGACCGACGTTTGTGGCCCTTGAAGTGTACTTTGTTTAATTACACCAAATTAAGGATGATAACGACCGAAAGGGAAAGGAGATGTCTACTAATTGCTGTTGCTTCTTAGGAAAGTTAGAGTAATTCTGTGCCATAGAATGCCTAAAACGGAAAGGCGTTTGAGGTTTTAGAAAAGTTTTTACTTTGCTTTCAGACAAGTGACGTATGCGTTTCCTCGTGTATTCTGATGTTGTTCGTGCTGAGTTGGATTTACTGATTAAAAAAATTTTTTACTAAAAAAGTTTTCCTTTTCTCGTTCCATTAGTTCTGATGTGCAGGAACCTTGCTATTAAAAACTTCGTGAACTCAGTAACATCCCTTCTAAGGAAATAAATTTAATTATCAAAAACATGCATGCATCTTTTATTGGATAAGCGATTTTTATCGAAATCGAAACCAAGGTTTTTTCTCGAAAACGGCAAGACCTTGTGTACACGGCTTTATGAGTTTTCACTGAGTAGCAGAAGGAACAGGAAAAAAGGATCCCGCAATTATCATAGTATTTTTCATAGGCACTTTCCAGAGTTCGCTTATTAGTGTTTGAGAAAACTGTCAGTCATGGCTAGTGCTGTCTGGTGAAGTCCGAAAACAGAAAGAAGACAACATCCACATGCTTCTTCTGAACTAGCGACAACCCGGTATGCATAACTAGAAGTTACTTTGTATCTTAATCGCATAATTATTCTGCCTGGCATAGGTCGCTCGGTAAACGTTGGGAGCATCTTTCAAACCGTTAACTATCGGTTTTCAAAGGATAGACAACGCTTAACGATTTGGAGTATGGATTGTTCTATCAAAGACGACTGAAAAGTGAAGCCGCATGCAAAATATGGGCTACGGCCAAGCTGGTTTCGTCGATTTTTGACATGACCACTCATTAGTACTCACAATTTTCGTGTTGACAAAAGATTCTTGGACAGGCAATTACAGTCTCATACGTGGTTAAAAAGAAACAGCAAAGTTAGATGGCTGAGATGTGCGCAAATGGCTGCTTTTCATTGATAAGAATCTTCTTTAGTCCGTGAAAATATTTGTGCAGAGTTAGGTTCACCACATGCTCCAGTTGCTTACATAGGTCAGGTTTAAACCGCCTCATGTATGCTCCCTCCAGGTAGCGTGAGATACGAGTTGTTCGTGCCCGAACAAGTACTCGGAAGGATGTTTTAGGGTCAACAGAATGACCCGTATCCAATAGGTGTTCAGTGATAGAAGAACAGGGAGTCCTATTCTCCTGTCTTAATAACCAACTCGGCAAGTGCTCTTTTGCTCTGGCTGCCAGTTGCTGTTGTGTTCGTCCTATGTGCTTGCATCCGCAAGTGCATGTAAATTGGTAAACAACATTTGAAGTGGCGTACAACGGCAAGGCATCCTTCGCAGTTGGAATCGAAAGGGTCTTCATCGAGTTGCAAAATACAAGCTCAGCTGCAAAATAGGTCCTTTCAATGGTATTGCGTAAACGTCTCATGATGGTGTTTAAGGTGTTGTCTCCCTTAAATGGCAAGGAAATGAAAACAGGCTTTTTCGGAGCTGATTGTTCTATAACCTTTTGCTGTAAGGGTTTGCTATTCTTTTCAATAAAGTGAGCTGGATAACCACGCTTGAGAAGAGTTTCCTTGAGGCTGGCAATTTCTGCATCCAGTGTATCCATTGAGCAGATTTTGCTTGTCCTCTAGAAGAGGGTACAAACTAAGTGACGTTTCCATTGTAAGGGGAAAAACTTAGATGATGCAAATACTGCACTCTTTATGCATTCTTATGGAAAACTCTACGCGCTAAAGAGCCATTTTTCTGCCTAGTCATGTGAGCGTCTAAGAAAGAAAACTGGTTTCCACGTTCCACTTCCATCGTAAATTTCCTTTTTGGATGTAAACTGTTCATTGTTAACAGTAGTTTCTTAGCTTCCTTTATGTTTTCAACAATTGCAAAGATGTCATCCACATATCTTCTATAAAGTGTTTTACTTTTCAATGTGGAAGTTCCTTTTTCTTCGAGGTGACCCATAAATATATCTGAAAAGGGGACCAAGAGGACTGCCCATTGCCACTCCGTCAACTTGTCTATACAGTTGGCCATTAAATAGGAACTGAACATTCTTTGTACATAATTTTAATGACTCTCGTAATATGTCAGAGGGCAGGCGAGTTTCAGAAGCATGTGCGCTTGCGGATGCAAGTAAATAGGACGAACACAAAGGCAATTGGCAGCCAGAGCAAAAGAGCACTTGCCGAGTTGGTTATTAAGACGGGAGAATAGGACTCCCCGTTCTTCTATCACTGAACACCTATTGGATACGGGTCATTCTGTTGACCCTAAAAAATCCTTCCGAGTACTTGTTCGGGCACGAACAACTCGTATCTTACGCTACCTGGAGGCAGCAAACATAAGGCGGTTTAAACCTGACCTATTTGTGCAGAGTTCCTTCTTCACCAAAATATGCAGATTTTTTATAGCACTAGGATAGCTGAAAAGTTGGTTTGTAATTAAGCTTAATACCAGACAACATGCTGAAAAAGAGAAAAAGGTTAACTATCTACATATAATCCAAATAGGCAAGGAAAACACTAAAAACTTCCCAAATTCACAAAAAGTCCTAATACCTCTGAGATCAACTGACACCTATGATTTGAAATGAAACCAAAGCATGCATTGGAAGGAATATCAGGCTCCTTCGAGATAAGCATTTTCAGCGGCACTAGAGATACTCGAAGCTGGAAAATGTTTACCAAATGAGCAAACTTCATTTATATGAATAAATGATCACTAAGCACGTAAAGATTTTGTTTGACGGTGAAAGGAATAAGGTTTCGCATGTTCAAATATCCATTGGCTGACCCGAAGTAATAAAGAGCGACAAAATCATGAAACCCAACCATGAATACGCCATATTATTTGCATGAATGTGATTTTCTTCGGTCACAGAAACCTGCTCTTTTGCAATGTGTCCATAAACATTTCACTATCATACATGCCCTCAGTGCCTGTTGAAAAAAACGGATTCACGCATTTTCTAATTATAAAAACGACTGAAGCAAGAAAATTATTGGAAACTACTACCCAGTCGATTCCTCAAAAGTAATTTTCCACAGTTAGTGTCCTGGCTAATTTTGCGGGCGAACTTAATCATTGAATCGCATCACCGAAAAAATCCACTGACAGCAGAAACTACTCTCTTGATCGCAATTAAACAGGTTCAAATTGGGTTTTCCCTCAGAAACTGCTTTGTTATTATATGCCGCCGGCAAAGGTTCGTTCCATCATTCTTTTCAGTTACAATCGTTCCATGGCTACTGCAGGGGAAGCTAAGTGGCGCTTATCGCCTCACCTTATTGGTTATTTGAGTGCTGCTGCAAGTAAACTTTGTGGCTAAACAATTTTGTGAAAATAAGGGGATAGCAATACTTTTCGAACCAACACCGGCGAAAGCTCCATTCTTCCACCGAAACAATAATACGCAGAAAGCATGTTAGCTCCATTTGATTTAACGGTTAGGTCGTTCATTTTCAGTGATTATGATAAGCTTTATTGTCAATAGGGAAATGCGGCTTCCGTATTAGTTTTACTATTACATTTCCTTAGTACATTTACAGATTTGTTGATTCAAAACACTCCATGAGGAATCTTTTATTTCTGCTTAAGGGAAGAAAATCAATCAGGTCTCCTACAAATACTGTGCCCCCTTTTTCTCCTAGTAAACTTTTCTGCGACTGCTTCTGATGATGGTTTCAAACAGGAATCCGAATCGTTAGGCCCATAAATGTCTTGTCCCAGCGATTTCACCTTACTCTTATTCGAAGTCTTACTTTTTCTTCAGCATGACTGACAGGCAGAAGAGTTCATAGAAATTTATTTACTTCAGATGCGAGTATTGCACTTTTTCTTACTGAAGTGCGGAGAACAAATACCTCTAGAATGTATGCTTTCTGCAGCTTCAGTAAGCAAGTGATCGATCGCCCTGAATATTATGATCGTGGAAATGAACTTAATGGTCAGCCCCATAATCACGTCTGGAGGTTAGGGCATACCATAATAAGCCCGTCCTTCGAGCTAAGAATAGTGGATCTCACATATTTATGAAGGATCCTACTTTAGGTCCGAGAAGTTGTTAAACTAATTATTTTTTACTAACCTATAATTTATTGGGTGGGACAACTATGGAATTTTTACTCACTCCTTTTTTATACTTTATTGGGTTTCTTAATTTTCCTGAAAAAAAATGGTGGATAGGAGGTAATCTACTTCAAGCTACCTGAGGTCCAACTTACGGTTCTGGAGTTTGAATAGTACAATTCGCGGCACGGAGCCCCATGCACTTTTTCAATTAGGCAAAAGTAGCTTATGTAGCCCCACTCCTATACACCTAGTCCCAGAATTTTGTCCTGCAAAAACGGTGGTTATAGAGTTTTGTGGGGTGGGGAAATAGGATAGACAGAGAAGGAAATTTTTAGAAGTGTTAAGTGACAAAATGTAGTCGAAGTTGCTTCCCGCGGCCGCTGGGAGCAGGTTGTTCCGCGTGTAAATTGAAGGTTTGTGCGGAGCTTCGCGCCGCGGACTATACTAATCTAACTCCAGAAGGGTAAGTTGTGCCACAGGGAAGTTGAAGTAGACGACCTCTTAACCACCATTTCAATTTTTAGGGAAATTCAAGAAACCTGCAGTTTGATAATCAGGTTTTTCGGTGATAAGTTAAATGATAATGCAGATTAGGTAAATCAACAGATATAAAATCAGCAATATTTCTAAATACAGTAAAATAAATATACATTTAGCATTTATTAAAGTATATTCCGCCGCGTGTCCTAATTTTCCGCCCATAAAACCCGATAAACACCATTTTCATAGTAAAACATGCAGGCTGTAGGGATTAATGAGTGGGGCTACATAAGCTACTGTTGCCTTTCATTAATATGCGCAACAACTTTACGTTAATTGGTCTTATTTGGTTTATTCAAATTATCTATATCTAAGGTCAGTTTTTAGTCTAGCCTTCAATTCATTATTATGTTTATTATTATTGTAGATTATTTTTGGTTAAATGAGTTGAGCGTAGTTTATCTTATGTTTTTTAGTTAGAAGCTTTTAGTTTTTTTAGGTATACTTTTAATTTAGTTATTTTCCAATGTTTGCATAATTGCACACTTTAATAGTGGCAGGTATTTTGACAAATATAAGATCATTTGAATAATTATTTCTGCTTCTTCTACCTTAAGAAACTTTATTTTTATTTAGATTTCTTTTCCTTTACATAGCCCAGACTGGATACTCTTTATTACACCCGGTCCTATATTGCAGAAGAATGGAGCTTTCCCGTGATGATCTGAGATACAAAGTAGGATTCTACCCATATTTGCATCGTCGGCAAGGATTTTAGCAATAGGTCCGCTAAAGAAATGCGTGACACCTAGTCTGGAAGCTGGCTGATAGTCCCCATCCTACAATACACGTCTTCTGGCTTTCAGAGTATCGCTTACCAATGGTCCACTCGAAAGTACAGTATTGCGAGTCCTGTAAGCAACTTGCCTAAGTTTGTAAATGTTTGATTATTTCTCCCGTACCAGCGAAAACGCATTTACGAAAACTTATTAATAATAATGAGCAGCATTATGCCTATTAAGTGCGAAAAAGAACTACAAGAATTACTTAGTGTTTGTTAAGAAACATAAAATCTTCTCGATAATCACCAGGTTCTAGGGAAGTCGAAAATAGCTGTAATTTAGAACAACCACTTTCTTTATATAAAAAGAACTCGCCTTTAGTCAAAGATTTTGTGCAGATGGTAATTAGTGGATAACTAGTTATTGAATATCGTGGAATAAAGTCTCTCTTCATTTCGCTCGTTTTCCGTGTCTTCACTGATAAGTTGATAAATTGCGCTTCTATTGGACGTTTACATCAAAATTTTAAAATAAGATATAACAAAACAGCATTTACCGAAGAAACGAGCTTTTGGATATTAGTTCTTATGGAGATTTCCATATAGGTCAAATGTGGAAATGCTTCAACACAGCAAACCACATTGTCGAACATAAAAAATGTTTCCTAGATACCATGCATATTGTTATTCCTACGATTAATCAAACCTCCCGTAATAGGCTGCCTCTTTAAATGCTGCTTTAATTGGATATTTAGGTGACGAACTTCTGTGTGTATTAACTTTTTCCAAGTTAATGTCACAGTGAAATTGGAGACGTAGGCAAGTTCCTTAGGTAACCTGAAGAAAAACGATTAAAATTGACTGGAAATGAAAGAAAGTACATTTCTTTTTATAACGGATTATGTTTCGCTTAAGGGGATTAATTCCACGATCCGTAATAATCGGGCGAATGCAAAAAACAATACTTCTCAATACTTATTATTCTTATGTCTGTTCCGTTTATAAGTAACGCTTGATCGGAACGTATTGTTTTCAAAAATTATATTTCTGCATGACTTATATTCAGTAAGGCCTCCTATAGCTTGTTTTCGTGGTAACACATGGAAACTTTGCTTACGCGCAAGGCCAGCGGTGCGGTTAAAGAAAATATTCGACCAGAAACGTATTTGTTGCTGCATTTTTTGCAAAAAAATTTTCACAGAATAGCTAAATATAATTTTTAAAACTTGTATCGCTGCTTGTTTCTAAAAATAAATGCGATTCCTCAAACTTTGCTTCACTTCCATTTGATCAACTTCGCACAAAATTTTCCAGTTCTGGAAGGGATTATTATTCCACCTTTTTTACTATCTATGGAACTCTTGCACAGGACAATGTATATTAGAATAAATTTTAGTTCTGTCTTTCCTTATAGCACAGGGAATTTCTTAAATCTAAACTTACTCATGATTTAGCCTAAATGAGTGCCTATTTCCCCGATTACTTTAATAAAGAGGGCAGTTTTCTAAACCAAAGCCCTTCTTAAGATTAAATCCACTCAGTTGATCAAAATAACCTGTCCAGGTATACGATAAACTGGAACCAAAGTATGATGAAGTTCCAACGGAAACTAATGCTTTGAGCCAGTTGTTTTCAGTAGCAGTATATTTGATGGATATGTAGGTGGGTTGTGTTTGAGTTCCCCATTTGTACCTGTGTTTTGTGGTAGCAGAAAGATAGTATCTCAGTTTGTTGGCGAGGAGTATCTCAGGTTTGTTTATAACTTCCTGTTATTTCCTCATTTTTGATTTCAAGCATCTCGACAAGACCTTCTTGCAAACTATTACTGCAGCTTCTGTATTGTGCTAACTACTAAAAAAATAGCAAAAAAGTAGTTTGGAAAACGTGGGAATGCAGAATTTTTATTTTGGCTGTTATTGCATATACTGATATACCATTACGGGGAATATCGCTGTGCTAAAGTGGGCACACAAATCTAGTGTAGGTGAGACTTTTCCGTTTTTGATAGGAAAACCAATAAAAAACTAGAAAGTTAAAGGTCTAGTATCTTTGTTAACGGAAGACTTTTCTTTTAACTGGAGAGGAATATAAGATACTTCAGTTATGTATGCAGCTTATTTGCTTGTAAGCGGTTTTCGGTTTGTCTACGAATCGAGTCGGCAATTCGTCTCCCCTCGCTAGCCTGCATTTGCGCAATGTAGTAGTCTGCCGTGCCATTAATACTTGCTTTCCACTGTTCGCTGCTTGACCTTTGGGCTTCAGCAAATGCGCAAAATGCCCACGGCCACGCCTAGAAGGTCTGCGACGGCCTTTCGCCTTGCTTGCACCGGATTCGCGGATAGCCACCGGCAACCTTACATACCCAAGTTATGATCGATGGTTTCTGGCCAATCAGTGCGAGCGTACCTCTTACGTCAGACGATTGCAACCGGGCACTATTTTTATTCGATGGCTGGCTGACCGGCCTGCCGGCCCCTGGAACAAGGTCGATTTTATCCTGGGCATGCTGTTTTAATTGTGCTTCGATTGAATACTATATCGCTGGTCAGTTCATTCAGTAAATCGCCACGAGACTTATAACTCTCCGCTGATAGAAAAAAATTGCGGAGGAATAAAAGATTGAACTTTGCATAATGGGAAAAAGGGAAATTTCATGTTAACAGAGAAAAAAGATACATTTGTAACAGGACAGGCTTGTTTAGAACTGTTCGAAATCATTCCTATGGCGGAATAAAAACTACAGGTCATGTAATTATTTTAAATTGTTTTTGATGCATTTATTGACTCAGATAGCTTTGTGTCGGGGACTTAGCAGTATATGTAATTTTAAGTCGAACTACAGGAAGTTATATCTTCTATAAGTTTGGTATTTCAGAAATACTAAACATATCAACAGGGAATAAATTCGTTAATTGACGGTTTTGTGATGCTCCAAATAAGGTTTCGTAAATATTTAGACCTGTATAGACCACTCGGTTGAGTAAACGCAGTAATCAATGGAAATTATAAATCGAAATGGTTCCTGTTCAAATATCTACAACGGTTTTACTACAAGCATATTTTTCAGGATTGATAATTGTCGGGTTTTCCGCAGATTCTCATGAATTCCGATGTTAATATTATTAGTAGCATTTGGAGCAAATGCAAAAAGGCTTCTCCTGTTAATTCCGTTACTGTTGCTCATAAAAATTGCGGGGGGAATTATAAATTTATTTTAATTGCCTAAAACGACTAAACAGTACGGCGGAGAAATCATGCAAAATGCTGAAGTTTGACAAAGACTTATAATCACTCGCAAACCGGCATGACCGCATGTACGAAAACTAAAAATAATAAAGAAAAACCTTAGGTACTTTTTTTAATTCATAGAAATCAAAAGTAATAAATGTTTGTCATAAAGAATGAAATTCCCTATAAAAAATTCAAGTTCCTCAGAGGTGAAAAATTACTATAAATGAGAACAATAAATTTTAATCTTTTAGTAAGTTGAATGGATAACCTTACCGTTTTCTTTATACCGAAAGAAAGTTTTCTCAGTCAAAATATTTTAAACGTGATGCCAGTGTTAAATAACAGTTACTTAAAGATTGGTCTTTTAAATTCTGACAAGGTTTCGCTGATTTTTTGGGTTTTGAAGTCTTATTTCAAAAACAGATACGTTTCTATGTTCGTATCAAAATTTTTAAAATAAGCTATCTATTAAAACCATTCAACGAAGAATGGTGAGCTGTTGGATATTATTTCTTGTGAAGATGGCCATGTAAGCCATAGCTAGAAATTTCTCTAAACACCAAATATATTGTCCAGTAACAGGCGTTTGATAAATTATTCTTATGATTAATAAAAAGATTTCTATCGTACGTTACCCCATTAAAAATTCATTTAATTAGATATTCAGCCGAAGTATATGTATGTTGCATTTTCTTAAGTAAATTTCAAAATGAAAATGGCGATTTTTGATAAGTTTTTCCTAATTTACCTGACAATAACTCATAGAATTTGACTAAAAATAAAAAAACTCAGTTTAAACGCGAAAATGCAAAAAAGACTGGCCAAAAATAAACTAAGATTTTGATATAATTCTTATTCTTCTGTTTGTTCCGTTTCAAAATTACACATCAGCGAAAGTAGCAGTGTACAAAAACCTATATTTCTACATATTTAAATTTAATAAGATTTGGTTTTACCTTCGTGTTTACGATAATATATGAACAGCTTTGATAACGTCCCAAATAAGTGCTACGGCAAAACAAATTGCGATTAAATCATATTTCTTACGGTATTTTGTGGCAAAACACTTTACATATTAGCAAAATATTTTTTAAAACTTAAGTCGTTTCTTTTTTCTGCAAATAGTGCGATTCCTTAAACTTGGCTTCACTTGCGTTTGAGCAACTTCGTAAATTTTCCGGTTTCGAAAGGGATATGGTTCTTATTTTGCGATACTACCATAGCATACTGCACATTAAGAAAATGTTTGGTACTGTCTTACTTAGTAACATCGAAAATTTCTTCAATATCAGGCACTCCCAATTAACCTCAGTTCACTATATTAAAAGGCAGTTTCCCTTGCAAAGTGGCTTCCTCAAGATTAAATTCACTCATTGGACCAAAATATGCTAAACTCTCAAGTCAAATTTTGTCACGACTTTTACATGAATTCTTAGACATACTGTAAAATGCAACATTTTCGTTTACATCTACACTGAATCAGCGCGATAAAGTTGCTGCCTGACTGCTCTCTCTCTCGTCTGTCTTTATAATACCGTTCTTTTCCATAATTTCATTGTGGCCACGAAAGTGGCTGCTTTGTGGTGATCCGTACAATGAAACTTGAAGGCGCTCCGGTTTGGAAATCAAATAAGCGAAACATACGAGCCAAGTCCGACCAAGCGTAATAGAATAAACACAACGAAAGCGGTTAATTTTCTAAGTCGGGCAAATATATACTTTCGAAACCGGTCTTTTTTAAAGGTCAGAATTAGCTAGCAGTGGAATAACTTGAGATTTTATTTAATGTTTCAGAATATCCAGATTTTCCGAAGGTAGTTTATTGCAAGTCGTACTATAATAATATGCACCAACCAAACCCAATTGCAGACTGCAGGAAGCTTCGGCCTGAAATACTTTAAGCGGGTAGTGTTTAAAAATCAGTTACTACTCGAAAAACGTTTTCACAAACTTATCGAAGGACTCGAATGCCCATTTCGACCTATCTGCTATCGTCAGCCAGTCATTCATGAACACAGGCCATGACATGGAACTAGGCAACGACCAAAGTCATCGATTATGGTCATAATTATATTAGTCTGCAATGTTCCTCGCGACATTTTCGGTGCGACATTTACTAAGGCAACCTAGTCGGTAACATAATATCAGTGCCCGTGATTTATGTCTTATTTCCATCCCGTCTAGTATGCAATCTCTGCGAGGAACCCTCTCGTGAACATAATCAGTCCGTAAAAGGAGACGTTAACTTACATGCTCTTTCGACGTTTTTCCCAATTTCAAACTGGATCAATGATCCACAAAACGGATAGGATTTTTTCACTCGTCACTCTTCTTTACAAAAATCTTTTTTTCGCGCAACAGAGCCCGCCTCTAAGCAGTTTTCATATTCAAGGAAATAGTTTTGAATGACCCCTTGTTTTATTTAACCGAAGCCTTCTTGAAAAGCCTGCATCAAGTTGACCGGCTGTTAAAGTTTGTGGCTTATTCAGATAGTTGAGCAGTACTTTCATTAACGTGCGGTTTAAGGGCGTTTAGTTTGTTTCATTTTGCGTCATTTTGCCCTTTAGGGCATATTTTTGAGCAATTGTAGGTTAGTTAAGCCCTCTTAGCCACTACTAACCTCAGGATCGTCTAAAACGGAATGACGGTAATGGATGATTTTAAAGTTTGGACCGGAAAACATAAAAATAAGTAAACTTCCGCAAAATTTATTCGTATAGGCCTATATATAGATCAACCAAATTGACAGTGATATTTTATAAAAAGAAAAACCACCTTATAACAAATAAAATACATTTTGTGACAAAAAAAGCATAAAGTGTTACTTTCCATATAAATAAAATTATAAAACAAACCACGCCAGCCTATGCAGTGTAAACTCAGGGAGCCTATGCAACCTAACATTGCCTACTTATGAAACTACATGGTCGGAGAAAGTGTGTTCGGATTATAGGTCTTCTTCAGAACAAAAGCTATCAATGGCAACCCTGTTGGCCTTGGAGTAATGAAGAGGCGGAGAAGTCGTTAGACAAAGGCAGTTAGGAGCTCTATTGAGGCATATTTTTTGCGAAACAGCAAGTCCGGACTACAAAGGGTCAGGGTACCGAATTATACCAACGAACGCCTTGCAATAATGCCTTGCTAAAATACACTTTTGAAATCAAATGAGCCTCAGCATAAAATTTACGGTAAATATATGTGGATGTTAAATTGGTTTGATGCAGGTCGTAGAAGCCAGGTTCCAGGGTGGGCTCGAAAGGCAGCTCTGCTGAATTTTGACAAATATTTTGCTAAAGCTTCTGTGAGCGGGATATCTCTCAATCAGTATCTCAGACAGTATGCTCAATGCGTTTGACTGAAGCTTTCCTGTTCCAGCGAGCACGTCTGCTTCTTTCAACTTACTTCCTGGTATTCGCATTTTCGCTTATATCGGAAATTTGCTGACATTAAATTCTGCTAATCCCGTGGTCTTTGCCTTTTTCAAATTTATTGATAATTCTGATAATATTAGTCTCGAAAGTTTCGTCTTTAGTCCTACGTGTATGCGTCCGGTTATGTTTAAGTCACTCGGAAAAGTTGATTCTTTTTTTAGAAGACAAATTCAAATAGGTAAATTAGTAATCTACTTCAAAGTGTATTAACCGCTTGTGCATTGGACTGACAATTCCCTTTTTGCTGCAAACGTTCGCGTACTAAATTTAATTACCATTGTACTCTCTCGCGCTATTCTACAATCATTTTTTTACATCACTTCCCTGTGTGAACGGTTTTTGTTTCAAATAACTTAATAGTTAATTATGTTTACATGAGTAGTTTCAACAAGCAGTATGTTTTTGAAGGCGAAGACCTACGATCAACTGCCTGTATATAAAGCGAGTCACAGGTTCACTGCGGCCTGGTGCTGTTACCCCTCGAGTTGGCTGAACTAATTTTCACCCACTTTATGGCTTTTCTGCCTATTTGTTTTTTCAACGCAATGTGGGTACCATTCAATTGAATTTCGAACTTACCCGTCTTGAATTCTCATTCTAAAAATATAGAGAGTCTCTTAAAGTCCGGGCTTCTTAAACTAAATTACTCAACCCATTCTTAACCCACGTGTTTTTCGGTGTGCGCTGCTTGACAAGCGGGTTTTCCAAGCCAAATTTCAGGGTGACACAAATTGTGGGACATGTTATTTCGACCATAAGATTGCAGGCAGGTCTGAAGTCATTGGCAGCAGTTGCATAAGGAGGTCGGTGTGGACAGCGACGTTAGGTGTAAAACGAGGTGCGTACGTGCAGCCGAAATGTATCCAGCTCCAGCGTATCAGCGAAGTGCACAATATCGACCAGTGACAAAGTGTCACCAGGCGGTTAGTCATGCGCAGCGCTGAAGCATTCGTTTGACAATGGTACAGAACAGACCAAGGACCCTACGCCACTACTAGTGTACATTTACATGTGCAGCATAAATTAGGCGCAATTGGCGCAAAATGAATTTCGCGAACAATTGGTACTCGGAAAGTATTCCTAGATTAGGGTCTCTGTATCTAAACAAAGACCGTATCTTTCGGTTTTGAACACCACTTCCTGCATTAAAAAGTACACTCTGAAGTTGCAAAGATTTTAATTGAACCTTTTAAACGGTAAATTAGCGAGCATATGTTTACTTTCGATCAATTCTCTTCAGGCCTATGCATTTCTATCGTAATTTACTAAATAAATTCAGCTGACCCAAAGGGGAAAAATTTGCGGCCCCAGTGGGATTCGTACCCCCACAGCAGGGAAGGCTTTTGTACAGCCAATGCTCTACCATTGGGCTAAGAAGGCACGTCGAAGCCTTGAATTTACTCACAGTTGGGTCGATTTACCGGCCTGGCCTATTACTCGTATGGACTCCATCATTACCGACACAGTACGCTGACTGTCCAGGCAGGATGTGCTAAGCAATCATCGAGAATCCACCAGAATGACTCTTAGGCTTACTTTGTTATTAGGAGAGGTTGACAGCTTTGGATAATTAAGTTGATCCAATTGTGAAATGTTCGCGGCCCCGCGGGTAAATCGACTCCAGTATAATTCAATTCAAGATTTTTGGTGTGCCTTCGTAGCTC
Organism: Ligula intestinalis; assembly: GCA_036362985.1. NCBI lineage: Eukaryota > Metazoa > Platyhelminthes > Cestoda > Diphyllobothriidea > Diphyllobothriidae > Ligula > Ligula intestinalis. Next base: position 48,279,025 of record JAYGXS010000003.1, read on the forward strand.
AATTGGTAGAGCGTTGGCTGCACACAAGTCTTACTTGCTGTGTGGGTTCAAATCCCACTGAGACCTCGAATTTTTCACAATTGGCTCAACTGAATTCGTCAAACCTTCCAACTCCCCCAATTAACCACATAAACTATTTGGGTTGATATTAAAATATGGGGCGGATCCCCACAAACCCGCAAAGCCACACTATTTTTTTTCTACCAATCCGCACCATTTATGCATCAAAAGATATGTCGTTGAGCAAATGTTTGCTCTCGATAAATTCGCTTCAGGCCTGTACACTTATATCGTAATTAAATAAACAAACTATGCTGGTTGGTGGTCAGGTGCAGTGTTGTTGTTGCCAAGGTGGTGGGGTGTAAGGGTGATAGAGATCAAAATTTCAGTATGTAGGCTGACCGGTGGCCAACACAGGTGATAAGGTGCGTGCGGTTAAATTGGGAACTTGTCCATCTCTGGGGGGACCCATCTCTGAGGCCGGTGAAAAGCCGTGTGCATTCGTGTTAGCGGCTTTGGCCCATGATAATTACGGAGCTGTTAAAAGGTTCTTTTGAACGCAGAGTCTCGGTCTGCGTAGCCTGATGGCAGCTGCTTCTGATGTAGCCAATAGACGCTGTCAAAGTAATTTTGAATAGCTGGAGGGCACCTGGTAGATCACTCGAAAGCCCTCTCTGGCGTCTACGCGATGGCTTGGGTCTACCGTGTGCGCTTAAATATAATGTTTGATGCCCTTTACTTGGCTTTTCTCTTAAAATGCCGGCAGGTCCTTTCGTACCCTCTTAGACAGACGCCGGCTCATGCGACCAATATACCCTGCCCCACAGGAGCAGGTGAATAAGTAGATGCACATAGAGGTAATCTTTGCTGGCAATTAATTTTTATCTCTCCTTATAGGATGGTCGTATGTGAGAACAGTATATGTGCGTTGGCTGCTGAAGGGTTTTCGATAGAGCTTGGCTTAGACGTCTTCTAAAGTGTTCGCTTGGCACTTTCCCTTGAAATGAGACCCTGAAGAAGATGCTTTTTTCTCTCTTGCTAGCACCGATGTCTTTGGCCGTCTTTCAATCACGTTCTTGTGAATAAATACACTAGGATAGCCATTTTTTCGAAAGCCTCCTTCTACGATCTTAAGCTCTTATTTGATGCTATCGGTCGAGCAAATATTTCTAGCCCTCTGTGTAAAACATCTTACGAAATTACTTTTGTAGTTTAGTGGTACGAAACTAGCGAAATGGGTATGCTGCCCAGATCCCGTCTTCATACGACAGACCTGACGTTGAATACTCCCGTCAGACCTTCTGTTCAAAAGTACTTCGAGAAAGGGAAGCGATCCGGACTTTTCTTCTTCAAATGGAAATTGTATGATAAAGTGTGCCTGATCTGCGGTATGCAGTAGAACTGAACTGTTGGTTTGTTCAGATGCAACCACGAACATATCATCCACGTACCGTCTGTATTTAGTCAGATCATTTATCATGTGGCACATTTGCGACGCTTCTAGTTTGCCCATTAATATATTCGCTAAAAGCGGGCCCAGGCGTAAGCCAATAGTTAATCCGTCCAGCTGCATGTACAGGTTGTTGCCAAATAGGAAGTTTACATTCAAGGTACATTTTAGTAGTAATTCCCTGGGTGCAGCTACTGGCATTCTTATGACCTGTTGATTCGAGGTAAGGAATTCACAGATGTAATTGACTGTTTCTGTGACCAGCACGTTCGTGAACAGGGGCGAGACATCCAGTGAAAACACCACCATCCCGTTCAGGTCGAGGTCCTGTAGGTCATCCACGAATTCGAAGGTGTCTCGGAGGTTGTGTGGTGCTATTCGACTCTGTATTGATTTTAGTTTGTCTGCAGGTCATTTTGCTATCGCATGGTATGAAGAGTTTCTCATATCTAGGATGGGACGAATGGACACGCCACCTTTTTAAACCCTGGGTTAAACGTATCGTTGAGGTATGCGTGCCCCAACGGGTCGAAGACGCTCTAAGTCCTATTTTCTTATGAAGCCGTCCTTTTGAAGACTTTTCAAACAGTCAGTCAGCTGTGTTTCAAACTCATGTATGCCATCTATCTCCTTTTCTGGCTTGCTGAACTTTTGTTTGTCCAACAGAATGAATTGCATTTTCGCAATCTTATATGTTCTATCCATTAAAACAACGTGAGTTCCCTTATCTGACATCGTTATGAGGCTATCATTATTCTGCCAGATGTGTTCTAGTTTGTTCATGTGTGCCTTCCTCAGCAGGCTCCGATGTTTCTGGCCACCGTTTAGGTACTGATACTAACAGTAAACTAGCGTAGACTTAAAATGCTGTAAGCTCTTGTTCGAAACTGACCGAAGGTCATGCGCTTGATTTAGTATGTTCCCGAACTGTGTTTGCAGCTTTAGTTGGCTGGGTTTCTGACACCAACAACAAAACTTGGGACCCATTTATAAGGTTTCTATCAAGGTTTTATCAAGAGATACAGACAAATAATTGTGTACACTCAGGTTTGGGTCCTCAGTAAGCTTCCATTGTGGTCTGCATTCGAAGTAGAGTAGTTGACTTTATTGCTCCCCGCTTTTCCTCGAAGGACTGCAT
>JAYGXS010000003.1:48284402-48296070 GCA_036362985.1 Ligula intestinalis
TTCAAAAGCCGGCATCCTGATGAGACTAAAATATTTTTAGATTTGTCTGCACGATAATCAGTATTACAACTGAGAGACAGATACGCTTCTCGTTGAAAATATCATTTCAAAATTTTCAGCAAAAACGTACTCCCTTCTCAAGGAATAAAATTAGGCGCACAAACTTACAATACTGGGAAATCAAAAGTAATCTATACTCATCAATGAGCGCAATTGTCGACATCGTGGATAAATATCCTTGGAAAATTCATCAACTACAGGCCAAATTGGGCTGCTTTCAAAGCGGCGCTAGCTTTATGCGCTGATGACCTCATTGTAGTTCAAATAAACCATTAGGGCTAAAAATTGGTTTATAATCGGCTAAGTAGACCAACCGGCGTACAATAGGTTACCTAACTCATGAACTCCAAGGATTTTTACAAGTAAATCCCTGTTACTCAAACGCAGCCCAAGCTGCAGCCCCCAAAGTCTTACAGCAATAAAGTAAGGGTCGTTCTTCATAATAGATCACATTGTGATTTATGAAGGAACATAAAGTTTTACGGAAATATCAGTTTTTTAGCAAAGTGGAAAATTCCGAAAAAGTGGAAATCGGGCGTAGTAGGTAAACTTAAGTTTTACGTGTAGAGAAGGCCTTTTCATGCAAAACCACTGAGTGAATAAAGCAGCACAAGTAAAATTACGTTGGAAAAGAATCCTTTTGTAAAGTTTTCGGATACATATGCTTCCATATTACGTGCAACGTAATGTATGGCTGCTACCGAACAGCCCAAATTTCGAGTATGAATTCTAACACGTTTTCACGAGAACTGCTTGTTAGTTCTTTTGTTTATGCATTGCTTGAGTTACTTTAGACTAAGGCAACCACGTTTTTGTTTGATATGGCCCATTGGGAGATCACAGGAGTAAAATATTTCTTAAGCTCACGTGCGAACATGCCGGTCAAAGACCAATAAATTTAAGTGGAATTTTCAAATGCAATTTTAAACGTACCATTTTTTGTATACTAAGAGTAATTGCCTTCCGCCACATTTTCTGTAATTATGTTGAGATTTCGTTTACAAAGACGTTCAGATCTTCCTTCAAATGCTAATTAGGACTTTACGATTTTCAGTGGCTTCAGTGGATTGACCATAAATTATTATTATATTCTACGTGCTTACCAAAACCTTCAAAAAGATAAATTTTAAAGGCATTTGCCTGAATAACGAGCTTTTAAACATTTTTCCTTATGCAGCTGTCTGTGTTTGTCATGGTTTAAGAACCACCCAAACATTTCAACTCATTGTCAAGACTGTGCAATCGATTTAGTTACTGTATACTAATAAGACTCCGAATGTCTGTATGCATATGCAATGTCAGACCTCGGCAAACCACGGTCCCTGCGGTCTGGTAGGCGCTGGCAATTTCTCTCGGTTCTGATTCCCTGTCGGTGCATGCGTTCGCGCTCCCACTGGGTTTCAGGCCCCACCTCAGGTGCCCGCGTAACTAGGTGGTCACTAAACGGTGGGGGAAAGAGTGAGGTCGACCCTCGGTGCGTTTCTCTCCTCAATGTAATAAATATGAATGCGCTTGAATTTATCACGGTGCGCTAAAAGCCGTGGCTTGGAAGGTTTGCCAACTGACGGGAAAACTCGGGCCGCCTACGTTACTGCTCCTTCTGTACGCGTGTGTTTGTGGCTGCGTATGTGAGGAGGTGGAGGACTGAGAGTCAAGCTGCAATGGCTCCTTCCTAATGTGGCCTTTATGGCGCTCCCCTGCACGCGGGAGCCTACCTAGCGAGCTGGCTGAGTCAAGTGAGCGCGTGTTTAGTGAATATCGCGCCAGCCATCTACACCCTCCCGCGTGCCCCGGTCTTATAGACTTTGTCTTTACGCCGGAAATGGGGGTGGGAGTGGCGAGCGATCGGCAGATTCTCCGCAAGTCTGCTTTAACTCCTGTTTTCGTTCACGGTATTTTGCTGCGTTGCTTCTGTCTGTTGTAGTCCTCGTGTTGCCTGCCCAGCTTGCCTCAGTGTCTGCTCCGGCTTGCTCCAGCGTTTGCTGCGGCTTGTTGGAGCACGCGGTGCCCATCGTCGAAATCGGCGGGGGAACTCTCGTATGCTAATAAAGTCCTCATACGTATTCCTTTCCTGCAACCCTTCAAATATACAATATAAATTTTTAATTGGAGTCAGATCAGGTCAGGTCAAGTCAGGTTTTATTAAGGGAAATTTAGGTAAATACCTTTCAACTCCCTATTGGTACAGAACAGTTATGCAATGCATTGGATCAGCAGAACATTTCAAAAGAGTGGCATTTCCAGTAAATGGAACTGCGTAAAAAAAGGCCGACAGTGAAAAAAACTCCTCAGGCATTGTTCGGAAATTCTAGGGGTTTGAATGCCAAATGAGATATTTTAAGGAGAAAACTGCCGCCCGTAACAGTCTTAAAAGTTTTTGACTCAATTTTATGGCACAAAACTTGGCAGATTTGCAAAATAGAATTTTTAAACTAATTATGCTCTTCTTTTCCCAAAAATAATTTGCTATCTCATAATTATGCTAACCTCAATTTCATGGACGCAAAATAAAATTTTCCGTCTTGTGAACAGATATAATTAAAAAGTGCCTGCTCTTCATGAATGTTCTTTTATAGTGCAGCATATAGACAGAAGAAGTTCCTTTCGGCAGCGTTTAATAGCGTAGGAAATTCCTAGGAAATCAACAAACGCTGGATTTCGCCCATTTTCGCCTCTCTTTTCTTCCAGTATGCTGATCTGAACGGAATTCAATTCCAGTAAACAGCATTTTGCGCTTCAAGTCAACGCAGTGAACTTACTAAACAGCCTCAAATGTGTGCTTAATTCCTCAATCCCCAACCTTTCATCAGATATGTAATCTACGGTATATATAAGAAAATGTACATGCCAATGGAGGGAGCGAAAAAGTGGCGGCTCAATTTGAAAAATCCGCACATGACCCTACTTAATCATTTGTTTTCGAATTAAAACACGCATTTTAGACTTTCGGTTGGCGTTTAGTGAGATAGGCAACCTACATCCCCCACTATAGTCTCACCTGTCCCGCTAATTCAATCGCCACATGGGCCTGCTCAACTATACGCATACGAAAAGTGTAATGTGAGAAGTTAATGAGCTATAAGGACGGAAGGCAGGTTGTCGTGAGCTTACTGTTTACTGTTGTTTCAAAACACGAGAGAATGTGTGTGTGTGACCTTGTGTTTTTTTATGCGAGTATGCGAGTATGCCCATGTCCGCATGAGGGAGGGACTAGTAGTGCTGGCCCCGTGATTGGTTGACGCAAAGGCTGTCATGGATTGTTAATCGTAAGGGCCGGGGGTGAAAAAAACTGCGCATGTCCGACGGCCCTAGCTGTAGGCGCAGCCGGGACTCAGGTCAGGTCAAGCCTGAGAGGTGGGCGTGCCTTAGCGGCAGGCCTGTGGGTAAGCGTGATTGTCGACTAACAAGGGGGTGGCGAAATGGAGGCATTAGGAGCGGCTAGTACACCCGTTCTCCATAAAGCCAGCGCACGTGAGCTACGAGCAGTCCATCCCGTGTGGATGAAAGCCTAGTGTGTTGTCTGAGAAATCAGGTGGTGTTTACCTCATGCGTAGACTACTGCTTACTTCTCTCTCTCCCTCGACCATCTGTTTCTGCTACTCATGTCTCTGAGGATGATTCCGCGACGGATGTCGAAACGTCAGGCGAATAAACGCATTGTCCCAGCGATCGAGTCTTCTTCTTCTCAACTGTGTCCGGTCTCAGCATCAATTGATAGGCTAGCTGAAACAATCGGATGGCACCTGGGTAAGGGACAAGGCAGTGAAAGTGACTGTCCTCACTGTAAACCATCTGAGGCACTGGAATAAGTGTCACTCCACTCACGGAGAGTTAAACTGCAGTGGCTTCTTCTCAATTTGGCCTCTATGGCCCTCCCATTCAGTTAGGATCCGAGTCGCCTCTTTTTATTGTTTATGTAAAATTCTTGTCCATTTTGTGCGGACCAGGCCTGTTTGGCACGCACAGACGAGCTAGATATCTTTCGTTGATGAATGTCCACCCGGCCGCTAACGGAACTCGTCTGTCCCCCCCTACTTTGAGCCGTAGCAACAAATTGTATAGGCAGATAACATTGCCAGCAAAGACAAGAGAGACTGGAATGACCATTTCTAGCTTATCGGCCGTCGTCAGCCAGTCATACGTAGACTCAATTGGTGTATCACAGGTGCCTCGAAGTCGCGATCGTTTTGACCAGAGTTAAATGCCCTAACTATTGGTTAGCTTTGTCAGCTACCATGTCCGATTCCGCTTTTGGTCTTCGTGACTCACTCATGATACCAGAATCGGGTGAATGGGGGCGGGTAGGGTGCTGTAGATGCAGCGCAAGTCTATTATCACTATAAAGTACTTCTTCTACAAGTCAGCGTCCCTATGCTCACCATGCTGTGTAGCACATGCTAGACCTTGTTGGTAATGACGGTTTAACGGCCGCATACCTGATTGACTTGCCGAACATCAAGTAGCATTGAAGGCGTGCATTTGGTCTGTCCAAAATATTTACATCTACAGAGATTTCATTCTTTCAGTGCTACAGTAGCAGTGAGCCACTGTAGGAGCCTGCCCCGCTAGCGCTGCCATGATCAATCATCTGCCTGTTCTGTCAACGTGTCAGCTAATCAGCTAATCAATTTTGCACATCACAGACTCGCCTCGTCTAATTGGCGACAGATGTTTGATTCCGCTTCCACGGCCCGGCAGGCAAGGCGCAAATCACTCGGCCTTTCGCCCAGGTGCGCGGCGGACGCGAGCCGCTGCTCTCTCACATGGCTCGCACGGTTGAACTCCACGCCAGACCGAGTCAACCCTTCTGTTATCTCTTCTCCTTCTTATTCTGTACAGAATAGCATCTCCTTCTACTTTGGCTTCTACGACTTCTATCTTCTTCTAAGGAAGATCGCAGTAGTTAGGGGCCGCCCACTCGGTGTCTGAATCGCGCCGTCCAACCAATCACCATTAAGGCTGCGAGACTGAGCGAGGATTCGGCAGCCGCCCCGATGACTGACGCTAGACTCACTTGGCATTCTGCCCCCACGCGGGGCGGACGCGCCACTGCTGCTCTCTCACATGGCTCGCACGGTCGAAAGCACGCCAGACCGAGTCAACCTTCCTATGAACTATTCTTCAACTCATTCCGTAAACAATATATTGTTCCTACTCCCTGGCCTTCCAAGGCTTCTCTCTTCTTCTAAGGAACCAGGCTTGGAAGATCGCAGTAGTTAGGGTTCAACCTGCTTGGCCTTAACCACTTTGCGATAATGGTGACCCCAACGTGATCTGAACTCTCAACTTCTGCTCTGGCTGAGCTCAGTCAGCATCCAACCTCTCTCAACTTCAACTGATTTTTTCCTGTGTCATGTCTGTGACCGCCAAATGGAGAACTTTATCACCGACACCCTGTCGCGAAGCAAGAGGGAGATGCTCAATTGCTCATAGCCCGTCGACCCAGGCTTTGGTTCCTTCCCCATCCCGAAGAGCTGTTCTCGATTTGATTGACCATATCCTCACCTTCTTTCCAAACTCTGATTCTTCTTCTACTTCCGACGGTCTCCATCCTCCCTCAATTCAACGCAATCAACACTGACAGGACATACGGATTTGCCCTCGAGGTTCAACGGAGCCAACATGGCTCTCTCACAGGTAGTCGAGATGCCCAATCTCCTACTCGACTCACGCATGACTGCGCGGAAACTCATGTGAGTCACAACCGTTCCATCAACCTGGCTCCCATATGCCAGCTACATCAACACCAACTCCTCAAACTCTACCGTCGGCCTCAGTCCTGCCTACGGTGTCCATTACCGCCGCCTTCGGTCTTGCCTGGGGGTACTGTAGGAGCCTGCCCCGCCAGCGCTGCCATGAGCGATCATCTGCCTGTTCTGTCAACGTGTCAGCTAATCCGCTGATCGATTTTGCGCATCACTGACTCGCCTCGTCTAATTGGCGACAGATGTTGATTCCGCTTCCACGGCCCGGCAGGCAAGGCGCAACTCACTCGGCCTTTCGCCCAGGTGCGCGGCGGACGCGAGCCGCTGCTCTCCCACATGGCTCGCACGGTTGAACTCCACGCCAGACCGAGTCAACCTTCCTATGAACTATTCTTCAACTCATTCCGTAAACAATATATTGTTCCTACTCCCTGGCCTTCCAAGACTTCTCTCTTTTTCTAAGGAACCGGGCTTGGAAGATCGCAGTAGTTAGGGTTCAACCTGCTTGGCCTTAACCACTTTGCGATACCACTTCTGGAGCTATCTATCTACTTGCTTTTTGTCTGCTTTGGGGAACATGAGCCACCAAATGGGGGCTTTAGAGTCAGTGGTGACAACACGATGGTTCACTTAAATTAACTAGCCAATGTTGAATAGCAATTTACGTGTTCTTCAAATGACCCGCAGTGTCATTCTCGGAAGACCGTAGGGGCAATAACGTCCACCATTTACAATATCTGTAGGGCTTTTCTGAACTCTTAATCTTGCCTTCTGTTTCGACTTGTTTCGTAAAGGTGTTGTTTGTAAACATTTTCCGTCAGGGTATTATTCAGCGAGCATTTGTTTAACATTTACTTATATTACACTATGTTTCACAGAAAATACCGGTGAGCGAAAGCATATTCACTTTTAAAATAAAATCACATTATTTTTGAAATCAGGGTTAAAAAATAACCTATCAACTCTGTGTGCTTTGGTCGTCAAAGAGGCTTTCTCCGGAGAACAGGAAAGATCAGACAGTGCATTAACTTCACCTGCATTTTGCATTATCTTCCTAGAAAATAACTTGGCAGCAAAGGTAATTCCCACGAACTGGCAAACATCCGCGTTGCCAGTGTTTAAAATCAGCCTGCTTCTGCCCTTCTTCTCTGTACTGAAAGTACTTCCCATACAAATAACTAATCGCTGCCCTGACAGCAGGACATGGCGTCATCCCAGTATCAGGACGTTTAGGTTCACCCCCTAAACGGGCCGCGCGATAGATGCGCTGGGGAGGGCGGGGGGAGCGACGAACACAAGGATTAGATCAGGGCCCGACAGGCGTTATTCAGGTCGCGCTCTCATAACAGAAGGGAGAACGTGGTGCGCGCGTAGGTGTAGGTTCAATCAGCGCTACTATCTGCGCCTGTGTATAGAGTGCGGCCGGTATTCCATGCAAAATTCCCGAATTTGCCAACAAAAAAATGATAATCACTCGTCAAACGGCATTAAGTACGGTTGTACTATTTGCTATCATGCTGCCTAATCTCACGTCATTTCAGTCACTCTAGGATGCCGGCTTCCTCAGGAGTTGCCTTCTGACAGCATACAAGATGTATATTCTGTAAAAAATGACTACTTAAATACTATGCATTTAACTCATGGATTTTGACTGTCTTTATCAATATAAATATCTTTGATAGAAGACATTTAAAAAGTATTCTTTCTTGCATTCGTTTGGTGGAAAATTACGCCTTCTTCAAAGTTCGTACATAGAAGAAAGATATGGTCCAGTTTTAAAAAATCTACAGGTCGTCCCAGAAGTAACTGACCCTTTTGATTTGCCAATCAAACGAAAACTATTAACGCTAGGATATTGAAACTTGTTTTATTCGAAAGAAAAACCTTTTTATGCTTTATTAGAACTAGGTATTGAATATAATGTCTTTTAAATGATGGCCATGGTTGTTTTGCCAACTTAGGGTTCGTTTCTTTGTCGTTTCCATAACGCTCCTTAGTGTATCAGGTGATAGTTGTCTTATTTCAGAACAAATTTTGTTTTTAAGTTCTTGCAGATTTGTTGGATTTGTTACATAAACTCCTGACTTCAGGTAGCCCCATAAGAATGAATCGCATGGGGTAAAATCTGCAAATCGAGGTGGCCAAGGAATGTTACCAAATCGTGAAATCAAATGATTTGGAAAGCACTCGTTTAACAATGTCATCGTTTCTCTTGCTGTATGGGCCGTGGCTCCATCCTACTGAAACCAAGTATTGCGTAGGCCATGTCTCTCAATTTCAGGAATTAGAACTTCGCTAATCATAGTTCGGTATCTTTAACCATTAACTGTTACTGTTGTGCCATCATTATTTTCAAAAAAGTATGGGCCAATCGCATTGTAAGCAGTTATTCCGCACCACACCGTCACACGCAGAGAATGCAGAGGCCTTTCTTGAATTTCTCTTGGATTTTCATCGCACCAAATTCTATAATTTATTCTTTCGAATAAAACAAGTTTCAATGTCCTAGCGTTAATAGTATTCGTTTTATTGGCAAATCAAAAGGGTCAGTTACTGCTCGGACACCCTGTGTAATTATGAGACTTTTACGACTGTGCACTATCCACTCATAATGCATCGTATCCGCCAATTCATTAGTGTTGCCTGTAGTGTATAAAGTATGATCGACGTTTATTGCAAAACTGTAGGAGAGCAGTGGGATCTCTTCCTCACACCACGCAGAAAAACCTACTTTTCCTTACACAGGATGTACATAGCTCGCAGTTTGCAAACCTTTAACTCAGTTGTAACGGTCGGTAGGTTTCAAAATAATTCGGCAATTTAGAACCTTTTTTAAACCGGAATATACCTACCTTGACGTTTAAATCTGAAGAAGGTGGAATCCTCTACTAAATGGGTACAAAAACGAGTAATTTTGTGAATGTTTTTTTATGAAATAAATTTGAATTTTTAGAGGCAGTCAAAATCCATGAGTCAAATGTAGATTAAGTAAGTAGTTATTTTGCACAGAAGACAATGATTTTAAGTTGTCAGAGAGAGATAGATAAGCTCTTTAAAAAGCCAGCATTCTGTCGTGACTGGAATGACTTAAGATTAAGCTGCACGATAATAAGTATTACAAACGTACTTAATACCGTTTTGTGAGTGATTGATAGTTTTTCGAAAATTTCGGAATTTTGCCTGAAATATCGGTCGTACTTCTGGCCTTCTAGACTCTCTCTTGATACCACACACAGATGGATGGACGAAAAGAGAGCGCGATAGATGCTGCGAAAGTCTACTATCAGCTAAAACTCATCTTCTCTGCAGCACCCTGCTGTAGAGCACACAGTGAACCTCTTCTAAAATGACGATTGAACTTTCAAGACTTTTACGACCTCTGGAGCGGCCTTTGTGTGAGTCGGCCTTGACAGGTGATTGGTCAGACTGATTGTCTAGACAGGTGGACGGAGGCGGCAAGTGCATATGGACTCGTTGGTGGCGGTGAGCCTTCGGACGAGGTCAGTTACCTGGAGTGAGTCACCACAACCTGACAGACCGTAAGGATTTAAGTGTTTTATGTGTGATGTCCATAGAATTTGTGAATTGTCGTCAGATTATCGTTTCGCATCGGTAAGCCAGGCCTATCCTCAGAGGTCGCAGAAGACGGGACACATTCACACACCCCATCTGCGCATGACCATGACTTTGGCATCATCACCTATGATTGAGGGTTCCCGGGGGAATCCGAAACGTCAGGCAAATAAAACTCCTGTTCCAGTGATCGCATCTTCTTCTTCTGAACTGCTTCCTGGAACTCGCATCTTCTCTTATATTGGCACTGGACACATTTCCAGTCTATATTAAGGCAAGTCAGACTTCCGGCTCCTCTGATGCTAGCAGCTTACCAGTTGAACCGTCAGTGATAATTGCACCACGGAGACTGGTGGTCACCTTCAGTCGCTCCAGGGTGCTTGGCCGATTCGTTGATGACCGGTTCCAACAACGAAGCCCATCCCCCACAGCGGAGAGCGAAGAACCTTTGACCGATAGCCACGGACACTTTTCTTCGCTCAAGGGGATAATTTTGGAAACTATGAAGTGCATAATAGGGACATATGTGACTGGCACGTGACTTTTAGGGCCAGACCCGAAAATTTCCATGAACGCTTTAGTCGAAGACAATCATCTACTCCGGCATAACCACGCAATGCCCATTCTAAAAACAAGTAGACATACAGGTAGTGTGAATTCTATAGGGCAATTATTTTATAGCGTACTCCCGATATAGGTACTAGCTAAAAGTCCAGAGACGTATTTCGCCAATGTTTCTGTCACTAGAAGATACAGCAACAAGGGGTTCGGCTCCTCAGTGGGTCTTCCAGCGTTCTCTATGCGGTTTCTGGAACATGACCTCCATATAACAATCAAAGGTTCATTTTTGGAAATTATTAAGTGCATGGCATGGGGGTGGGTGATCGGGGCATGACCTCTCCTCACTGTTGCTGGTAGAGCACGTGAATATGGACCTCCTTATACTACAAGTGACGTTGCGCTGAGTTTCAAGACGTTAGGGTTGGCAGTAATGCTTTGGTAAGGTTGGTTTGCATTAGGCTCAAGAGGGTAAGAGCTATGAGTGTGCGTTTGGACACGGGAGTATTTACCCCCTGGAAGTTATTGCAAGGCCAGCTGGAGTATGAGACACCCATATTCCCATGTTCAACCCTTTCTAGTGCTGTATCGCCCTATATTTTGAAGATGGGAGCCTGTATATTTTGGAAACGTTGGTAAAATACGATTATAACCTCTGTTATCCCTTCTCGGTTGTGTCCTGGGAAGCAATTATTGGATAGCACTAAGAGCGTTTAACAATATAGCAGAGTAAACCAATTATTTTCAAGGCAACGTACCTGTTAGATGTGTCTGTAGCGGTTCTACAGCCCACCGCTCCAAATGCGAGACGACAATCTTGGCCACACAACGTGGGGCTCGCTCGCGCCGAGTCATCACGCGATGTCCTCACCTGTCTGTCTATCGATCGCTCTACTGACACCAGCCACAGCCACTTGCGCGCAGGCGCCTGTGCGTCTCACGCTCAACCAGTTACCATCACGAGATCTAGACAAAGCGGACCTTTCCGGCCATGCTCGATTAAGGCCGCAAAAGGACACTTGGAAATCGGCTCTGAGCGAGATGGGTTGGAGGCCGCGCGCTCATGCGCCCTCCGGTCAAACAGCCATGCCAGACGGACTGGCAACTTTGCCCTCACTCTTCTGTAAACAATACAATGTTCCGTCTACTCTGCCTTCCCAAGACTTCTCCTATCTCCTAAGGAACCAGGGCCTGAATGATTGTAGGTATTAAGGCCATAACCATCGCAGCCTTAACTCCTATATGTCTTCCGCGTACTTGTAGGCAAAACAGCCACCATACGAAACTAGGCATTTAGGGTTTTGTATAACGCTTGAAACAGCATTAAATTTTTGTAGTAACTAATGAGTACAATGCCGTACTGAGTCGGAAGCTGGCCGAGTTTACCATCAGACTCTTGAATACATTTGGGCAGGTGCCACACCCCACTGTATAATTCACTGATCATAACAAACTGCAGCCGAAAACCTGTTACTCAGTTTGTGGCTCTGGATTTGAACTCTAACCGTGACTCTAACAGAGCAGACGCCTTCATAGGTCATAGGTAAGATCTCAAGTTGATTTCCTACTGCCTCTTCTCCAATTCATTCTGTAAAGAATATATTCTTCCTATTACCCTGACCTTCCAAATAATTCTCATTTCACATAAGAAACCAGACCTGGAAGACGACAGCCGTTATGGTTAAAACTTCTTATCCTTAACACCCCCTTGATAAACCTTATCAATGGAGGCGCAATTCGAAGAAACTAGTATCGAAACCGTGTCACCTTCT
>JAYGXS010000003.1:48298505-48330901 GCA_036362985.1 Ligula intestinalis
CACGTCGAGGATGAAGACAACGGTCAGGCAGACGAGACCGACCACCAGCAGAACCGCCACAGAGATCATCGCCTCCCTCTCATTTGCGCCCTCCTTGATGCAGTCCTCAAAGAGACCCACGCAGTCCCAGTTCGGTGTCGCTAGGCCCACAATCAGGGTAACTATTGTCAGAGCCAGCAGGGCGGCGGTTACTCTTCGGAGATCCATGATGCGGTGACGGCAACGGACGACAGCAATTCAGAGTGAGGACTGGCCTGGTTCTAGCCGGTAGGCAAACATTTAGCATCGTCTGTAGCCAATCAAATCTGACTGAGGCGGTAGCACTGATCGTTGGTGTGTCTATGTGCGTGTTGATGAGGTCAGATTCCGCTCGGTTGGTCACACGGTTACCCCGGCCGTCGAAGTGTGGGAACCGGCGGGTGGGGGAGGAGGGGAGAGGCTGATGAGTGACCTCTGACGAGCGGCATGTTCCGTATCGGAGGCGTTTTCAGGACGCCGACGCGCACACCAGGCGCCGGTTGGTTGAGAGCGGTGCAGAACTGCCGGGTAGGTGACCTCACGCAGCGCTGACGGCAGGTTCGAGGGGGAGGGGGGCAGCAACCCGAATGTGAACGATGCGCAGACTTCGAATGACTGGCTGCGCTGCCTTCTTTATAGTCGACCTTCCACTACAGTAACTTTGCGGCTTCTTATAGACGCCATGATGGGCAAAACGCGTGGTTTCTCAGCCATCTGATCGCACATTTGGATGCTGACGGAGTTGCAACGTGATGCCTCTGTAAGGGGCAGCCTCTTGGAGCCTGTAAGCCCCATTGCCTGTCCTCGGTTAGCGAAAATATTTTAAGGAAAAAGGGTAAATGCATAGCGGTCTGCATCTGGCTCCCATTTGCTGGAACCTTGCCAAATTTACTAAAACCAATTCCATTTTCGGTTCTTGCCGGCAGAAGTGACATTTTTCGAGTAGGTAGTTACCACGATTATTGTGTCAATTCATCAAGCGCCCGCTAAATATTTGAGGACTAGCTTCTGTGTTAGAACCTAAGGGCTATAAGGCCGAGAACGAGTTTTTTTCTTACCTAATCATTAAACATGGTTAGGAAAAATGTCACTTACAGACGTGGTTAGATTTATCCTGGAAGGCCTTTCAAATGAGTAGTTAACTTCTTTGATGATCTCATGCTAATTTTTTTACTTAAGTTTACAAATCTAGATTAGTAAATGAGCACTTCCAGTCCGTCCGTAAACTTTCATTCACCAAAGCGACCATCTAAAAGGTCGTCATACGTGGTACCTTCTGCCACATTTTTCCAACTTTGCATTTTTAGATGTGACAACGAGACACGATCTGGAACTTGTGTTCTTGTTTTTGAGAAAAAGGCCTTGAATGCATTCGTTTCATCATCCTTTGAGTATTTTATAAATTAGGTCCTCCCGCCATACTAAAATAAGTATTAAAACATGCGTTTACATTGAGACCATAGAATGGTTGCAATTAGAGCGCCGATAATTAGTATGACCAATGTAGCGTAAAAATGAAGGTTATATGTCACAACTTTTCGCATAATCTCCATCATGGGAATTGATGCGATTTTTATGAAAATTAGAATAAATTAAAAAGAATAGACTGTTCAATCGGCCAAGTTGTGAAAAACTTGGCAACCTCGGCGGTATTCGAACCCACAACAGCCAGGGCAGACTTTTTCACAGCTGAATCACTTGAATTATTCAAACCTGCCAAACTCTCTATTCATTAATTGCGCCTGGTAGTCATCTGGTGGATTCCAGATTGATTATTTGGCAAAAGTTGTTTATGTAGGCCCACTCATATAGCCCTGTTCCCAGCATTTTGTCCTACAAAAACGGTGGTTATAGAGTTTTCGGGGGTGGGGAAATAGGATAGGCAGAGAAGGAAATTGTTAGAAGTAAGTGTTAAGTGAAAAAATGAAGCCGAAATTGCTTCCCGCGGCCGCTTGGAGTAAGTTGTTCCGCAGGTAGTAGACGACCTCCTAACCACCATTTCAATTTTTTTGGGAAATTCAAGAAACCTGCAATTTGGTAAACGGGTTTTTTCGCAATAAGGTAAACGATAATACAGATAAGGAAAATCTACAGATATAAGCCAACAACACTTCTAAATACAGTAAAATAAAAATGCATCCAGCATTTATTAACATATATTTCACTGCGTGTCGTAATTTCCCATCCATAAAACCCTATAACCACCGTTTTCGTAGGAAAACATGCAGGGAGTAGGGATTAATGAACGGGTCTAAATAAGCTACGGTTGCCGATTATTTTAAAATATCCTGCTTGCGCAGTCAGCTTACGTAGCAGAATTGGTGGAATCCATACGTTCTAGTAGGTTGGGTGGATAAACTGACCCATGTGTGTTTAAAATCACGGCTCCGGGTGGGGCCTTGTAGCTCAGATGGCTGTAGGGTTGGTTGTAATAAAGCCTTCCCTTACCTGTCGTGGGTCTGGACCTCACCGAGGTCGCCAAGTTTTCCCAACTGGAGGAAATGACTTATTCAAATCCATCGAACCCCTGTTAAGGAGCAGATTGTATTGGGCAGCGCCTTGGCGATCATCGGTTAGTATGGACATTTTCATCCCCCGCGTTCTCCATTCACTCACGATGAAGCTGATGATTCACTTATATACGAAACAGAGCGCAAAGGAGCCGTAGAAAGGGATGAGTTTTTGAATCCCTACGCAATCTAAGTAAAAATGCAAAGAACTGTGCAGCTGATCTGAGGTACCTCAGGCGGATTTCTGGAATTAATGCCAAATAATCGATCTTTAACATGTAAACCGATAAGCGAGATTAGGTCGTACAGTATTCAACCTTTAACTGGTGTATCCTAGCGTCAAGAATGTCTCGAACGTTGTAAGCTACTTTCAGACACCATTGGGGCACGGAACCCCTTGCCATCACGAGACTCGTCTTGCATCGTTTACCGGATCTGATGTAGCTTCAAGAAGAACACGTGCGGATAACGGGGCATGTCTCGGCAGTAAGAAAGGATGACGGCTCATTCAATGGGATCAGAACTCACTTTCAACCACGCCGAAACCAGAATCCTCGCACGATTTGGCAGCCTTGTGAGTGACGAGTTGCAGTGGTCATGGTTCCCCAATTCGTCGTCCATCAGCAAACTTAGTTATCGTCCCAAACCCTCACTGCCAAGTATTTGACGGCGCAGGTCAATTGGGTATCCAGGTAGCCCAAAGATGGAGTCTCACTCTAGGTGTAGCATTGGTGAGGTAAAATGAAGCAAAATTATCACACAAATCTTCAGCGCCGATTTTCGAAGCCCGACTAGTAAGGACTGGTGTTTTTATAACTAAGTGAAGCTCGACCAAATTCATTAATAAACTGGGCAAAGTTCGAACTCGTTTTTGTAAACATTTTGAACAACGTTGATTGCTTCGAGTCTATAAAAACAAACGCGAGGCTTATTTTGATATATCGATAACATCATGCGCGAAGAAAGTTTCCTGCATTGCTTACTTGAGCAACTCGGTTATGGTAACGCAAACTGCTGGAAATAAAAAGAAAATGATCGTTTTATGTTTCCTTACTGTTTCTAGACAACCAACTTCCATGTACATCCAGAAAATTACATTTTTATGAATGCCTCAATGGTCGAAAAGGTCGCGAGTTCGAGCCTCTGGTGGTGCACCACTTGGGATTGGATATGACAGTCTGACGACGGCTAATAAGTCCAGTCTCCCTTGTCCTTGTCGGCAACATTATATTCATTCTTATGTAATTCCCATAGTTTTATATTCGCTTTCTATCTACAATTATACATTCCAAATCTGCAAAAAAGCTTGTTGTGGCCTCGCTCAACGCTGAATCTCGTGACTCTCGCGACTGCTTGTATGTGCGCACCACTGTCCTCAAGCATCATCAAGGTTAACTCACGCATGCCCTCGCTGAAGGCGCTGTGACGACTCCCACGCGCTTGTATTGGTCGCTTCGGCCCGACGCCCACCTAACTCTTGACGTCAGTGACAAGGTCGCTCGGAGCAAGACCTTGCGCGAATGTACTTTTCCGCCTGCCTCCGACCAGACGCAAACTGGCGCACGAGACACGGACAGCCCGCGCCTGCGTTTACCTTCGTGTGGTCCAACCAATCACCATCAAGGCCGCGAGACAGAGAGAGGAGTCGGTGGCCGCCCCCGATTACTGACGCCAGAACTCACTCTGCATTCCGCCCCTGAGCGTGACGGACGCGTCCCAACTATTATTTTATCCTTCTGTAGAATAAAATATTCCTAACAATCTGCCTTTCCCAAGACTTCTCTCATGTCCTAAGGAACCGGGGCTGGAAGATCGCAGCCATTAGGGTTAAACCTTCGTAGCCCTAACACCTTGCGATACGCTCACACTTCGGACGCTGGCCTCATGACACCGAAAGTGCCCCCGTCGTGCCTCAAACTCCTTTCGAATTATTCTTTTCTAATTCTGTGCCGAATACACCATTCCTCCCAACGGGCGTCCCTACTGGCTATGGTCTTTCCTAACAGCTTAAGCCATTGCAATAGATTTGCCGTTTTAAGTATGCTTGGCAGGAGTTTCCTTGGTAGCAACGAATGTTCTTATTTATATTTGCTCAACTAATTTCTGTTAGGGTTAGGGTGGGATAGTGATATCGCATGTAAAAAACCCAAGTTTCTGTATTATGGGAAGCGTGGCTGTAGGCATGTAAACATAAATAAGAACATTCGTTGCTACCAAGGAAATTCCTGCCGTATGCTTTTTCAAAAGGCGTCCAGTCTACTTCAACGTATGACATCCACCAATTATGATACAGTAAGCTGCCTGTCCAAACAGAATGTCTTAAACAATCAATCACAATTTGTTGATTCCTTAAGTTTCAGTGGGTTGAACGGATAAGTTTCCTGTGTCTAGTTAAAACTCACGGCTGCCGACGGACCTCGTAGTTCAGGTGGTGAGATCGTTGGCCGTGCTAGAGCCCTCCACTTTTTGTCGTGATTCGAATGAATTACATGGTTCCCAACGCCCATGAGCCTCAGGAAAGTTCACTTCGACGCGAGCTAGTCACGACTGTAACAACGGATGTAAACCGAAAACGACAGGAAAGACCCATATAGCTCACATCCAGTCATCCATACCCCCCCATTAATACGTCATTTCGTCCATAGCACACCATCATGATGATGATGATGACGATGAGCGTAGGATCTGTCTTTTGAAGCCCCTACCACATTCTCTCCTCCTCCTCAAATCATCGCTGCCCGGTATCAAGGCGGAGTCCAGAAGACCGTCAGCGGGATGGCTCGCAGTAGCGGGCAAAGTTAAGCAACCCTTTTACGCGTGAAATACACACCTAGTCCCCGTAGAATAGCCCACTTTCTCATGGGGAACAAGAAAGGTATGGCTCGGATTCCAACTGAGTGCTAGTGTCATAGAGGCTACAGTCAGGGGGAGCTATTGCAGCCGGGCAGAGGCGGAGAACAGACAATCGTTGATGAACGTTCACCCGACTGCTAACCAAATTCATCTGTCCTGCTCTGCCTTGGGCCTCGACAGCGGCCTTGACAGCCGCAACAGGTGGTAGTGTTGGGAAGATAGTATTGCCGACAAAGAAGACGGAGACTGGAATGGCCATTCCTGGCTTATTAGCCGTCGTCAGCCAGTCATACTCAGACCCAAGTGATGCTTCACTCGAGCCTGGAACTCGCGACCTTTTTGATCAGAGTCAAACTTCCTAAACATTGAGCCACGAGCTCGTTCTCTCGCCGGTTTATGTCAGGGGCTATTGACGCTCGCTGATGAACGTTCATCTGACCGCCGACGGGACTCACCTGTCCCGTTCTGCCTTGGGCCTCGACAGAGGCCCTGACAGCTGTAACAGCTGGCAGTTCTAGGCAGATAACCGAGTTATCCTGTAAGTTGTCAGCCTTCCAAGTCACGACTTTTAGCGTACCATTGTAGTTTAAAAGCGCGCCGAGTATGCGTTGAGTGTTATCATGGGGGGGGGGGGGGAGCTCCTTCGGTCCACCTTATTCTCTCTTCCCTTCTCCAGGAATCAGTACACTGGTCCGTGTAGGTGGGCCATCTGATGCATGGGCTGGGCGCACTTGACTGGTGCGGCGTGAACTGGCACCTGTGCATACTTTCACACTCCCCTGCCATATCTGGCATTAATTATGGGTGCGAATCTCGCATAATCCGTAACATGCTTGCTGGTCCAGTGCATCTTCTGCATAACGCCTTGTGGGGACGTACCCGATCAGCACATGACATGCAAAATATAGGCATGTGCATACAGTGCGTTGATCGTCCATAGATCAAAGACCATTAGTACCTCCCACCACCCACCTCCTGTCATGACAGAAGTGGTAGCGATTACGGACGCATGACCGCATGTTGGATTGCAACCCCTCGAAGCGAATGCCTCTAAGCTGCGTTATCTTCGGTGCAATTTTTTTATCCTTTGCATAGCCGTAAGGCGATCTAGCAAGCGGTAGGCTGGGTTTTATATTCACTAACTGATTCACCATTTTTTGCTCTACTGGGATACCTTACACGATATGCAGTCGGTTACTTAGCTCATGAATAGTTAACCGAAATTTCGAAATGGGTTTTTGATTTGACTAAATTTCTTAAATAGGCTTATAATATTGATTATTTTGCAGTCTGATCTCAAGATATTCCAATCACGTTAGGGTGCCGCCTTTTGAACTGGCTTCTTTCGGACGGCCTTTAAAGGGTACGTTCGGTAAAAAAGTTTTGTGAATTTACATAGATAATTTATATAAATTTATAAATTTTACATAGAGATTTAATCTATAAATTTACATATATAGAGCAGACAATGGCAGTCACTGTCTGACATAGATGTATATTGCTAATAGAAGCGAAAATCCGAGTCCCCAGGCATAAATGAGAAGAAGCATTCACGGGAAGCGGCTAAGCTGACGATTGCTCTTTCCGGTTGTGGTGCGGCTACTTGTGTGTCCCTCGTGGGCTCGCAAGGGCCCGGATTCACGTTCCGTCTAATTTCGTGTTCACTTTTTCATTCACTGATCCTCGTTTACATAAATTATAAATCCGAACTAGGCTCAATGAAGGAAAAAGTGAACACGAAATTAGACGGAACGTGAATCCGGGCCCTTGCGAGCCCATGGGGGACACACAAGTAGCCGCACCACAACCGGAAAGAGCAATCATCAGCTTAGCCGCTTCATGCGCTCATTCTGCAGATGCGTAACCGGATGGACGTGTGAACACACACAGGATCATAGGCCTGGGAAGACAGCCTCTGATGACGGAAGCCTGTACGCTTTTGAAACGTCAACAAAGTAACACTATGGTTCCCGTGATCGCTTCTTCTTCTTCTCGTATATGTATATCTGTACATATATTTTGTAGAAAAGGCTCCAAAATATTCTTTGTTATACTCCTTTGGTAGCCAATTGCGTCTTATGCAACTTCCTGCTTGAAAAAATATACCTTTCACTTTAAAAATAGCTTAATAAATTGCCGAATAATTTTGAATCCTGATGGCCACTAGATTCCCGTTTCAGGTTTCCCAAATACATGTCGTATTGATTCTGTCTGAGGAAAATCACACATTTCTCTGAGGAGAAAGTCATGCAGTCGTCAAAACATTTTGGGATGGCTATCAATCATGTTTTATACTTCATAGACAGCATTAACAGATTGACCGATACGGTGTATTCTGAATAAAAATGTCGTGGTCTTAAAAATCTCATGAGTAGAAAATTGTTTGAAGCCAAAATATACCCTTGCTTCAAGTATAAAATTTGGACGAGCGGGTACAAGCAAGGATATTGTCGTGCATGATTTGTATAAAATATAATTAAATGTACTACTTAAGCAGCAGTTTTTGACAGGCGTTACAGGCTCATTTACTGTTATGCACGATAACCAGTATTATAACTCTAGCGAAGTGATTTGGTTGATTCTAAAACAAATCTGCTGCATGTTTTTACCGAGGAAAACGTTTTTAAAAAACAATCTTAGGTTTTGATCTCGTTCGACGTATACCATTAATGTTTCGTGGTCATTAGACTCATCTCTCTTAAGCTGCTTTTTCTAATCACAGTATTTAAACTGAGTAGGAAAAAGCTTACCTACTTATCAAGTTTTTTTCCAGTCCTCGGTGTTTGAAAGATAGCAGAACCTGTGGGTCCAAAGCGCTAAGTAAAAGCAAGTAAATCCTTTTAGCCAGTGGAAATAAATTTACGCAGTGATCGGTTTAGGTGAATCATGGTCCGCGATATGTGAGGTACGGCTCTATGCGCAACTTCACGGGAAAAATTGAATTATGCTTGTGCATTAGGCATAAGTCAAATTTTTCCTGTTGCTTCATCTATGACAAAAATCTAACAGCTCTTCAGAAAGATTAAACTTTCAATTTTTTCTGACCCATTTTGTGTGGCTAGCTCCTTGTTAGCTGTTGTCCTGGTTGGGATCGTAGGGCGGACAATATTCAGACGGACGATGACAAACACTTACGAGCGGTCAATCAGACCAGATCCTGCAGTATAATTGCCCAAGATTACTTTGATCTGTGGCCAGCACTGGATGCAACATAGTCGTTTTGCGGCCTCAGCTTCATTAAGAACAGGCAGGAGAGCCATTGTACTTTTGAAGTGCAGTAGATTGTCTATCTCATGAAATGTCGACCAGAATTCTGAAATGCGTTTTCAATTCCAACGAAATTACTTAAGTAGCGTCATAATATTGACTATCCTAAAGCCTTATATTCAAACACATCAGTTACGTCAGGGCTTTGGCTTTAGAAGGAGCCTCTGTTTGATCCCCTGCGGAAATCTAATTGCGCCGACCGTGGCTTTTTAAATAGTATGCACTCTTTCCATTGTTTTTCTGTGCTCATATAAGTCTGAATATATTTTATACAAATCCTGCCCAGAAATAGTATTTCTTGTACTCTCTTGGTAGTATTTTGGGCATTCTTTGAATGGTATACTTGAGGAATTAGTGTCTTCCGTGTTTAAAGAATAGAATTGTCATATCGGTTATCGTGCAGCCTAATACACATCTCCGACTGTAATGTAATGAGATGGGGCCCACTTTATTGAAAGGACGTTACTGGGCCCAACATCCGAATGTCAGATCTCATCTCGTGGAAAGAAATTCCTGATAGATTTTGCAGTGAAAAGGCCTAAGCCGTTGAGGATGCAGAGCATTTAGCGGGCAAAGTCAATTCTTACAAGACAGCATGTTAGCCTTTTGAATGAGCACGTGTTCACTCTTATTTTATATAGAGCATGCAGAATAACAGCTGTAAGCTTGCCTTGTTTAATTTCTCAGAAAAATGGTTCGTCAACCTGAAGTAAATCCATCAAAACAAATGTTTTCAGGCTCGGTCCGAACATTCAACCGAATACTTGAGTTTAAATCCATCAGCTACTGTGGGATAATCCTCGCAGTCGTTGAGGAAGTTCAGCTCAAATAACTCATAGCAACTTTGGGAGCGAGCCTGTACAGCTTTGTTCCAAACTATTTATCTCAAGTTTGCGCATTAATTTCTTCGAAAATTAAGCAAAGCAGGCTGGAAATTAGAGTTTATTTACCAGAAAACACGAGGGCGGGGTGGTGAGGAACTTACTGGTGAGCCGGGCTGCTTGCAGCTGCGCCATGCAGCGGCACAAACTACGCAACCCACGAGTGTCCGGGTCTTTTGCCTAGTACCTGGGCTCTCAGTTTGGTGAATACCTACGTACTTGTACCCTTGCACTCATCATATATGAATCAGGTGTTATTTAAGCGTAGTAGCGCCTGGATGAAGAAAGTACTTAGCTTTCAAAAATTCGCACATGTTACATGGTTGAGACACAGTTATGCTTTCTAACGCAGTTTATTGGAAGGCCACATCTGACGAGCAGGCAGGTCTGTACCGGGTCGTGCCTGCCGGACTAGCTCGCGTCGAAGTGCACTTTCCCAAGCGCTCACCGATGTGCTTTCTCGACGTCTCGATCAGCCAATCATAGTTCTCGCATCTATGAGGCGACGAATGAGGAGCCTGCACGCGTGCCCGACGCAAGCTGCCTCTCTAGCCAAAATCTCCAGGCCGACCTAGCCAATGAAAGCTATCTCTCTCTATCTGCCTTCTCGCCTGACTACTCTACGACCTCACTTGGGCCCGGTCAACCTACTGATCGGACGTATCTCTCCCAAGTCAATCTATTCTCCTCTTCCGTTGTGTACACAATAAACTCTGCCATCTACTCTGGCATTTAAAGACTTCTCTCCTCAGCACTAAGTAACTATGGTCTGAAGATCGCAGTTGCACGGTTAGACTCACTTAACCCCCTGCGATAGATCTGCCAGCGCCCAGTGAGGTAGGCGCCGTTGTGACTAGCGTGGGAAGTTGTTTATTTTGAAGTAGATCTGCACGGCGCCTACTTTACTCCCTCTTCCCACACCCACCGTGCTCGGATGCAATGGCCGATAAAGTTCGCTAAAGCCTGCCACACCCTCCACATACACATCGGGCGCCATTTGGGAAGGTCGTGTGTCCTACAGTTCACATGATTGAAAGTTCCTTTGAGAACGAGCCCCTTATCTGCGCATGTCTCAGACCTGTTTACGATGACCCATGACTAAGGATTCCCAACGGAATCCGAAACGTCAGGAAAATAAAAACCTTGTTCCAGTGATCGCATCTTCTTCTTCGGAGCCATGGTAACTTAAATCTCAGACCTGAAGAGAGGAGGCCTGTGGAATCAGACCGCGGGCAGTTTGGAAAAGGGAATTTGGAAGAATTAACTCTCAAGCAAAAAGAATGCGAATGGGGGAGACCCACTTGTAATATTTACACACCGCGTCCAGCAGAAAACAATTGGACTCGCAGATTAACAACAGCACTGAACACACATACTTATCCATATTTTTTTTTCCCAAGCCATCTTCTTCCTGCTTTGCAAACCAATTATTGCGAAGGATATTGAAGGGGGAGATGTGTCGGGCCGCCATAGAGAGGCATTATGACTTTATAAAATAATTGACTGAGTCCGTACTAACAGCGTACGTTCCTTTTTTCTGCAGTTTTTCGTCCTCTTTTTCACAAAAAAACAGTCTGGTCCTAGGAGATGCCGATCATTTTTTTCAATAAAAGTAGTTTCGCTGCATGCCATTTATTTCCTTACCTGTGGGAACTTTCTGGCAAAAATCCATACTTTAGGTTATTTCTATCACCCGTGTATTCATTACTTGAGAAACCAGATGTCAGGGCAGTTTCCAGAAGTAGATGGTCGAAGACGGGACATCCAGTTAAGTCCTGTGTGCGGGCTCCCGACTAGGCTTTTTCTTATCAAAATGTTCAGGTGGAAGTCGACACCTCCTGATAGCCTTGTAATAAATATTCTGGGAATGTAAGCTATGGCTGAAGATCGGAAAGCAACTTCTAAAAGATCAAAGAATGCGTTATCCTTTCTGGCTGAAAGTTCCAAACAGAATTTCGCAGACCTTTTGATGGTATTGTTGAAAATAATTTCCGTGGAGCGATTGGTGCTTATAATGTTTACCTTACTTGCTCCTTTATTTCGTTAACTATGCTTTCCTTCTTTGGTTTGAGCGCTCTAACGTACATTTGACGTCTTTGGTCGCAAACTTTTTCTCCGTTATGCACATTTTATATCCATTTTACTCGGTTACTTTCCAGACGGTTAAAATTCGACAGAGAAGTTGCGCACCATATTCCCAAAGTCAGCCAAACTTTCGATCCATTGCAAGCCTCTATATGGAATTGCCATATAACGTTCATCTCAACACCAAACTAAAAGTGGACAAGGCGCTCCTCTTCATGGAACAGAGATCTTCTATAGATTCGTGGGGGTGGCTATTGTTCTTTGTTACGGTCGTTCAGAAACTTGAGAAAATATCTAACGAGAAAATGGTCCTGCCATTGTCACTGAATTCCCTTGCGCCGTCGACAAACTACGATAAGTTGTCATAGCAGTGCTGTGTTAGCTGACACCGAAGCGACCACGGTTTGCCAAAGGCAGGGGAGACAAAACTCCGAAACTACAGAAAGATAGAAATTGTCATTGCGCAGAAAAGAGCTGAGTAGTTTGCCTAAAGACATGTATTGGGGCTCTGACGTGACGAATGACGAATTCACCTGCACACCATCGGAGACTCCAGGCATTGTCAGTGTGGAGAATAGTCTAGGTAGCAGGCTTGGATTGGGTATAGCGGCAACGACTAACTTGGCACCGTGTTGCATAAACAGAATCTTTTTTTAAAATACTGGCATGAGACAAAGCACAGTGGAGGGGTGCGCGTACCGCTAGCTTGAACTGCGCATTCACATGTTGACTCAAAGTCTATGGCAAAATGTACTTCTGATTCCTAACCGCCGCCCCCCAAAAAATACAATAAATGAAGCTGGTCCCTTTGCGCCGTAGATAGAGTGGAACCCAACCGGCCAGGATGCAGATGCGACGGACCAAATTGGGCCTCAGGGTGACTAATGCACCCCGCGAACTGGCGCGCAGAGCCCGCGAACACACAATTAATGCCGCGCGTGGCGGGGGGGGGAACGGGGCCATGACGTCAATGCCTAGACTTTATGCCGCACCTGCCCTTACGTTCATTTGCAGCGCCAGATGGCTAACTGGCTCGGACAATGCACTAGTGCAGGGGGGAGGGCAGCGAGGTCGTCATAGCGGCATCTGTAGGCCGCCCCCCCCCCCCTGACGGCCACGCCGCGCAGGGGATCACGTGATCTTCGAGCCGCTGGACCGAATGAAAGCCCATCACAGAAGCGCACAAACGGCTGTCGGTGCATCAAATGCTCAATTGGTCCATGACTCACTTGCATATTACGTTAACCTATTCACGCACACAATCCCCTAGCAGACAGATACGCCTGCGGTCCCACAGCACGCCGCGCGTCGGGAAAACTGACTCCCAATGAGATTCCGTACAGAATACACAGCTTCGACTGATATCTTTGCCCTTCTCCACCAAAAGGACGCTAGGTCTGCTCTGAGTACAAACACCGCCAAGGCCGAGCGAGACAGATGAGCCCCGTTAGCGGCTAGGTGAACATTCATCAACGAGTGTAAATAGCCCCTAACCAGCGAGACAACGAGCTCGCGGCTCAATGGTTAGGGCATTTGACTCTGATCAAAAAGGTCGCCAGTTTGGGGGCACCACTTGGGTCTGGGTGTGAGTGGCTGACAACGGCTAATGAGCAAGTCTCCAGTTTCTATCTGCCTAAACCTGAGACGATTAAATCTAGCACGACAGGCCAAAAGTCGTGGCTTGGGGGTTGCCAACTTACGGTGTAAGTCGGTCCTTCTCAGGACTGAGAACTAGGCTCAATGGCTCCTTCTGAATTTGGCCGTTGTGGGGCTCTCACTGATGTGCGACCCGAGTATCCCACTGTGAACGCCAGATAACTTATGCAGGCACAAAGCTGGGGATTTTTATTCTACATTATCATCTCAATCGATAATAGTTTGTCCCGAATAAAATGAAAGCAAAGCCAAATAAGGAGCCATTTTCTGAGAAAGACACCTTAATGTCCACGCAATCTGACCTCGTGAGTTTTTATGAAATCATGAAATGGCTTCATGGACCACCAACTTAATAAGCACTTTAACGATAAAGAGTCATATGGTGAAATTCCCAAACAAAAACTGAGCCTCCTTCTTCGTATTTCAATGCAAGAATACATTCAAGCCTTGTAAATTAAGTATGCTCCTTGTTATCGTCAGTCAACTAGGGTTTTACGTTCTACGCGCCTGTCTTTGCAAACTTCTGATCAATTTTATTTTTCCCCTACCCGCCTGAACCAGACTTCCTTTTTAGCCACGTATTGGCTTTGACCTTGAAACTGAAGGTCACCCCCTATGAGGACTGGTATGTCCGTTATACAGGGCAGGTTGCCGTGAGATGGTTGTTTGTTTTTGACAGAACAAAACACACGTTCTAGAGCGCTTGAGTAGCGGCCTGTCGTTTGTGCGCATGTCAGCCTGTGGAAACGACTTTCTGAGTGTGGGTTATGTGATTGGTTGGTTGAAGGACTCTGATTGCTCCAGTTATGGACGCAGGTGCGACTTAGCTCGGGTTAAGCCTAAGAGGTTGTCGCAATTTGATGGAGCACCTGCTGGTTAGCAAGCCTTTTGTGACCCCTGCGTCGCCAAAACAGGGAGAGGGGGGGCAGTGGAGCGGCTGCTAAAAATTCATATGGCCGTTACGTTGCACCACAGAAAGGAAATGTTGTGTAGCTCAGTTGGCACTCTATCAGCCCTAAGCATGCTCCTCGTACTAAAACGGCGAAGGCAGCCTTACTTGAGCATATCGGTGGATCAAAAATCACCACTCGGTTACGGGACTCCTCGCCCCGTTGTGCTTTGGGGCCCACTCTCGAGCCCCGCTAGCAGGCACACAAAGGCTAGTAGGATAGGCAGATGTGTGGTGGCCCGCTAGCGTCAATCGGGAGCCCAGGATCCGCAGCACTGTACCGACTCGCCTTTTCTGCGGTGACCAAAATGCCGGCCCGCACGTGACTGTCCGCCACAAGCTGACTCGTTGCGCCTTGACAGGCGAAAGGTTGCGCGCCCAGGCTTTCGCCTATCGGTCCGGCCACAGCCTCACCAGTTTTGATCTACCTGCGTGAGAATTCGCATCAATCAGTGTGACCCATTTCGTGACTGGCTGCAGGAACAAAGCATGCGCTGGGTTTCCGGCAATGCCCTACGCTCTCGTCACATCAGACACAGCCCGCCGGCAAACGGACTTGCGCTATTCGGTCAGTCAAATCTCTTCTTACTTATTCTCCACTCCTTCCGTACAGAATAAATTCTTCCTATCAATCTGGGCTTCCACCTCTTCTTCTCTTAAGGAACCAGGTCTGGAAGATCGTAGTGACAAGGGTTAACCTCGATAGATTAACATTACCAAGAGAGAAGGGAGACTGGAATCGAAATTTCTGTCTTATTAGTCGTCTGCTTGCAGCGCCAGGTGTTGTACCGCCCGAGGCTCGAAACCGTAACTAATATTAACATTGGTGGACTGGTTACGGGCGTCACCCATCCCGTTCTGCCTTGGTGCTAATAAGACAGAAATGTAAATTCCAGTGGCCCTTGTTCTTTGTCTGTAATATTCATTTGTCTGTACACGCCGCTTCAATGCATGTCTAAGATTTCGCATTTATTTGTGGATAAAAATTAGCAGTCAACGCGCTTGCGCAAATGATCTTGAAGGCTAAAAAAAACAATCAGACTGACTCTTGCATCATGAGATGGCTGCTAGACAGCAGCAATTTAGTGTGCTTTAAACCTGCACAAACAACTCAGGCCTCGTTCTATTTGGAAGCCGCCTACGTATGGCATGAAAACTTAGCGTGCCAAATCTAATTATAAAGCAAGGCGCTTTTTGGTCCTGATAAGCAGTATCCCTTCACTACTCACACACCCACCTCTCGTGGCCTTACTGAATCTTCCGTAAATGGTTTTTAACATCGACCCAGCCCTGCGTTTTTTTAAACTAGGATGCAGACTTCGCGTAGGGATTTTCTCAAGAACTGCTCCGAAATGCTCTGCAATTCTCATCCGTCATTCGCGTTATTAAGCGTCAGGAAAGTGGGTCGGGAAATTTAATGCGCATGCACTATTTGGGAAGAAAATAAAAATCAAAGTTTTCCCCTAATGCTCTTAAATTTTAGAATTCAGGATTGAGGTTCGAAACTGGAAGAATTGACCTCAGTCAGGGCAGTGGGGGCCAAGTTCGATGTTGCAGACAGCTGAGCGATTTACAGCATAATAAAATTAGGTAATTTCTGGATTTATACGCTTCGTCGACTGACAGGAGGCCTTATTGCCCGAAAAGTAAGGCAATTCATAATTTTATTCCAATTATCAGTTCCTTTCATTCTCACATCTTCCAGGCAGTTTAAAGTAAAAAAAAATGAATGAAATGGTCGCGAGAAGTTCAGCATTGCAACCTGCACTTGGCGTTGGGCCACTACAGGTTTACCGAAATGCAAAACAGGTAGCAGCGGATCCCTTTAGACTAGGTTTTTACTGTCCTTTCGCTTAAATTCGTGTCAACAATAATATTTTTGATACCAGAATCAAAGCAGACTCTTAAATAATCAAATAAAGAAGCTCGGAGGGTGGCAAAGACTACTATACACGTAAAAACAGCATTGTGGTTGTTTCAGGGCCCTGCGACGTCCCAACGTCAGCGAGTATTGTGGGGTCCATATGTCCGACTGCGAATGAGCATAAAATTCTGCAATATTTGAAGGCTCTCTCTTGTTTATACGTTTTTGCCATTGCCTTCTACCTCTGGGCTCAGGGAACCGCAGCAGACGCGTCTTCGACCGCGTTCCCACCCGTCCTCAGGGCGGCCAAGGTCTGCTACACCAAACCTCCCTATGGTGGATCCATCTCTTCTCCACTCAATCTGCTTTTTTTTATGACAGAGCAGCCCCTCCTGACTATGCTGCTCCGACTCCTCCTTCTCCTCCTCCTCGCCGCCGGGATTGAGGCCCAATTGGCGGGGTTCCGGATCCAACAAGGGCTACTTGCCTGCCTGCCTACCTCTGGGCTCACTTCATACTATCTTTCCAGACCAGGTGGGAAATCCACCGGTGCTGCTTAATCCAGCTACATGTGCCTGTTTTACATCGAGTCCAGTAATCCTGTGCGTTTAATATTGTGGCAGTCCTGAGATCAGTGGAGTAAAGGGGTCACCAATTGTCGCAGTAGGTTGTGTGGACAAGAGAGTGTGTAGTGGTGGCTGTCAGCCGACTCCCTCCATAGCTTTGTCTGGCGTCATTTTTTAACGCTAGCTGCCTCAAGGTCATTCAATACCTCAGTCAGCGCTTACAGACGCGCTGACCGGCAGAGGCATTACCTACTTCCACTCGGACACACACACGGGCGTCTAGGTTCTCGCGGCTGCCCAGCGATATTGGTGACCGATCGACGTGATCTGTGCACACAACTTCTGATATGGCCTGCTGTCTCTGTGTATTCTTGGCCTTGTGTATTCTTCTGACTTTCCGACGTGTCCCTGTGTATTTGGTGATTTTCCCTGCGTATTTGGCGACTTTCCGACGTGTCTACGTGTATGTGGTGATCTGCAGTCGTGATTTCTAATTTGGTTGATCTCAGTTATTTTCAAGCCTACCTCACCTTCAATTGAGTTTTTCCTGTGTCATCTGATGTGACGGCGATATGGAGACTTTCTGCATCGACTTCCTTTCGTGAAACGAGGTCGAGATCTTTAACCGCTCACAGCCCATTCAGCCCAGGCTATGGTTCCTTCCGTATCCAACAGAGATGTCCCTTTAGGAGTGCCAGCACACGGATCTTCCCAATCTCTGACCCTCAGTCTACTGCCACCGATTCTTCCCGATTCAACTCATACTGACATGGCATACTAATTTGCTGTTGACGTTTTACCGAACCAGGCGTCTCCATCCGCCCCTGCAACCTGGCTTATTTATGCCAACCACAGGCATTCACGCTGTTTGCAAATCTACCTTAGTACGTAACTCCCTAACTAAATTTAACTAGTCGTCCTCCGTTCGGGTTGTCGCAGTATCTTTACTGTGGTCTAGGAGGGTAGCACTTTTACAGATCGCTGCCAGCCGACGCCCTCCGTTGCTTTGTCCGGTATCATTGTTCAGTTCCAGCTGCCTCAAGGTCATCCAATACCTCTGTCAGGGCTTACAGACGCGCTGACCTGCAGAGACTTGACCTACTTCCACTCGGACACACACACACACACACACCTGCGTCTAGGTTCTCGCGGCTGCCCAAGCACCACTCGAACATGTCCCTTATTCCCCATCCTCGGCGGCCAGACGTGACTTAGGACCACGGCGCTCCAGCGAAATTACGTCTGCTTCGAGGTCAAAACTCTTTCCATCTATTCTTCGTTTTATGTGTACACAATAAACTATTCCTACTATTCTGGCTTCTACCGACTTCTCATCTACTTATTAACCATGGTCTGAAGATCGCGGTTGATAGGGTTTAACTTATCTAACCCCCTGCGATAGATACGTCCTCACAATTTTTTGGCACCAATAGATCCTACTGTCCAGGCTTGTCATGTTTCAAATTCGGATGAGCACCGGTATTCAGCACACACACATTTCTCTTTGACGCTATGTGTTGAGAATATCCTCCTATTCTGGTTGTTAAAAATCGAACCGAATTTTATTTTTAGATACTTTTCTGGCCCGGTTTCTTTCCACAGGTGCTTCTTCTAGTTGCCTAAATAGACAACCATTAAATAAAAGCATCCAGGAACTACCTTCATATTCATTCTTTTTCCCCTCTGTGGTGTAGTTGGTTGAGGTATATGCTTGGCTCAACACCTGAGGCATCGAAAACGGACCTGTTCACTTAGAACCAATCCTAGTTAAACCTCCAAAGAAACTATCAGGGAATGCAGTTTCCTAATTCATCCACTCGGCTGGAAATCCACAAATACTACCACCTACCTGCTTAACCGTCCGTTGTACAAAAATAGCATATTCAAACTACCCTTGCGTTATTCATGTTCTGGGCTTGTCTACGGGCATTCCATTAAGCATTCTTGGTATTCTGTAGGTGTGTGGGAGTGGCTGGTGGCCTCTGTTACACGTCATTGTGAAACGTGGACAAAAATTCAACGAAAAAGTAGTCCTTCCATTGATACAATAGTAGGAAGATAGTCCACAGACCATGATGATCTGCTTCTGCTACTCATGTCCCTGATGACGAATCCGCGACGGATATCGAAACGTCAGGCAAATGAACATATTGTCCCAGCGATCGAGTCTTCTTCTTCTTCTCAGACCATGATGTGTTGCCATAGCATCGCTCTGTTCGCTGACACCGAAGCGACCGCGGTTCACCAAATGTGAGGGAGCAACTTTCTAGGCTGGAACTCCCGAAAGAGAAAAAAATCAGCTCACATATAAGAGCTGACTGACTTGTCAAAGCAGAAGCGGTGGCGTTCACCGAAATACGTTAATTTGGGGTCTGACGTTATGAGTGGCGAATTCACATGCAAACCATCGGGAACTCCACGCATCGTCAGTGTGGAGAATAGTCTCGATAAGCAGGCTTGAAGTGCGTAACGATAAAGACTGACTGGGCACCGTATTTCACAAAAAGACTCTTTCTAAAGTACTTATAATGATATAGGAGGCAACACAGTGGAGGAAAGCGTGTATTGGTCGTTGCCCGCTCGATGCCTGGCCTTCCCGTCGTGACCTTAATCCGTCTAGGCCTCAAGGTCGTGGCGGCCGCCAAACTTACTGGCGCGCGAGACACAGGCCGCCCTCGTTGATTCCTACCCACACGGCGTCCAACCAATCACAGGCTAACCTAGCCAATGAACGCTCTCTCTCTCTTTGTCTACTGGCCGGACTGCTGTCAAACTGGCACTTGGGACCCGGCCAATCTCCTAGGTGGTCGTGTTCTCCCAAGTCAGACTTCTTCCATCTATCCTCCGATCCTCTGTGTACACAATAAACTCTTCCTACTCCTTTGGCCTTTACCGACTTCTCTTCCACTAAGTATTCATGGTCAGAAGACCGCAGTGGCTGGGTTTAACGCACTTAACCCCCTGCGATAAGCGCTCATCGCTAGCTTGAAATCCGCCTTCACATTATTGACTCAAACTCTGTAGCAAAATGTACCTGTAATTGTTAACCACCCCCCAAAAAACAATGAAAGAAGTTGGAATGTTGAGTCATTCTGGACCGTATATGGAGCGGAAACGTATGTGCCAGGGCACCCGACCAGCTAGGCCGTAGTTGTGATGCCCCCATCGGACTCCAGACCGATTAGAGCAAGCAGTGGGCAGACGCGCACTTCACGAGCCGCACATGAAGGCGTGGGGGTGGGGGCGGAATATTCATGCCAGTGCCTAGACTTCCCGTCACGCCAGCCACTAAGCCTAACTCTAGCGCCAGATGGCTGACCGACTAGGACAATAGACTGGGGCCGGGGGAGAGAGCGAGAGAGGTCGTCACTGGGGTAGGCATCCCCAGACCACAATGCACTCCTCTAAGCGCGGCCTGGAAGGTTGCCAACTGACGGGGTAAGTGGGTTCTTTTCAGGGCCGATAGTCAGGCTCAATGGCTCCTTCCAAATAGGGCGTCTATGGCACTGTCATTAAGGTCAGCTCCGAGTGTCCCTCTGTGAAAGCCTGGCACATTGTAAGGGTACACTGCTGTGCATGAAATGTGTTGATAGGCTGCTTAGATTTGCCAGGCACTGGCACTGATTTGCCACCGTAAGCAGGCTAGAGTGGAAGTTGGAGACAGTGCAGCGAAAATCCACCCCCTTGTGCCTGGTCTATGGACAATAATTAGTCCATACCCTATCTGCGCATGACCATGACTGTATTATCATCACCTATGATTAAGGATTCCCGAGGGAATCCGAAACATCAGGAAAATAAAGTCCTTGTTCCAGTGATCGCATCTTCTTCTTCTGAACTGCTGTTTCGAACCCATATATTCTCCTCTATTGGCAGTCCATACCATGTCTTCAGGGTTACTTCAAAGGTGCATTAAGACCAGAGTGAGTGGACGGAAAAACTCACCCCCCACCCATCTGAGTGAAATACAGTGAAACACCAGTGCCACCTACACCAGAAAGTGCATGCGCTCAGCTTTTTAATTGGAGCCCTAGATGGAGGCCTGGAGGGTTCTTCATGTGCTATGGCGACGCCATAGCTCTTGGGCCATCGTAAACAGTTCCATCCAGCACCGTTTCTAGAACCGATCTGCTTCAGTCACGGACACGCCCGCCTGGTGTTGCTACGGTGGCTTCTGTTTCCAAAATTTGAACTGAAGCCGTTTATGTAGTGCTACTCATAAAGCTCTAGACACCAGCATTTTGTTCTACCGAAACGGTGGTTGTAAGGGCTTTGGGGTGGGCAAATAGGATAGACCGGAGAGAAAATTTTTAAAAGTAAGTGTTAAGTGAAAAAATGTAGTCGAACTTGTTTCCCGCAGCCGCTGAGAGTAATTTGTTCCACACACAAATTGAAGGTGTGCGTGGCACTTCGCGCCGCGAATTATACTAATCTAACTGCAGAACGGTAAGTTGGACCTCAGGTAAGTTGAAGTAAACGATCTCCTAACTACCGTTTATATTTGTCAGGAATTTCAAGAAACCTGCAGTTTGATAATCAGGTTTTTTCCGCAATAAGTTAAATGATAGTACAGATTAGGAAAATCTACCGATATAAATCAACAACATTTTTAAATACAATAAAATAAAAATGCATATAGCCGTTATTAAAGTATGCTCCACTGCCTTTCCTAATTCCCCACCCATAAAACCTTATAATCACCGTTTTCATAGGACAAGGTGTTGGAACTAGGGGAAATGAGGTACACTGCATAAACTACTGTTGCCCAGGGATGTTTTACAGTGAACTTTTTCAGTTGAAGAACGGGGTAATTTAGGGGTATTAAATGGAATTTGGTCATCTTGAGTGACAGTCAAGGTATTATAAAAGGAGACCTTTATCCATTATGAAAATGCGCTGTGTCCTATTTCACTTACCAAGCAAATATTTGAACGGATTTTGTGTCTGTAGCGTGAGTGATTATAGGAGTCACGCCTGTTGGTTTACTAGGACTGTGTTAATACATTTTCCATCAGTCTGAGTTATTAAATTAATAATTCAGGGCTTTTTCGGGTAATATTAGCTAATTCCTCCGGTCACCGAAGCAAATTGGATGGGATGATATCTCCAATTGCCTACACATGGATGTCTTCTTTTTTGCCACTGTTGATTACAACTTAATTACCGTCAATTTCCCAGCTTCTAGGCCCAGACTATGTAGGACGAGAAGCGAAAATTTTCAATTAGAATAAAGCAGTCAGCCATATCCACTAAGGATATTCTAATCTGCAAGGTACCAGACGATAAATAGACGAATATTTGTCAGCCAAATGCTGCGGTCCTTGCTGACATTCATCCGTCCTTATGCGCGGTGTTCCATGACCCAGTTCCAGGACATTTTGGGGGTAAACCTAGTTCAATATCTTGTTTGCGTCGTAGTATCGAAGAGGACAGGTGTGTTTGCACCCATAATTTACGCCCTACGTGTGTTTACGCGCTGCGCGCTGTATTCATTATTTACCTGGAACGCTGCGCTCCTCCCGCACTCTACGCGACTTTCTCTGCCAAATTTCCACCAGGCACCGGGGACTTTGAAATGACCGTCGCCAGCGGTCATTAGTGATGATTTACGAGTACGTATGTAGTCATTCAACCTCTCCCTTTCATTAAAATGGACCTGCTCGTCATTGACCGACGTCTTTTGGAAAGCCATAAGGGAAATAAAGTTTTCAGTCGTCTGCAGACTAGTATTTTCTTGAATAGGATAAGTTGTGAAGACGGCGGTGGTTTAGTGCTTCCTCTGGTGCCAACGTTTCACGCGGAGTTCTAGCCTGAGGTACGTCAATTTCTCCTTCGAGTTGGTAACTGTGGAATCCTGACACAAATTTTAAATGTGCAAATGTTAAGATGAGATTGTGGCAGCCTGCACCTAGTACAGATGCACTGAATCATTCTGACTTCACTTGCCAGGCCTTTTGGTACTCTCGCGTGATCTGACAATTTCCCGCGTGCTGTTAATAGCCGCCAGATGCTCGAGTTGTCCTGTCCGGCCCACGCTCACCGCGGGAACCGCTTGTATTACCCTCTTGCCTGTCTCTCAGTCGGGTCGATGCCTCGCGAGCCTGGCGCCAACAACTATGTACCTTTTCCCGGATTGGCTGAGACGACGAAGGGCTGAACAGTCTTGATTCTTATCCTATGCACAAAGGCGCACACCCACGCTCTTACACAGACTCGACCGGCCTGTTTACGCAGCGCTTGCGATCACTTGGCAACAGTTATTGCGAGGCTCCTTTATCGCAGTAAAGCTCTTTCTATCAACTATATCTC
The DNA here is from genome assembly GCA_036362985.1 of Ligula intestinalis. NCBI lineage: Eukaryota > Metazoa > Platyhelminthes > Cestoda > Diphyllobothriidea > Diphyllobothriidae > Ligula > Ligula intestinalis. The sequence continues at coordinate 48,321,464 of JAYGXS010000003.1, forward strand.
ACCCTACTTCTGATTTGGAGAACATTTATCGCAGGGGTTTAGCTAAGTTAAACCCTAGCAACCGTGATCTTCAGACCATGGTTAATAAGTAGATGAAAAGTCGGTAGAGGCCAGAATAGTAGGAATAGTTTATTGTGTACACAATAAAACGAAGAATAGATGGAAGGAGTTTTGACCTCGAAGCAGACGTAATTTTGCTGGAGCGCCGTGGTCCTAAGTCACGTCTGGCCGCCGAGGATGGGGAATAAGGGACATGTTCGAGTGGTGCTTGGGCAGCCGCGAGAACCTAGACGCACGTGTGTGTGTGTGTGTGTGTCCGAGTGGAAGTAGGTCAAGTCTCTGCAGGTCAGTGCGTCTGTAAGCGCTGACAGAGGTATTGGATGACCTTGAGTCAGTTGGCATCGAGCAATGACGCCGGAAAAAGCAAGGGAGGGCGTCGGCCGGCAACGACCACTACATATCAATAGCGTATCACAGTTTCATAATGCAGGCTATGTATAGCGGATTCATAGAAAATCGATTTTCTTCAGCAAAACATTGTGAAAACAACAGGGCACTAGTCGGATCCACACAGTATAATCGAGCCAAAGTGTCCACGAACTGAGCGATCGAAAGTGCAAAAGGCCACTACAGCGTGTAGAGGAGTATGAATTTCTGAGGACTATAAATTATCCGGGTAAAGACCGTCCGTCGCCATCCAGGACTTTTCAAACTGCTCGTTTCATTACCTTTGCTTTTAAAGACGACAATATTTAAACAGGACCAAGCGGCGGTTGTGAACGACTGACAATGTAGCTCAATACATATCCGACAGTCCCACGATTATTATTTCAAAATTATGAAATAAAAAAGTTTTACATGCACATGTAACCTCATCTTATTTAGGAAATCATATTTACTAGTTGATGCGAATGCATGGGGCAGATAAACGACAACTGGCAACCAGGTCCATTGAGCACTTGGCCGAAATGGCTTTTTAGGGAATGAAATGGCCCGCTCTTCAGTCACTAAACACCATCTGGATAATGCACAAAATTTAACGGAAAACCATTCCGAGTGCTTGCTCCTGTACAAATCACTCGAGCACTGGGTTACGTGGAAGCAACCTACATGTTATGGGAGAAATCTGAACCTTACATAAAGTTTGGTTAACATGACCTTGCCGCGGTAATCCGGGGTTCTTTTATGTGCACACCTCGCTGCGTGATGCCGTGCGCTTTTGCATTTTCTATTACGCTTTTACGCTAATCTTTCAGTGGGCCAAACAATGTCACCTGAACTACGGCCTTGCTGATCTCATGTGAATTTACTGTACAAATTCCACTTCCCCAATGCCTGTAGTCCATGATATGAAGTTGCAAAACTGCTCGGTAAGCGTTCGCAAATTTTCCGCTAATTAAACATCCTGCTTGTGATACTCAAATCAGATAGTTGTCAAAATATCAAGCAAAAGTAACCGCGGAAGGCGAGAGAGAGAGAGAGAGAGAGAGAGAGAGAGAGAGAGAGAGAGGGAGAGAGAGAGATAGTTAATGTTGACAACGACAGTCACAGTAGAACTGTAGTGTGAACCCGTGATCAGTGAGTCATCACGTCAAGGCTCCAGTCGCGCTGACTGCCCGCACTCTGGCCATCTCTCGCTCAATGTCTGGCGCGACTTACTAAGACGCGATGTCGCGGTCAAACGGTGGCTGCTCGAAGGTCTGTCCTCGAAGATTACTCCGGACATAGCTTGCCCCGGGGCCAATCAAGACTTCGTCCTAACTATTCTCCTTTCTGTCTGTACAGAATGCATTGTTCCTACTACTCTAGCCCTCCCAAGACTTCTCTCTCCTCTCCTAAGGAACCGGGTCTGGACTATCGGAGCCGTTAAGGTTAACCTTAATAGCTTAAACACGTTTCGATAGAACTGCCAATACGAGCAAAAATGCGAGTCCCAGGAAGCTCACCAGAGGCATGAGCAGAAAACAGTAGCAAAAACGGTCTTGTGCTACTAATGTCTACTCATATCGCTGATGAAGAATCTGCGACGGAGATCAAAACGTCAGGCGAATGAAAGTGTTGTCCCAGCGACTGAATATTTTTCTTCTCCTCACAGCAGAACTATCCTTCTAAGACGTCGCCGCTAACACCCCAGCAAAATGCACTTTACTTACTCTCTTTCAGATTCCCTTCCTGCAGCGAAAGTCCTAGAGGTAAAGAAAAGGTGTCAACACAAAAAGATTCAGTTTGTGTTTGCTCATGTGGAGCAAGTTACATTGGTCGCACAAGTAGGCGCTTGTCCAAAAGGCCGTAAGATTAACTTCCGGCGCGGTTAACAAAAAGGCGAATCGAACGTGTTCAAAATCCATTTCTGGTCCACTTGGCACACACTAGGCCTCAGTTGGACGAAAGCGAAAATCGTCGCACAGCTCGCAGAACGCTGTCGAACTAATATGCGCCTATGGGGGTGCTTACTAGCACCAGCGGAGGAGACAACAGTATTCCTAAACGACCCGGTCCCATGATCACTTAAAACGCCTGAGCAGTCCTTGCAGCTGCCGCGGCCCGAAAACGATAAGCCAAGAGTTTGTTAGGAATTGACCATAAAACTGACACCGACACCCTGGTCTGGGAGTTTGGCAGCGCGCATCCATCGCTCATGTTGTATGCAGAGTCTGGGTTATAATCATGGAATTGCGTTCCTTGATGCCCTTCTACGAAGGCAGATGTATGGATCTACCCAGCGTAAGTTATCCCGAACGAAAGCCTGAATGGAACAATACATGTACTTTCATATTTTTGTTCCCTTAAATAAAAAAGGAGATGTAGTGCAGGGATTGTCAGCTAGAGTGCAACGGACCTGTTCTTCTGGAACTGTCGAAACATAACTCCAGCTGCTGCAGAACACGGTTCTTGAAAATGGATACCCAAGACGGTTCATCTTCAGAAATGTTGGCGAACGCATCGAAAATCCTGCTACCTTAACTACAGAAGAGAAAGACGTGCGCACAAGACTGCCTTTCTTAGACGATGCAGCAAGCGAGTTCATAAGACGGCGCCTGAGGACAGCGAGCGCTTTCCCCGCAGCGAACTTACGCATATTCTTCACGAACACTTCCGTTGAAGACCACATCTATATTCATTTACTCTTAAACTTGCTCCTATGGAGCAGGATACATTAGCCAAACAACTAGTTGGCTGTAAAAGAGGGCACATGAACGCATACAGGCCTGGCTCAGTAAGGGCGAAACTAGATCGATCTCGAGTTCTAATCTCGCACACCTTATCGATGCAAATCACGGAGTCGATCCTAAAGAATTCTTTCAGGTTTTCTACCAGATATCAGCCAACTCCTCCAAGGGCCTACGTCTACGGGTGCTAGTAGCGGCCGAGTCAGTGGCTATACGGCTAGCCAATTAAATGCTATGTTTTCATAGACGCTAATACAACCTATCGCGTTTTCATGGCCGACGCCGACACCAGGTAGCGGTAGCATATCACCCCCACTCCTGATGACAGTTGTTTACTCCGTACAAATGACTAATTTTCACTCCACGTGTCTGACCCATGACCTATTGCAGCCTATCCTGCTTTTTTCTCTTCCCCCACTCCCCACACAATGACCTCTACACTTCGACCTCGCCATGCGGGCGGCGATAAAACGATGAGTTGTATTTCTAATATAATTATCCACCCTGCGCAATTGCACTATTCTCGCTATCCAATTCTTTTAGCCCAGTTATGAATTGCCGAAAAGATGCTTGCCAACTAGACATCAAATATTATATTCTTGCCACCAATATGTTATTCGATGTGCCTGCCCATACGAAAAATGTCGCTCAGCCCTGTTTTCCACCACTACCCAAACACGAGCTGCCCATCCAGACCTGATGATAATATATCTAACATTTGCTGAGCCGACTTCTGAGTCAATCAAGAAAAATCTCTTTGCCATTATAAGTGACTTTACAATCGATACATATGTTTACATGAGTCAATCAGTGATAAAAGGAAAGGAATTAAAAGAAAGCCCAGTTAGCGATTAACAGAAAAATTCTTGAAACTGAAGCACAATATTGTTTCTTCAAAAAAATACTCTTATGTAGATTGGGCCAAACAGTCAATATAGAGAGAGAGAGAAAGGCGCAATTATACGAAGCAGGAGGCAATTACACATTAGCTGAGTATGAAGAGAACGGGGAAAGATTTTTCCCCAAAGAGTGGACACGCTCAGTGGATTAGCTCAGTTTGCGGAATGTAAGCACTGGGAAGTGGTAGCGGTTTAGTCAAAAGAGGGGAGTCCGAATAGCCGTCTCTACTGAGAACACCGGTAGTGCATAGCTCAATGTGTTGTTCGCACAATAACCCGTTCTGTGCGAGTTACGCATCTTGATGTCATTAGTGCCAGGATTGCGACCAGTACACTGAATACGCCACCCACAACTGCAAGGAAGTAGGACCAGCGATGATTTATTTTGGCGGTGAACAGTAAGATGCCCGAGATAATTAAGGCTACTCCGAGGTAGAGAATAAGGAAACGGGTAGTGATGAGGCCGGCAGGCACAACAGAAGAACAAATTAGCACAAGATCAATGACGAAGATTATGATGAGGCAAGCCAAACCGATCAGGAGGAGGGCAGCAACTGCAATGATGATGTCGCGGTCACGACCATCGGCGCAGGACTTAAGGAGGTTTCCGCAGCCCCATTCTGGAAAAACCAAGGCGAGAACGATAACTGTAATAGCGAGGCCTAGAAGAGAGGCTGTAAGACGGCGCATTTCCATTCAGCTAACCTTGTCGCTCCTGGGTGTCCGAAGTTGCCTTAACACGACTAAGCGGCCGGATTGAAAAACGTCCCTGCTCTGGCGCGAGAGTTGATTGGTTGAGGTTACGCCAATGAAGATGTAAGCTGAGTCGAAAATTGGGAAAAGCCAACCAAAGCATACGTGTGATTGGATTGAAAAGCGCCGAATCAGTGTCCCAGTAATTGAGACCAACACGCGCGAGCCCAAGTAATGCGCCAGGAATTGGCAAACACGTTTTGTGTGTATTTTGGCCAGATCGGCACTGAACGTTCAAATAGAGGGCCTCCGTGAGTGATCGCTTACTGCAAAGTCAGCATTAGTTATAAGAAGCAGAATATCACTAAAATTTCAAAAGGCCACAACGCCCGCGAATGAAATTTTGATGGCATACCTCGGTTACTAGATCACACTCTTATCGAGCGCCTACAGAAGCTTTGCAAAACGAATCCAAGTCCATGAGTAAATAGAGTGGTATGAATGTAAGTTATAGGTTGAGTATTTGAGGAATGACAAGCGTTCAATCTGGAAGATTTATTTACCGTTCTGCGGTTCGAAAATTTCACCGGGATAACCATTATCGACAACTAAGAACGATACAATGATGCAGCCACCCTGCTGAGCTTATTCATTTCCTCGTTGCTCCGCTGATGCCACTCTCTCCTATCTGAGTGCCTTTATCGCAAAAGGAGTTGTTAAGGCTACGCCGGTTGAAGCCTAACTACTGCGATCTTCCAGGCCCAGTTCCTAAGGAGATGATAGAGAAGTCTTGGAGAACCAGAGTAGGCGAAGGTTATATTCTGTACAGAATAAGTAGAAGAATAGAGAGTAGAAAGGTAGTTGACTCGGCATGGCGTTGAGTTCGACCATCAGCACCGTGAGATAGCACTGCAGCGTCGCGTCCGTGTCGAGCCGAGGCGGAAGGCCGAGTAACTCCAACGTCAGTCGCCGAAGACTTTTGTCTGTCTGATGGCTTTGATGGTGATTGGTGAACGCAAGGACAGATACCAGTGGGAAGTCCCTGTCTCGCGCGATGGTTGCCGAGTGCGCGGCAAACAAAGACAGATACAGTGCGTAGGCGTTTAGCCGGCGCGCGTAGAGACTGAACTTGCGCGGCTTTTGGCGACGAAGCCAGCGTTAGTCAGCGGGGCTGGCTCCCACACCTTAATGTCTACGTCGGCACCTAGCTCCCTCGGACGGGACATGCAACTTAGACAGGCACCAACCAAACGGACGCCTAAAGCCAAAGGGCAAACAATTGCCTCACCGTGTAACACTGTTCGCATTCACGAACCCAAATACATCGGTACCCGGACCAAAAAATCCCAAACAAAACTCTCATGACGAATAGCGAATAAGTCTATTGGTGAAAAAAAACAAAAATCCTACAAGGAACCCAATTATCTCATAAGAAACGAAGAGGACAGCGGGTGGTGAAGGCGCGAGGACTTGGTGGCGGCTTGATTGTAGGAATATGCATAGTAAATGTTTAAGCTGGGGATTGGGGGGCGGCAGTTGCATAAACACCAATGAGGAGGATAAAAGCCGTTTTTGTAGACGCATAGGCGATTTCACATAGAACTTTCTCAAGCAGTGTTACCCGATAGACAAGTTTTCAAAACAGCCAATAGACATTATTTCATGTAGCGATACTGAGGGGTTCATTTCACGGCCACATGCTCGTTGAAGTGTTCTCTGGTCGATACAAACACATTCTCTCTAGCGTGTGGTTCGTACAACGACACGCTCAGTGCGCATCACGCACCTAGAGGTCGTGATCGCCAGGATGGCCACAACAACGGCGAAAATGGAGCCGATCACTGCAAGGAAGTAAGACCAAAGACCATTCCTCCTCGCCGTGAACACAATGATGGCTGTCAATATGAGTCCTGTGCCCAAATACAGCAGGATGAATCGCGCAGTGATGAGACCGGGCGGCACGGTGCTGGAGCAGATCAAGACAAGGTCGATGATGAAGACGACAATGAGGAAGACCAGACCAATTATGAGAAGGGCAGCGACGGCAATTATGGCCGCACGATCATAGCCTCGGGGACAATCTTCTATGAGATTGCCGCAGCCCCAGTGTGGAATGGCCAAAGCAGTGATAATTGCCGCAATGGCGTTGCCCAAGAGTGTGGCGGTAAGACGACGCATCTCCATCATTCCGCCAACGAGCAGTGCACTACACGAATGGAGTGCTCAACGCTTAGGACACAACGATAGTGTCTGGCACTCACCTGGTTCGCGTACGATCTCCGGTTGGTACAGCCGTGGACACAAGCTGAGCACGACCTTGTGTTTGAGTCACATTTGACTGGTTAATCATGCACTGTGTTCGCCGAATGCCATCCTGTGGTACGTACATTTCGGCCAGGTGGCCATTTTCGACACCTAAGAATGGGTAGGATGAGCTGTCCACCCTACTGAGCTTATTCGCTTTCATTGTTGCTCCAACGGGTTAACAATACTGCTACACCCGCTGCGGAACCTTTACTGTACGCATGACTACGAGATGGGAACATAGAGGGATCACTGTGTCTGGGTTTCGCAAATGCGCTTAATTTGGGTACATGGACAGTTACTTTCTCCAATGTGCAATGTTGTTCGCCTCGTGCTGACTGCTGAGTTGGATTGTCTGCCACAGCGTCATTTAAGTCCTTGCAGTTTCTGCATATCTGAATCAGTGAAAACTTACGAGGCTGTGGTGGCATTCCAGATTCTGTTCAATTATGCGCTAGGTAGCCGGTTGAAATCAGATAAATGTGCTCCAGAAGATCTGTCAACCTGAGAGCTAGGGTCAATTGTTGGGATTGCAATTAAGAAAGCCACTTAAACAACCGCCAATGCCCTATAAATGTAGGAGATCCCCTTGCGCATAGTCTGTCTGAAGAAACTGAACTAATTTTTGATATTTGTTTTACTTCTCCCTGCCCGAACTGGAGAAGAAGGTACAGACTTCCGCTGTGAATAAATACTACCCAGTTTATGTAGAAAATAATTCCAAAGGATGCAGTGCTTGAGGAAGTAACTGCAGGTAGTGGTAATTAATATCTAGGTGCTAAGGCTAAGACGATTAACCCTAACATCTTCAATCTTCGAGACCCGGTTCCTTAGTATATGGGAGAAGTCTTAGGAAGGAAAAGTAGACGGGATATTATATTGTTTACAGAGTTAAGGGTAAGTTTTCAATTGGTCTTGCAAGGCGTCCGACCGTGAGGTCAGTAGGAGAGGCCGGCGTCACCGCAACCGCGACGCGCAATTCCAAGTGTCTTCTGACTGCAGTCATCCCAGGTGGCTGCCGAATACTCGCTTTGTGATTGGTTGGTGATTGGTTGCACAGTGCAAGGTTGGCAAGGCGAGACTGGGTGTATCGCAGGGGGTTAAATGAGTGTAACCGTTCAACTGCGATCTTCAGACCATGGTAACTTAGTGCAGGAGAAGTCGATGAAGGCCAGAGTAGCGGGATGAGCTTATTGTGTACACAAACGACCGGAGAATAGATAAGAGTAGATTGACTTGGATAGCTCACGACCACCAGGAGAGCCAGCCGCGATCCAAGTGCGGTTTTCAGCAGCAGGCAGCGAGAACGGGCATTGTCTGGTTGCCTCAAAGGTTATTGGCCGGAAAGACTGCATTGAACAAGGCGTGCATGCGTCCTATTCAGCACCGATAGAGGCTAACCTCTGTGGGACCTGATTGGCTGGTGCAGAGGGTGCCTTTAAGCGCAGAAGTGCTCGTTAGCGGCAGCGAGCGAGTCACCACAGTTCTCTACCGGGAGAGCGTAACGAGGAACCTAGAAGAATCCGAGTGGAGGAAGAATAGTTAAGTGAGGGAGATACGTACTAAGGTGACGTTGCAGAACAGCGTGGGTGGCTGTGGATGGAATGAGCCAGGATGCAGGGGTGGCTGAAGAAAGCCGTTGGTCCGGTAAAACGTCAAGAGCAAACCAGTATGCCATATCAGTATGAGTTGAACCAGAAGAATTGTTGGCAGTAGCAGGAAGGTTAGAGATTGGAAAGAAGATCTGGGTGCTGGCACTCATAAAGGAATATCTCTGTTGGGTTGGGAAGTACCCATCACCTGGGCTGAATGGGCTATCGGCAGTAAGTCGCGAATGCCAATCGTCAAATACGAAGGGACACGTCCGTAAATCGCCAAATGCGTAGGGAATACGCTGGGATAGTAGGGAAGTCAGCAACCACGCGGGGACGGCCGGTCACATCAGAAGTTGAGTGCTCATATCACGTCGGGGTCACCAATATCGAAGGGGTTAAGTGAGTTAAACCCAGCAACTACGATCTTCAGATCATGGTTACTTAGTGCTGAAGAAAAGTCAGTGAAAGCCAGAGTAGTAGAAGGAATGTATTGTGTACACAAGGGAGAGGAAAATAGATGGATGAATTCTGACTTGGCGAGCCTAAAACCGGCAGGAGAGCCAGCCACGATCCAAGTGCGGTTTTCAGCAGCAGGCAGCGAGAACGGGCAATTTCTGGTTGCCTCAAAGGTTATTGGCCGGAAAGAATGTAGCGGGTCATGCCTGGCTGACTATCTCGCGTTGAAGTGCACTTTCCCAAATGCTCACTGATGTGCGTTCTCGACGTCTCGATCAGCCAATCATAGATCTCGCATCCATGAGGCGATGAATGAGGAGC
>JAYGXS010000003.1:48349069-48385748 GCA_036362985.1 Ligula intestinalis
TTACTCATTTGCCTGTGTGGGAGGCTGTTGTTGCGCGCCTGTCCACCTGGTTGGCCGCACGGTCCACTCAGAACATTCTGCAGTCACACAGCTTCACAGCAGCGAACACAATTTCGCGGACAAATCCCAATAGCACACGCAAGTGACAGGAGGCTTATCGCAGAGGAGGTTAAGTAAGTTAAACCGTGCAATTGCGATCTTCAGACCATGGTTACTTAGTGCGGGAGAGAAGTCGGTAAAGGCCAGAGTAGTAGGAAGAGTTTATTGTGTACACAAAGGAACAAAGAGTAGATGAGAGAAGTCTGTCTTGGGAGAACCAGCCAATCAACGGTGCCGTTCATCCGTGCTGCCTGCTTGTTGAACGTAACGTGTATCTGTTACTAGTTTTTGCTCACGTCTCTGATGAATAAGCCGTGACAGAGATCGAATTTTCTTCTCAAACTTACCTATCTGCGCCGCGTACGAACGCAAATTTGTGCCTCTGGGCACAAATGTTAGTAATAGTAATGGGTGGCTGAATGAAAGCAGAAAAGGCCAAAAGCGGTTCTGTAGCGATACAGCCGGACACTCTGTCCTCTACTCCACCACCCCTCGGTATTTTTATCCATTCAGAAATTTGAGGATGGCTTAATTGTCGCTTCTGAATTATCTGTTCTCAGTCAGGCATTCGTCAACTCTAGCGCCAGAGGGTCCGAAATCAGAATCCCGAGTCGGAAATCGACAAAACCCCGTGGAAGGTAGTCGTGGCTTCGAGATCCACTCCTGAAATTCGGGTTTGCTTGCATGGATATTTCCGTCCAGCAGTTTGTTCAATGTTGGCCGGAGCCGACAAATGGGTCAGCCATTAAATTTGGGGGAGTGGATGCGATGCCTCCCGCCTGTGAGACTGTCACAGGATTTTAAGTAAGTTAAACCCTGGCATTTGTGATTTTCAGACCCGGTTCCATAGAAGAGAAGTTATGCGAAGGTCAGAGTGCTAGGAAACGTTTATTCTGTACAGAAGGAAGCGAAGAATAGGCAAGAGGAAATTTACTGTCGAATGACCGCACAACCGCAAACCAGCGAACGGCGTCTGAAGTTATGTCTACCCAGCAGTTGTCACATGAGGTCCTTATAGGAGTTAAGGCTAAGACGGTTAACCCTAACAGCTACAATCATTCAGGCCCTGGTTCCTTAGGAGATGGGAGAAGTCTCGGGAAAGCCAGAGTAGAAGGAAGATTTTATTGTGTACACAAGAGGGAGAATAGAATGGAAATAGTGTTGACTCGCGGAGTAGTGCGTCTGTTCCCTATTCGGGTGGGCTCCGGAGTGTTGAGGACATCGAGCGTCGCCGGCGCGTGCTTAGTTCCAGCGGCCAATGAGGCGGGTGATGTCTAGAATCGCGTGGGCCAATGACAGTTAGCGCCTAGCCCCAGGAGGCGGTGGGCACAAATGCAGGCTAGATGATTCATGCGTCAATGGCTGGTCTTGGGTTCAAAGTGGCTGCAAAGAGGCCATTACATCCTCTTTGAGTCTGTAGTGGGTCGTGCCTGGCCGACTAGCTCGCGTCAAAGTGCACTTTCTCAAAGGCTCACCTAGGCGGCTTTCGACGTCTCGATCAGCCAGTCACAGCTCCTACATCCACATGGTTTTAGCCAAGCGACGAATAGGAAGCTTGCACGCGTTCCCGATGCAAGCTGCTTCCTTGCCCAAAATCGCCAGGCCGACCAAGCCAATGGACGCACTCTCTCTGTCTTCTGGCTGGATTACTACTAAGACGTCACTTTGACTGCGGCTGGCTCTCCTGCCGGTTGTAGGCTCGTCAAGTCAGACTTCCTCTTTCTATTTTCCTCGCCTTTGTGTACACAATACATTCTTCCTTCTACTCTGGCCTTCACGGACTTCTCTTCTGCACTTAGTAGCCATGGTCTGAAGATCGCAGTTGCTGGGTTCAACTCACTTAACCCCCTGCGATAAGTCGGCCTGTGAGTGGCTGTTCCAGCGGCCGGAAGCAGCAAGCGTTTCCAAAATGCACTTCAACTTGAGCTAGCCACGATAAGCGTCCACAATGCACTTAGTTTGGAGCTAGTCACCACAAGGTCAGAGTGCAGGGAATAGACAAGATCATAAAAAATTCGATAAGCAAATTGATTGGGCGGTGCGAAGTGTCATTTTGTTGTAATATCAACTAAAATTACATTTAAGAAACTCCGGCAGCCGAAAAGGGCATTCAGAGAATGCGTGCAAATATCAGTGAGCCCTTTTAAAGTAATGCAGGAAAAGTAACCTGAGAACAACAGGGAATGAGGGGAGAATGCAGGAATCTATAAATCATCAGCTTAAGGTTTCAGTTATGTAAATAGAACGTAAACGCCAGGCAAAATGAAGAAGTTCAATAATTTTAGTGAAGAGAACTTCAGTATGAAGGGAGAATGAAGAATGAGATGCCAGAATTACACCTAGGTTGTGGAAAGCGGATATCTCTTTGGGTAGGATGTCGAAGGATTCAGAACTGGGAGAGCGTCGCAATCAGATACTGAACTGGACTGATTTATGATTACTAAGTAGAATACCATTTGTCCATGGCCCTGCTGACACGTAGTTTAGGCCATCCTTCGGAAACTGGAGATTTATCTAATTTTTGAGAGGATGAACAACAACCATATAATTAGCCTATTTAACATGCAAACAGGTAGCACTGCACATGGTTCGTCTGCAGTGGGTCGTCGCCTGTCCGATGTCTGGCTTTCCCGTCGTGGCCTCAATCTGCCTGAAGCTCAAGGTCATTGCGCTCGCCAGACTTGCACGCGTGACGTTGACCACCCAACACGCCGTTCAACCAATCACAAGCCGACCTAGCCAATTAACCCACTCTCTCTGTCTACTGTCCTGATTGCCACTAAAGCCGCGCTCGGGACACGGTCAATCTCTTGAGTGGTCGTCTCCTCCCAAGTCAGACTACCTCTATCTATTCTTCTTTCCCTTGTGTACACAATATAATCTTCCCTCTTCTCCGGACTTTAATGACTTCTCTTCTAAACGAAGTAACCATGGTCTGAAGTTCGCAGGTGCTGGGTTTGACTCACTTAAACCCCTGCGATACGCCGTCAATAAAGACTATTGAGGTTTAACCCTAACAGCTGCGATCTTCCAGGCCCCAGTTTCTTAGAAGTAGAGGAGAGAGGTCATGGGAAGGCCAGAGTAGTAGGAGGGATATTATTCTTTACAGAAGGAATTGGAAAAAATTGCTACTCGGTCCGGCATACCGTTCGACCGTGAGGGCCGTGTGAGACCGCGGCGTCGTCACAGCAGCCAACGACGCTGCCTGCGTCCGCCCCGCTCGGGCAGAATCCTAAGTGATGTCGAGCAGCCGCCACCGCCTTGAGGTCTTTGTTTAATGCAGGTGATTGGTTGGAGCGCGCAAGTCTGGCGCAGCCGAGACTGGGCGTGTTAGTAAGTCACGCGTCAGAGTGCCTGGCCCGAGGCACGCCGAAAAATGCCTTCGCACGAGGTCCTATGCTATGAGTGACCTAGTCTGTGGTATAACGATTTAGGAGGGCGTCAGGCAGCAGCCACCACTATACTTTCACGTCGCGGTCGCTCAAAAACCGTAAGCAAGTTATTCCTAGCAGAACATAGGCGCTGACTTTGGAAGCCCTATAAACGCATGAGGCGCTACATTGGCACGCAGAGAGGAGATGAAGTATCAGGAGTGCAGGCAGCTAAAATCTGCGGGAGATAACTACAGAGTGGAAACTACAGTTTCTCAGGGTCCCATTCCAAGGGGATGCACCAAGCTAACTGTTAAGTAGGCGCCTTAGTCAAGCCGTATGCATCATCTTTCCAGCAGCCGACACCCACGTACTGTTCTCGACTACGCCCATCCTATAAGGAGAGGGCACGGACAAACTGCTAGCCTAGATCACCTCTATGTGCATTTACTCATTTGCCTGTGTGGGAGGCTGTTGTTACGCGCCTGTCTACCTGGCTGGCTGCACGGTCCACTAAGAGCATTCTGCAGTCACACAGCTTCACAGCAGCGAACACAATTTCGCGGACAAATCTGGCGAGCACACGCAAGTGGCAGGAGGCTCACAATGCAGCTTTTGTACTCTCGATTTTCCGGCAGTAAGTTTCTGTCCACCAACACTGTCGTGCCTGACTTGTGATTTGGCGGAACCTTCTGCTTGGTGACACTACCACTTGCGACACCTGTACTTGTGATGCATAAGCTATTGGTCGCACGAGCCGGCTTTTGTCCAAAAGAATACGAGAACGCCTTCCAGTATGATTACGAAATGGCCAAATACAGGCCTTGAACAGGTCTATTCTCGCCTACATGGAGTAGATAGATGCCAGAAAGGTATTCCCAGCGATTCACAAGGGCCCCTCGAGCTATTCAAAATTCCTCGAACAGCGTCTGTTTTCTACGACAAAAGCAGCTGCCATCGGGTAACGCAGACCAGTCCTGCGTGCCCATAAGAACTTCAAAATGGTGCCGCAGTTATTATGGTCGAAGGCTGTAAATCCAGCTGCCCGCAGCTAATTACGTTTCCCGGTGGCCAGTATCCCCTGACGCTGATCAGATTACTGACGTCAATTTGCTTCCCACCCGCACCCCGAAACCCGCATATTTAACCTGGTGGCATGCTCTGGCCCAAGTCCGCGCAAAACCTCATGTGATGTCAAGTCTCGACCTACTTTTTGGACAGCCGCTGCCGACGCTCAGTGCTGCTAGGGTGCGCACGTGCTTCCGCCTGCCCACGCAGCCGGACCAAATCTCGTCAGAAAGGCCGCTCCTGTGGTCACCGCACTGTGGCCGGCAGTTGCCTACTCATCTAACAGTCAAATTCATCTTGCCTTTTCTCCATTCCTTCTGTACAGAATAAACAGTCCCTTCTGCTCTGGCCTCGCATGACTTCTCTTCTCCCAGGGAACCGGGCCTGAAGATCGCAGTTGCCGGGGTTTAACTTAACCCCCTGCGATAGGCATAGTAATAGTAACTTAAAAGCCTGCCGCAAATGTATCGAAAGCAAAAGTATGCTCGTCAAATTATATTTTGGCTGTAGTAGGCGAAGTGTATTAGAGGCCCTGATTAAGGCCCAAAACAAGGGCTCAAAGTACCATCTACTGTGGGTCAAGCATTTTTGACAACACAAACTCTCCACCGTAGTCGAACCCCCCTACACGTAGGCTCGGAGTCGTTGGTTTTTCTGCCCTCAGCTGCACATATCGCATATGGCTACATCAGTGTACTCACATGGGTATGTGATTAACCTGTTGCCAAATGGGACTACCATTTGGTGACCAGATGGTTTCTTGGCTGCAAAAAATGGGTATTTGTAACAATAATGCTGTCCTGCACAACGAAATTGGCAGACAGTTGGCAGTCGATACGACAGTTTTTCGTTGTGTGCTTGCTAGTACCTCTTCACGAAGAGCTGCCGCAATTCGCAATCCTCACATTCTTATAACCAGTACAGTACATGGCGCACAGCCTTGATTAGCTTCCGAAGTTTTTCACAAACGCCTGCTTATGCATACGATCCGGTCTAGCTATAAGGTGGAGGTAAAGCGCAACGCCTGTTGAAACCAGAACCTTGAATGCATACAATTGCCATTCCCAGGGGTGCCCAAAATGTTTAGGCCTGTGGTAACAGCATGACCATCAGTGCTACTCTTTAAAACGTTGTGATAGCAGTAGGAGTGCGTCTCCATGCTTGAGACGAGCTAAGATATTGCAAACAATAGATAAATTACATGAAAACGCATGCCGGGGAGGCAGGTATGACCTGCATTATTATCGTGCCATCGTTTGTGACGTTCGGCTGTAGTGGTCGCTAGTGGTCCGTGTGGGAACCCGTAATCACTGACTCATCACGCCAAGGTTGCAGTCGTGGTGACTGCCCTTAACACGCGTTCTTGTGTGAGCGACAGCAGCCTGTCCACCCCACGCGCAGAGTTCGGCGTGACCTGTTGTGACTAACTCGCGTCGACGTGGACGTTCCCAAAGGCCCACCGATGCGGTTTTCGACTTCTGCGAACAGCCAATCACAGTTGCCGCATAGATGCCATTTGGGCCGACGATGAATACGAAGCCTGTATGCGTGAAATTCTTTCTCTGCCCACTGGCCTGACTGCTGTCATACCAACATTTAGACCGGCCCGGCCTCTTGGCTGATCGTATGTTCTCCAAGTAAAATCTCTTTCCATCTATTCTCCGTTCCTCTGTGTACACGAAATACTGTTCCTACTACTCTGGCCTCTACTGACTTCTCTGTAATAAGTAAACATGGTCTGAAGATCGCAGTTGCTAGGTTTTAACTTACTGAACCCCCTGCGATAGGCCTACTAACACTCGAAAACGCGGTTGCGCCCACGCCAGTGTGTAACATCTCCCGGTCTGACCAAATACCATCAAGGCTGACTAAGACAAAAAAGGCTTTCGGTAGCCGCCAGACATCACTTCGGACGCTGCCCCGCTCGGGGGCAAACCTGCACTCATCCGAATCAACTCTCTTCCTACCTATTCTTCTAAGTCACCGGCACAGAATATATTCCTCCTACTACTCTGGTCTTCCCATGATTCCTCTCTTCCCCTAAGAAACCGGGCCTGGAAGATCGCAGCCGTTAAGGTTAACCATTATTATCCTTAACAACACGCGGTAAGTCTGTGAGAATTGGTGTGAGGAGATTTATCATGTCCCACACCTTTTTTATTTTAAAGGGGCCAGTATGCATATCCATCTTCTTGTTCAGTGGCTTTACTATGGACTCTTTCGATTATGACGATCGTAGTAGGTAGCTAGTGCACGACCTCTGGGTAAACATATCGTTAGAAAGTCGAGATCGTAAGTACTTTTTATACAGGGTGAGCAGGTCATTTATAGGAGCCAGAAAGGCGTAGGTTTAATCCTCACTTTCGCAGTTTGAGCTTCTTTTGAACCCTTTCTCCGTAGTGGGCTTTAGCAGCCACTTGGAACCCAAGATCAGCCGCTAAAGCATGACGCCTTTAGTGTGCGCGCCTACTGCCTCCTGGGGCTAGGCACTAACTGTCCTTGACCGACGCCAGCCTTCGCCCATCTCAAGGTCGCGAGCCTACGCTAGTCTAGACATCAGCCGCCTCACTGGCCGCCGTAACACAGTATGCACCGACACTGCGGCGGTTCCTGATGACCTCGTCATTTCTGAATTGACACCCTGACAGCCGGACTGCGATCATCCGAGAGTCAAAACTCTTTCCATCTATTCTCCTATACTTCTGCAGGACACACTCTTCCTAACAATCTGGCTTTCCCAACGTCTTCTCTATCTCTCATCTCCGAAGGAACCGGGCCTGGAAGATCGTGGGTGTTAGGGTTAGCCTTCTTAGCCTTAAATCCTAGATCTCTATCAAACCTTCCCATTGTGTGGAATGGTACAAACCAGTCAAACAAGTGAGAGCCATATTTGTGTTTAAATTGATACTTGAAACAGGCTAATAATTGAAATGCTGGAAAACAGTAAATATGCCGAAAGACTCGATCGGACTATAGCTGATGGCGCACCTGGTACACGTCGGACAAAAGGCAAGTGACCGAAAGCTGCGACATAACCTGTCCGGTTTTAGGCAACTTTTTTTATCCACGAGAAGCTTTGGTAGCAATTTAGGCTTGTCCCAGATCAACCTTCAAGCCCCCTAGTAAAGCGTGTGTTTACTTGACCATTTTTTCTCAATGGTGGAATTAAGGTGGTGAGGACATCAAGAAGGAATATTTGCGGTTGACGACAACTTATTGGGCCTTTGTAGAATTATGCAAAATATTTACACAGCAATTGATAAGGATGAATTATATAGAACCCTAAACAGGACATGGAAATAACACTAACTCTAACTGTTATTTCCTGTTGAACAAGTTTGGAATTCTCCGCATCGCTTTTACAATGAAACTCCCGTCCGACCTACAAAATGATTGTTTACACCCTTTGGAAGGCTTTCCCCTCTCCCTTGAACTCTGGCGCTCTCCCTCACTCAAATGCACGTGACTGAATGCTGCCCTCCCGCGGTCTTTAGATTTTCACATTGCACTTTCACGATGGCGACCACCGTGAAGGGACACGAGGATGGCGAGCCAGCTGTACATTCCCCATTCCCCTTTTTGACCCAGTAGCCGCGGCTACTACGGCAACCACTCATCAAGCCAACCCCCCCACCCCACCAACACTGACTTCAAACGCTTGCAACCCCCCTTGTCGTAACAGTATCGTCTTCGTTCGCGTCCGCCCTCCCTCCCCTCCCTTGGCGCTGGTGTTTTCAAACCAATGTGAGGTCACAGTGACTGCCTCCTGGAATCTTATAAAACCGGATCCACGCCCCCTTGACCGACTCCCTTTGCTCTTGACTTGGAATATCCATTGTTAAGTTTTGTGCATTTATATGTTACTACTTCTCCTAATAGTACCGTACCACCTTGATAGTTGTTATCACTGCTTTTGGCGTACGCGTGGCTGCTGGATACAGTCGGAGAAGTCAAGGGACAAAACACTAACCGTAATCCTAACATTAACAAATAACCCTATACTCAACCATAATCCTAACTATAAACCTAAGTCTATTTTCTCCAGTATTTGGTTCAAATATTTGGTTCAGATATTTGATTCAGATATTTGGTTCAGGTATTTCCTGATCTCATGTCCTGTTTAGGGGGAACATACGCCTGAAATCTTCCACTAAACTCCGTTTTGACTCCGGCACTCGATACCCATCTTATGGCAGTTTCATATTCTTTCAAGTCTCATGACTGTGGTTCTCTGGCCCGATGAAAATCAATTTTGTTTTCTTTTCGCATGCAGTAGTCGCCAAAAATCACGTAACATGCCGACATATGCGGAAGATTGATACTCTTTCGCTAATCGGTATTGACTCAGGTTGTGATATTGATTATCGTGTAGTCTATTCTGCAGTTATTTCAGTCATGCTAGGATGCGGGCTTTTTAACAAGCTTCGTTCTGACCACTAGCAAAACGTATCTATTGTAAAAACTGGCTACTTGTGTAGTATGCCTTTTTAGCATTTATTTGGACTGCATTCATAAATGCAGATATATTTTATGGAAAACATGCGTGGAAAAAACATTTCTTGTACTTGTTTGATAACAAAATACGCCTTCTTTAAATTTTGTACTTAAAGAAAGGGTATCGTTCGGTTTTAAAAAAGTTACTCAATTGCCGAATAATTTTCTTACCTACTGGCTGCTAAACTCGAATTCAAGGTTTAAAAACTGCGCACTGTGTACATCCTGTTTAAGGAAAAGTTCGTTCTCACCTACAGTTTGAGGAAGAAGTCACATAGTTGTCATAAAATATTGCAATGTATGTGGAACATGTTTTATGCAGCATAGGCAGAATTAATAAGTTGACGGGTACGATCTATTATGAATAAACACCTCTCAATGATCAAAAAGCTCATAGTTAGCAACATTTTAAAACCGAAAGATACGCTTTGTTTAAATATAAATTTAAAGAAGGCGTACTTTGTTATCAAACAAGTACAAGAAATGTTTTTTCCACGCATGTTTTCCATAAAATATATATGCATTTATGAATGCAGTCAAAATAAATGCTAAAAAGGCATACTACCCAAGTAGCCAGTTTTTACAATAGATACGTTTTGCTAGTGGTCAGAACGAAGCTCGTTAAAAAGCCCACATCCTATCATGACTGAAATAACTGCAGAATAGACTACACGATAATCAGTATCACAACCTGGGTCGATACCGATTAGCGAAAGAGTATCAATCTTTCGAGTTTGTCGGCATGTTGCGTGATTTTCGGCGACTACTCTAGGTCCGTCCTTTGTTGATTAAGGCCGCCAAGACAACCAAGCGCTGGTGGCAGGTGTCAGTGCAAGAATAATTTGGCTGCTCCCCCTTTGGTATGACGCCTGTTGTAACCTGGACGCCCCCTCCTTCTTATAACAGAAGGTATTGGCACTTGTTTGCACTGACGATATTCAGTACAGTGGGGGCCGTGCGCAGCAAACTCACATGTGAACTTTGGAACGCAGTGTTATGTTACTTGTGGAGCGCTCGGTAGGGTTCTGAGGTGCAAAAACAAAGCTTGAAACCACGCCCGGCCCGTGCGACTTCATTGGCAGTGCGATCGATCGATTTTACTGCGACAACAGTCACTTGTGAACCCCACGATGGCAGTTTCGTCTCACCCTTCACGCTGTCGCGCCTTTTCCCCGCACCCGACACCGATCAGTATCAGTATATTGAGGGATATGTAGTAAATTACCTTTGAGTTCCCTATTTGTTCATATGCGTCTTGGTAACAGAAAAATTGTATTGTCAGATTGTTCGCGAGGCCAGTTCTCCTGAGTCATGGGGTGGAAAAATAGGAGCAGACAGTA
Organism: Ligula intestinalis; assembly: GCA_036362985.1. Lineage (NCBI taxonomy): Eukaryota > Metazoa > Platyhelminthes > Cestoda > Diphyllobothriidea > Diphyllobothriidae > Ligula > Ligula intestinalis. The sequence continues at coordinate 48,359,442 of JAYGXS010000003.1, forward strand.
AAAAAAACTCCTAAAGGATTTTAGGGAAAAAACTGTCGCTCTTGTGAGGGGAAGGTGTGGGGTTTAGACGAAAAAAGAGCAAAAATGTCTGATTTTCGGGGGGGGGGGATCGGACAGTAGACTTGCCACATTTTTCTTATCGACGTCGGATGCGGGCCTGATAATTGCGTGACAATTATACCCGCTGTCGTCAGAGTTGTCGCTGCACGTGGCCCTGCCCACGTGACTGATTCTCTTGCTCAGGAAACTTCTCAGTACACCGTATGGGAACGCCTAATCGTTGCGCTTGTTGATGGACTGAGGGCCTGAGAACCATGACAACAGCAACTCGTGGCTCACGCGGTTGTCACCTATCGCGAGGATTTCGGCTTCGTCAAACTTGAAAATATGGCCGGGTCCCGTCGAATGAGCTGCAACCTGGGAGTTGGCGTCTTTCTTCCTCACCGCCGCTGCATGCTTGGCTATTCACGTCCAGTGTAATCTCCCGGTTTCTCCGATGTTGTTGCTTTGTCCACAACTGCACCAGATCCGGTAAACGACTCCAGTCGATTCCTGCTGTGGTAGTGGGTATTTCGGTGTCATGACCCGGCGCCTGATGGTTGCTTCTGGCCTTGATTTTACTTGTTCAGACCAGGAGAGGTTACGCACTGGCATGGGCGAAGCCGCGACTTCGCGCATTAGTGGGTCACTTAATTACCAGTGCTGCCTCACGCTTCGCTTTGTGGTCGCGGGCTCGTTCGGCCACCCTCTGCTGGAGCAGTTGTTCGCCATTCTCACCTATGAACTCAAAGCACTTTGCCTTCTCTACGTCGATCCTCTGACGGTACTTGCGAAGCCTCGCGTGACAGTCTGGAAGGATCACTCGGATCATATCTCTGCCGTGCTTGACTACTTTGCGTCTCGCCAACTCTGTATTAACCGGAGGGCTTATGGGAGCTAAGGCTACGACGGGTATGGCCTCAACACCTACAATCTTCCAGACCCTGGTTCCTTAGGAGATTGGAGAGAAGACGGTGGAAAGGCGAGAATAGGCGGAACAGTGTATTGTTTACAGAAAAGTTATGGGAAAGTTGCCAGTCCATCCGGCATGGCTGTACAGCCGGAGGGCGCATGAGCGCGCGGCTTCCAACCCGTCTCGCTCAGAGCCGATTTCCAAGTGAGGTCTTTGAGTAGTCGAGCCAGAAGACAGAGAGAGAGAGAGAGAGATAGCTTTCATTGGCTAGGTCGGCCTGGAGATTTTGGGCAGAGAGGCAACTTGCGTCGGGCACGCGTGCAAGCTACCCATTCGTCGCCTGGTTTTTGAGCGTAGATGCGGGGACCGTGATTGGCTGAACGAGACCTCAAAAACCGCGTCGGCGAGCCGTTGGGAAAGTGCACTTCGATGCGAGCTAGTCAGCCAAGCACGAGCCGCTACAGTCTTTTAGAAAAAACACTTCGGTAGCACATTATTGTCGAGACACCTGTGCAGGAATCTGATCTACGCATAAGTAGATGACTCTCGAAGGGCAAATGTTTCCCACCGACGAGCCGACCGGAGCGCATCGCGCCCAAAGAGATTGCCAATAGAGGAGAATATACGAGTTCCAGGCAGCAGTTCAGAAGAAGAAGATGGTGCACAAAGAGGGCGCACCCCTCCGACCAATCGTATCTCTCAACTGAACTCCAACATACAGACTGGCAAAGTGGCTGTTCCGACGGCTCAAATTCTTGACCGCCGATTCAGACACAACAATCAGGTCGTCAACATAATTCTTGGCGAAACTTAAACGGTTAAGCCTCCAGCCAAATGATATCATGGTTTCCTTTGATGTCACGTCCCTGTTTACGTCTATTCCACAGGACCTGGCTGTCGAGACTATCCAACTAATCCTACGAGAGAAATACGATGAAACGGAGAATCGCCTCGGGCACGCTCGAATCCTCCAGCTCCTGAAGTTCTGCCTCAAGACGTACTTTACCTTCAATGGAACTATCCACAAGCAGGTGAAGGACACACCCATGGGTTCGCCTATTTCCGGACCCATAGCAGGGGCGGTCCTGCAACGGTTGGAGTCGCGAGTTTTCCAACACCACAGACCGAAAGTCTGGGCTCGGTATGTGGACGACACCTTCGTCGTAATTGAGCGGGATCAGGTGCTGACATTCAAGGAAAGTCTAAACGCCGTCTTCCTGGACATTCAATTTACGATGAAGGAAGAACAGAAAAACCAGTTGGACTTTCTGGATGTCCTCGTTTGCCGCAAAGACGGTGGTGCTCTAAAAACTAAAGTGTTCAGGAAAGCAACCAACACTATGCAAGTCCTGAACTACAATAGCAACAACCCCATTGGTCACAAGCGCAGCTGCGTAAGAGCGCTTTACCGGCGCGTTGAGACGCATTGCAGCGAAGTGGAAGGCAAAGTTGCTGAATTGCGATATGTTCAATGGGTGCTGAGAGCGAATTGATACCCGCACAATTTTGTCAACCAGTACATACGCAAACGAGAGACGAAGCCAAGTCCAGCTGGCCCAAACGTTTGGCGAGCTCCTCCGTACGTGAAAAATGTATCGGAAGTGGTCAGCCATCTTCTCACCCCACTTGGGGTTGGAGTTGCACACAGGCCGGAAACAACCATCAGGCGCCGGGTCATGAGGCCGAAAGACCCACTGCCATAGCAGGAAACGGCTGGAGTCGTTTACCCGATCTGGTGTAGTTTTGGACAAAGCAACTATGTCGGAGAAACCGGAAGATTACTCCGGACGCGAATGGCCGAGCATGCAGCGGCGGTGAGAAAGAAAGACGCCAACTCTCAGGTTGCAGCTCACTCGACGGGAACCGGCCATATTTTAAAGTTTGACGAGGCCAAAATCTTCGCAAGAGGTGACAATCGCGTGAGCCGCGACCTGCCGGAGTCATGGTTCTCAGGCCCCAGTCCATCAACAAGCGCAATGATCTGGCGTTCCCATACGGTGTACTGAGAAGTTTCCTGAGCAAGAGAATCAGTCACGTGGGCAGGGCCACGTGCAGCGACAACTCTGACGACAGTGGGTATAATTGTCACGCAATTATCAGGCCCGCATTCGACGTCGACAAGAAAAATGTGGCAATAAGTGAGTCGAACGCGCAGTGTCAAGCCAGTACCGCATCAATTAAGACCCAAGCGGTGGCTACAGAAGTGAACAATTATCACACACACGTGGATGACCACTACGAACTATAAATACCTTGCAGCCTGTGCATGTCTCCACCCCATCTGCGCATAACCATGACCTTGTTATCATCACCTATGATTAAGGATTCCCGAGAGAATCCGAAACGTCAGGAAAATAAAGTCCTTGTTCCAGTTATCACATCACATCTTCTTCTTCTGTGTAAAGACTGTTGGATCCTGCCATTTGTCCCAGCTGACATGCCCTGCGCGTTCGCCTGACACATCCCAGTATTCTCCACCTAGTTGGCGTCTATCGACAGTTTGACCATCGCTCTCGACGACATCCATCACGAACTTCAGCAAGCTGAGGCAGTGAGGTGACTGCGGGAATCCGAAACGTCAGGACGATAAAACTCTTGTTCCAGGGATCGATTCTTCTTCTTCTTCTTCTTCTTCTTCTTCTTCTTGCGTTTTTGAATTGTTCGACAATTGTTTTGCATTCACACCACTTCCGATGGTGTACTCCCTGCGAGTCCAAAAGTTCCAACCTAGTGGTCCAGTGATCCCGCCTTCATCTTCTTTTCAAAGGTATTTGCTCGGGTTCGGCCTGGTAACTGAAAAAAAATTAAATATTTAGAGAATTCACCTATACTAGCACCGCCTTAAGGGCTGCAGTTTGTCTGTTAAAACCATCGCTGATACCATCCCTATGCAGGTTTCTTTCTAACCTTGGTATTTAGAAATTGGAGCAGGGCAACATTTATGATTGTGCCTGACTACGAACAGGTCTCTTTGACAAGGTTAAGTCGCAGAATACGACCCTGTATGGTTTATCTTCTCCCTGCTACACTCGGGTAAATTTTAAGATCGTTGGACTAGGCTTGAACTGCGAACAGAGACAGTCAGTAGGCGAAATCGGGATAAGCACAGACCATATATATATGGTAACTTATTTGCATATATACCTCGCTTTAGTCTTCCTGGCTTCGGCACTGAAAAAGGATGAAAGATAGTTTTTTCAAGTCAACTCTCCATGAATGAATCGGAATTTACTGATGACCGAGTATACCATACGGGAAGTAGTGTCGCAGTATGTTGTAAAAATCTACTAATGGTCAACATGAACCGGAACGATGACAAAACAACGACAGTTATTCCCAGAAATCCTCACCTGAACATTTATGTGTCTGTTATCATCACAATCATCATTACCACCATCACCACTGTCATAAGTAACCCTATGTGTTTAAACTACTTCATTCATGATAGATGCGCTGGAACAAAATGGGGTTCAGATCAGGATACGGAAGGCGCTATTGGGAATGCACCTCCACAACAAATGCTGAACATGGGGTGGCTTTGGCCACGCCAGCCACTTGCGCCCTCCCTCATCTCTGGTCTGCTTGACTTTGTCTCGATACCGGGTACGTATGGGAAAGTGGGGAGAAAGGGAGGCAGACGTGTAGTGGTCGCTTCTGCTCGACGCCCACATAACTCTTGACCTCACAGAAAAGGTCACTCAGAGCAGGACCTTGCGCGAATGTACTTTTCGGCCTACCTCCGGCCCAACGCAAACTGGTGCACGAGACATGGACCACCCACGCCAGTGTCTACCTTCGCGCGGTCTAACCAGTCACTACCAAGGCCGCGAGACAGAGAGAGGATTCGGTGGCCACTCGGGATGACTGACGCTAGACTCACTTGGCATTCTGCCCCCTCGTGGGGCGGACGCGACGCTGCCGTGCTCTCACGGCCCTCAAGACGAACGCAACGCCAGACCAAATCAACATTCGTCATAAATATTCTTCCATCCTTCTGCAAAATAAACTATTCCGAACTATCTGCCTTTCCCAAGACTTTTCTCATCTCCTAAGGAACCGGGCCTGGAAGATTGCAGCCGTTAGGGTTAAACCGTAGTAGCCTTAATAACTTTACGATAGACGCGTCGAAAGTCAACCTTCACTATAATCCAGCGCAACTCACCATCCATACACCACTCAATTAGGGAGAAAACGGTGGACGTCGTCGAAACTAACGTTCGAACTGTCACATTCATATAATGACCCTCAGATGTTCCTTATCGCGGTCGATTATGACGAATGTAGTAACCATGTACTGAGCCCAGGATTTCGGTCAGTGGTGTCAAAAAACCAGCGACTCCAACCATTGTAAGACTGCCTCGGTTATGAGTCCACAAATTGGCGAACCCATGGGTATGCCCTTCACCTGCTCGTAGATTGTTCCATTTAACGTAAATTACGTCTTGAGATAGAACTTAAGCAGTTTGAGGATTTTGGCGTGTCCGAGGCGATCCTCCGCTTTATCATATTTGTCTAGTTGGAGTAATTCAATAGTCTCAGCATCCAGGTCCTGTGAAATAGAAGTAAAAAGAGACGTGACATCGAAATATACAGTAGGTTTAGAAGAAGCAGTCGTTGCGATCACCAAAATTCTAATTTACTCTTTTTGCGCTTGCGGGAGTCAACTGTCAGAGATAAACCGTCAACGAAGAGTGACCAACAGTTCTGGGGGGCATGAACCAATCAACTGTTACAGGGGAAGGGGGGGCGAAGAGTAGGGGGGGGGGGGGAGAGAAGGAGGAGTGGCCGAGAGGCGGAGGAGCAGCAGGAGGAGGCGGAGGGGAGACTCATTAATCACCAGTTTCGGCCGTGCGTATATGCCTGCGGAGTGCGATCTAGGCGGGCGCCGACTCAGTGCACCGGTTGACTGGGTTGTCATGCGAGGCCCAAGCTTCAATTAACTCTCGTGCGGTCTTGCTGTTGGCGTGAGCAATTATTCTTGCGGCTGCAAAGTTAAATTTGTGGCCCGTCTCATAGGTGTGGGCCGCCACTTGTGGCAGTGCGTCATCCCGTCTGACAGCTAACTTATGTTCGTGCATGCACGAACCAAGCATTTGTAGTGGCCTTGTTGCAGCCACTTGCAGCCCAAGACCAATCGCAGACGCATGGCGCCTTTAGCCTGCCTGCGCGCCCACTGCTAGGCTAGGCGTCAACTGTCCTTGACCGACGCGCAGATACCCCTCAGCGCGAATGCGCGCTCAGGCTAACCAGCGTTAGCCAACCTCAAGGTCGTGCGCACGCGCTAGGCTAGACATCAGCAGCCCCATTGGCCCCCGGGACAAAGCATTCGCCGGCGGTTCCTGATGCTCTAGTCACTCCGGAATTGACGCCCTAGCAGCCGGACTGCGGTCATCCGCGAGTCAACACTCTTTCCATCTATTCTCCGTCCTGTGTACACAATAAACTCTTCCTTCTACTCTGGCCTTCCCAAGACTTCTCCCACCTCCTAAGGAACCGGGCCTCGAAGATTGTAGGTGTTAGGGTTAACCGTCTTAGCCTTAACTCCTATACCCCTATGCATACGGTTGAACGCCATGCCAGACCGAGTGGCAACTTTCCACCTTACTCTTCTGATAACAATATATTGTTCTTACTACACTGGCCTTTCCACCGTCTTCTCTTCTCACCTAAAGGAACCACAGCCTGGAAGATCGTAGCAGTTAGGTTAAATCTTCCTAGTCTTAACACCACGATACACTAGAGCAATCTACAACCCTCGACTAGCGACTGCATGAGAAGAGTAAAAAACGATTTGGGTTCTGACTAGGGCTTCGCATGGGACGGTGTTTAATTTTTTTTAAACACACCGACTGCCCAGATTTGAAGACCTCGGTCTTAGTGGTATAATCATGATAATCGAGCACACTTTGTCCCAGCTTGCCTTTTAATGTCAGCTGCATGCTAATTTAGGCATCGCTATGCTACGCCCTGCACCTGTTCCAAGCGATTACAAATCCAAAAATCGAGCATCTCGAGGGAATCCAAGACTACGAGGAAGCTGTGTGGAGAAAGGATGTCCTAGTGGACGCTTTGCTCCCTGTTTGCGCCAATTAAGTTATCAGTGGTAAATGAAGGGAAGCGATGCCTTAAAACACAGTATGGAAAAAAGCCACTTAGATTTAGTCGTAAGTGACAGATGCATCGTAGTCTGCATTGTGGATGTGAAAACAACCTTCGACACAGTAAATTGTGATGGACCCTGAAAAATCATGCAGAAATTTGGTTATCCTGAGAGATTCACACATATCGTGCGTTCGTTCCACTGTGGGATGGTGCTTCATGTCATGAACAATGGGGCAGTCTCAGAGGTGAACAATAGGATTGAAGCGACCTTGTATTTCTAAGCCATGCTTTCCTCGGACACCGCGGAAACAGGCCGTTCAAGCTCACTCTCTGTCTGGCTTACCGGCCAGCGACTTCTTAAAGTCAGTGGACAAACTGCAGGGAGTTGTTTACGCTCAGTCACTCCCGGACCCGACGATCTACTGTTCGGTTGTAGTTGTCTGGACCCGGTGATCTACTTGCCGGACTGCGCCTCTGGACTCCGACCCATTCATGACTGGACTGCACTGGTCTGGGAGTCACTTGCTTATTGCTTACATTCTACGCTTGTTACACCTTATGAAATTATCCCTAAATCGCTGGCCTTCCACGCCTTATCATATATACTAGTTTATATTCGTTGGGATACGTTCATCGTCTATTCTCTTTCCGGACCACATAGTATCCCACAGAGTAAATCAGGGCTGCACACCAGATCCCACCGGTGGCATTGGATAATGAAGACCCACCACAGTGAGCGCCATGGGACTTAAATCGTCTGGAAAACCAGTGGTCACATTCTCCATCGTTGGTACATTTCCCCCCATCCCAGACCGGAGTTCAGATGATCAAAGAATCCGAAAGGAGAAAGGATAGTTAAATATAGAGAATGCAATGCATACCAACGGCAGGGATATGAACAGCATGTGTGGTTGTGGCTGTCCTGAGTAGGCCAGGTTGAAGGGGAGGTCGGAGAAGCCGATGGTTGAGTTGGACGTCAACTGCAAATCGATATATCGTCTCAGTCCTGGTTGAGTTGAGAGATACCGCTGGCAGCAGAAGGAGGATCAGATGCTAGGAAGGACATCCGGATGCTGATACTCATATAGCGACCTCGTATTATAAGCCATGCTTTCCTCGCATGCCTCTGTGGCAGGCCGCACTTTTGTCTCTCGTGTCCACTAAGCACGTGTGCACCAGAGCATGGCAAATGCAGGTTAAGGTCACGGACGTACGTTAACCCTCTGTCTGTCTTTATTGGCCAACCACTTACCACGGCCAGTTCACAATGGACCTTATTGTGGGGACTGCCTACGCCCAGACACTCTCGGACCCGGCGACCTCACTGCCGGACTTCGACTCTGGACCCGGCCCGCTCATGGCTGGACTGCAATTGTTCGGAAGTCAATTATCCATTACTCATACTCCCCTCCTGCACTTAATTGAACGATTCATAACACTCTAGACTTCCACGTCTTATCTACTTAGTTACTAGTTTATAACCATTGGGATATATCTATCGTCTATTATCTGGCCGGACTACTTCGTATCCTACATTGGTGTATAAATAGTAATATATCAAAGTAGTGGACAGATAAAGGTATGACAAAGGGCTACCACATTAACTAAAATTATGACGAACTCATGTTTATCGGCTGTGTAATTTTGACAACGGGAGCCAGTAAGTCGGTACGTTGGAAGGAGAAAAGCATGGCCACTTTGGGATACAATGTGGTCCGAGCAGATAATAGGCGATTGAACGTATCCCATCATGTATAAGCTAGTGGATATGATAAGGCGTGAAAGGCCAGAGTTTTATGAATGATTTAATGAGGTAAGAAGGAGTAGAATATCATTAACATGCAAGTGACTTCCAGACAAGTGCGGTCCAGCCATGAATGGGCCGGAGTCCAGAGGCGCAGTACGGCAAGTAGATCACCGGGTTCAGACAACTACAACCGAACAATAGATCGTCGGGTCCGGGAGTGACTGAGCGTAAAAAACTCCACCGCAGCTTGTGCACTGGTCTCGCCTTGAGAATTGATTGGCTAGTGAGGCCAGACAGGTCCCGACCTTGAGTGGGCCGGAGTCCGTGAGCTAGACAGAGAGTGACCCTGAAAGGCTTGTCCCCGCGACGTCCGAGGAAAGCATGGCTAAGAATAAAGGGTCGCTACACCACTACACACAAAGAGGTAATACTTTGCTGGATTGGGAACGACCCATGGCCCGAGCTTGATGGATTGAGCGTGGTTAGCAGCCTCCATCCCTCTATAGGACAAGATGACGGTTGAGAAATTCTCCATTTCGTGGTCACATAAGACGGCATAGGGAAAATTTAGTTGAAGTCAAGGGAGATTTGGTGATGATTGAGCTCAGCCATATCTAAAAACTGCGAGTGCAGATCAAGTCAAGGTCACCATTATTGCAGGGGGTTATGTTAATAGATTAAACCCAGAATGCCGGCGAAACAAGTGTCTGGGCTTTTAACTAGTACCTTTGTTGTTAATATGATGTATCATACAATCCAAATATACACTGCTAGCTGCCTGTTCACAGCTGAATTAATATTAGGCGGTTACCCCGCTGTGGCCCATAAACTTCGATTCAAGGAGAGCAAACGGTTTCACCAAAGAGCATTAAAAGTACAACGCATAACCCAGCACATGTAAAATGTCAACATTTATGAAAAACTACGAATCACTCACAGGCCAGTGCCAAAGAAGGAACCAAAGTGGCAAATAAACAGAACGACTTAGGGGAATGAAAAAATGAAAGAAATATGAAAATTCATATTTTGTTGTTTAGAAATACCAACTTTTTTTAGAAAAACGCAAGATTCCGAAAAAGTCAAAAATCCCGTTAACCTAGTAAACATGACTTTAACGTAAAAGGATATCTTAGGCGAATAAATAAAGTGTGCAGCAGTTAATTTGCTCACACGTGCATGGCTTAATTCCTTTTTTTCGCGTTTCATGGGATGAGTCACATGGTGTCAGTCACCCGCAAGTCCGTATAGTCAGATTGAGGCAGTGAGTGCTAAAGCCAAGGTAAATGTTAGCACAATCGTTGCCACGTGTAAGGGCAGATTTATAGTCCTAAAACGTTACGACCATAGGTGGATAGGTGAGTCTCGGTTACTTGAGGAAGTAGGGAAGAATAACATCAACTGATAATTGGACTGAAGTGCCCGACTGTGCTGACTAACTCCGCGCAGACGATCATCGTGCGAAGGCTCACCGCTGCCCACTAGTGTATTAGCCGCGCACGCTCGTCTGTCTAGCCAATCACCTGTCAAGGCCAACTCTAACAAAGGCCTGATCCAGGTGTTGTGGCGATTCCCGCGGTCACCTCAATTCGGAGGCGGTCCGTTGGCCGGGGGTTGTTTGCTTGTCTGACAGTCAAATTCCTACTGCCTATTCTTAACTTCCCTCTATAACGAATAAACTGTTGCCTCCACCCTGGCCTCCCTTGACTTCTCTTCTCCTAAGGAAGCAAGCTAGGGTTCCTAAATAACTTGAGCCCTCTGCGATATAACTTCCCGGGTTTTCCAACGCCTGCGAAGATCTTTCCTCGGAGATAACCATCAACAACAGAAAAATGAATTTTATTTTTGATCCTTTAACTTAACAGCTAACAACTTTTCTGACTAAAAAACCAGTATTTTCATAAGTGATGGTAAGTTTTCTTTTAAGGCAAGCCCAAGAGGCTTGCCCAGTAAAGCGTTGAATGTAACCGGATGTGACAAAGGTCATATGAACCATGTCTATAACAAGGGCCAGAGGACATTTGGTGAATGTTCTGCTTGGCCCAGTGCTTAATTGCCCTAATAACAGCCGATAAATCACATGGAGCCTTTAGCAAAACAAAATTTCGGGAACCTGCCGTACCGTAGCTTCGAGGGAAAACCTTTATTCTGACACGCACCAGAGACAGTCCTTTATCTGTCCTGCCGAAGCTCATAGCTGCAGAGTGCAAATTTACTAGAACCGGAATTCAGTTCCACTCTCTTTTTCTGTTGTACGCTACCTCATAAAATGATCGCATAATATTTCACCGTTTGTGTTTCTTAAAGTACTTTTCGCCATGGAGAACTTTATCCTCACACTGAAACCACACATTATGTGCAATAAAAATCTGCTTAGATGCACCTTCTGCCAATAATCCTGTGTTTCTCACTATTTGATGAACGTATCGCGCATGTATTAAGGCTATTCAGGTTTAACCCTAACAGCTGCGATCTTCCAGACCCGGTTCCTAAGGAGAGGAGAAAAGTCTTTGGAAAGTCACATTGTTAGGAAGAATAGATTCTGTACAGAATGGATGATAGAATAGGCAGTAGGAAATTGACTGCCAGACCTCCGCTCAACCGCAAGCCAACGGACGGCGTCTGAAGTGAGCTCTGCTCGGCAGTCGTCACATGAGGTCCTGTGTGAGTCGGCCTGTGATTGACTGTTCAAGAAGCTGGAATCAGCAAGCGTTCTCTAAAGTGCACTTCGACTTAAGCTAGTTACGACATTTGTACATAACTGTCTAGACTAACTCTTGCCATTACGCGTTTCTGTAACTTGCATTTAGAACCTTTTGTTTAAGTTAGGGCACAACCGCTTCCCACGACACTTTAACTCGATTGTATGTTGATTCAATAGCGGACATTTTCTACCTATTGGCCTTCTTCACTAAACGGGGTACGTAGTCGTTTTCGTATATTCAGGGTATATGACGCGGTTTGGCCTGGCGCTTTATTAGCGTGGGATCGCATCATCGATTACCTTTCTCAGCTAAGGGCGTTCACAAGTGCAGGTCATGTAGAGATAATCACTACAAACGTTTACATGGCCGCTAACGAGACTCATCCGCCCGCTCTGTCTTGAGCCCAGCCAGAGGTGCGGACGGCCGTAACAGTTGGTAGTGTAGACAAATATTATTGCCGACAATACTAGACAAGGGCACGATAACGAGCTCGTAGCTCACTGGTTGGGATATTTGACTCTGATCAAAAGGTCGCGAATTCAAGGCTCGGGCGGGCCGCCACTTGATTCTGGGTATGACTGGCTGACTTCGACCAATAAGCCAGAAACGGCCATTCCAGTATCCCTTGTCTTTGCCGGCAAGACAGTTTTGTGTTTGTTTGACGTGAGATAGGTGGGGGTCAGTAGATAGGGGGGGGGGGGGGGGGGGCACCGCTGTGAGGACGGCCATGTCCGGAAGACTAGGCATAGGTTCTATTGCTGACTTAAGCCTGGACTGTAAGTACATATACCTAAATAAATCACGGTAATTTTTCAAATTGGACTTTTAGTTTGCCTGTAAACCTGTAGGTAAATATATAGGCTCAGTAAGCTAATTGTGTAAGCTAAACTGTAAGTCTTCTCCTCGTCTCCTTCTGCATCTAGCTCTTCTGCTATGTGTGCGATCGGAACCTGAGACTATCACAATTTACCGCGACTTAAGAGTCTGCCAACTGACCCTTATACCAGACGACAACGCCAGCCTGGTATGCTTAATGACTGGTCAGCGGACTGGGAGTCAGACGACGACTGCTCCTTCTTACCTTCTATTTGTGGCAATCCTGGTGTGTGTGTCAAAGGGGGGGGGGGGGGGCAGGTCGTGCTTTGGCATGCGCAGACGGGTTCGCCGGCCCTGTCAGCCACTGCGTGCATCTAACATCAGACAACTGACCGACTCGGAAGGTGGCCTAATGTTGGAGGTGGGAGAGAGAGAGAGAGAGAGAGAGTGACGTCGATGGCTCAAAACACTTTCCTCTGATGCGTTTGAAACTATCACGATGTACTAAAGGTCGTGACTTTTAAGGCTGCCAACTGACGGGATAATTCAGACCGCGAGGTCAGCCTAGTGTGTGTGTTGTGTTGTGTGGCGTAGTTGACTGGTGGACAGAGAGTCAGGCAGTAATGGATCCTTTTTAATGTGGCCTTTATGGCACTCGGATCCGAGCCTTCCCCCAAATTTGTTGAAAATTTCTCGTTGTGTTCACTCAGAGTGCGTAGGTTTGCACTATCTCCCATCGCCGGCGTTCTTGTCTTTGTGTTGACACCGGATCCAGATAAGGGATTGGAACAGAGAATGAGGAAGATGCATCGGAAAAACACGCAAGTCACCGTCCCTGAACCATCTAGTCGAAAATGAGGGTCGAACTATCGTTTGGATAGTGGTTATCCAAATGACTGCCTGCGTTGTTTTTAGAAAAATCTTACTGGTAAATTATATTTTATTCACATTCGCGTCTTTTATCCTCTATAACCCCTTTTATTGTTTCATTTAGTACATAACAACCTTACTTTGCTAATGCACACATACATCCCTTTCTGGACGGACTGGATATCTTAAAGTTAATTTGTAAATCATAAAAAGACTCAATGTAAGATACGGAATTTTATGCCATGTGGGATTTTGGCAATAAAGCCGACCTTTACCACCTATGATACTGCAAGTGTCCTCGAAATGACAGACGAAACAGATATGGCAACGGGAAAAATACATCTGGAGGAACTTCTGACAATTTAAATGCTGATTTCGATGAGCTCCGATAGTCTGATCGTCAAGTTCAATGATGTCTGCTGCATGCTTTGGCAGACTGAAAGAAAATGCGGTGAATTACGCGTGAGTTGTTAGGAGGGTTTGGTAGATTTGAATAAGTAAGTTGATCCAATTGTGAAAAATTTGCGGCCTCGGTGGGAGTAGAACCCATGTAGTGGCTCCTAGCAGCTACTTGGAAACCAAGCTCAGCCGCTGACGCATGGCGCCTTTAGCCTGCAAGGTCTGCGCGCTCACTGCCACCTGGAATCAGGCGCTAACTATCGCTGACTGACGCGCATACGCCTCACCGTGGCCGCGCGCCCAGGTCCGCCTTCACCCATGTCAAGGTCGCGCCACGACCGCCAGTCTAGACATTAGCCGCGTGATTGGCTGCCGTAACTAAGCATGCGTCGGCATTCCGGCAATTCCCGACACTCTCGTCGCTCCGGAATTGACGCCCTCACAGCCGGACTGCAGTCATCCGAGAATCAAAACTCTTTCCATCTATTCTCCTATCCTTCTTTGCAGAATACACTATACCCAAAACTCCGGCCTCCCCACTGTCGTTCCGCTTCTCTGCTAAGGATCCATGGTCTGAAGATGGCAGTTGCTAGGGTTTAACTTACTTAACCCTTCGCGGCACCCACACAGCAGGGAAGGCGGGAACCACAGCAGACGCGTCTTCGACCGCGTTCCCACCCGCCCTCACAGTGGCCAAGGTCTACTACAGCCAACCTCCCTACGGTGAATCTATCTCTCCTCCTCTACATCTCTGTTTTTGACGACGGAGCAGCCCCTCCCGGCCACGCTGCCCCGACGTCCCCTCCTCGCCGCCGGGATTGGGGCCAACCCGGCGGGGCTCCTGATCCAACAAGGGCTACTAGCCATCCAGTCAGCCATCAGGGGAGGCTTTTGCGCAGCCAGCGCTGTACCACTGAGCTATGAGGCTCACCGTGAGCCGTGAATTTAATTGCACTTGGATCGATTTACCCGCCCAACCTACTGCTCACATGGAATCCGCCATTGCGGATACAGTAAGCTGACTGCCAAAGCAGGATTTCCTAAGCAATCGCCAAGAATCCACCAGAATAAGAACAAGGCCAACACGTACAGCCACAACTTCAAATTGCTGATCGATAAAGTCAGCTTACGCTTCGACGAAGGACAGCCAACCAACAAATTCATTCCGGTGAGCAAAATATGATCTATGATACTGATCCCGGAATCCTGATTTTTGCAAATTTGTCTGGAAGTTCGTTACGCGCCAATGGTTCTGCCAAATTTCATATAAACCATTAGAACTTTTTTTGCCACCCACCGCAGCGAAGTTTTCAAGTTCTTCAAATCCATAATTAGGTTCTACCGGTCAATAATTTTATCCGGATACGCCCATAAAGACCTGGTAGGTTAGGTTTTGGAAGAATGAAGAGGAAGGGGCGGTCGGACTCGCGTGAAAGGTGAAGCCCACGTAAGCGGCCCACAAGCTGAAAGTATTGCATCAAATGTAGAAGTATAGTTGGCATGAGATCAGTTACTGAAAGAACAATTTAAATCCGTCTTCAGAAGTTTGCCCTTCGAAACTAAATTGCCGAAGTGGAAGACGACCGGGGTTGCGGAACTAGGCCCATCATTCCTTGCTAATCCTCCGTTAAAAAGTAAAGAAATTTGGGTGGCCAAATTTCGTGGAAATTACTACATCTAAATAAAAGCAGGATTAAAGGGTTAATTCAAAACGAATTTTCGGGGAGCAGGTCAATTTTTCTTGGACGACTTGCGATTTACATATTTTAGACAGTGCATACTGCATAATTTCTGCAAATATTATTTTCAATGATCATCTAACTAGATGACGTAAAACAGAATTCGCCAAAAGTTGTTTGCGGTTTGTGGCTGGAATCGTTCGATAATTTTCCCAAATTAATATTTTACCGAACTCACTTCCCTTAACGAATAGTTAAATAGCTGGTTATTACCGTTTACTTTAAGACATTAAATTTTTCTAGTTCCTAAAAGCTACCACGGCAAGTTTTAACGATGACGCCATAATAGCGCCTGGTTGGGGAGTCCAAACTACTCCTCCCTTGCCGAACAACGAAAATTTGTCCATGCCAGTCGAAGAATGCTTGCGAGATAAACGTTTACATGGTCATACGGTTACCGAAGACTCTTCTTTTTAATGCAATAAACTGATTTATAGAGGAAAAGACTAAATTAATTTATTGCTTGTTGGTAGATTTTTGTTCTATTTCAAACTATTCTTCGCTTCACGGTTGCCCAGCGCCGCATCATAGCGTTTAGTTGTGACGTTGGGGTCCGTGCTGCCGCCGTCCCCGTCCTTTAGCTTTCGTGTTAAAATTCTGCTCAGGTGCTTATTGGGGACCAAAGAACGTGGCGGTACTTTTCGGTGCGGATCGTGTCGTGCCAACCAGGTGCGCCTGGCCCCGCCTCCGGTCTCCTTGACTCTGTTATAACAACAGATACGGGCGGCTGAGAGAGAGAGAGAGAGAAAGGTAGTTGCAGCAAAGGTCTATTATATATTAAAATCAACTCGTGCGCAGGCTGCGATAAGGTCCCAGACTATTCTTCACCTTTAACATTCTCGCCTCCAAGTGCCCATGGCTGTCCCTTGTGTTTGAATGCACTTACAACACAGCTGAAACGTTTTCCTTGTTTACGCGAGGACTTCAGGTTGTAACTATTTTCGTAATATTTTGCATACGTTTGAACTGTTGTTGTTTTGGTCATTGTTGTATCTGATTGTTAGTTTAGATAGTAACCTCAGATAAAGGTTAAGTGGTCTTATCACATTGGTGACCCCGAAGAGAGACAGAGGGAGAAAGAGAAAGTAAGGTAGATACAGTGAAAGTCTATTATATAGCAAAACCAATTTGCGCGCAGGTCACCGTTTAGGATTTCGATTGACAACTGGAGGCCCGTAAACTTAAATTTACGGTTGGGAAGCTCTGCCTCCTCGGATGATAGCCGGGCAACTACAAATTTTCCGAGATCGTAAAAGCCTACGCTACAAGATATTAACTTCCCCGTTTTGGCTCATTCGAGCATAGACTCTCCCACCGGTCTTCAATATCTGCCTCTAGTTCATTATATTTGTGCGTTATTCAGTTGGAAAAAAGTTAGTCATCACAAGAAATGATTAAAGCAAGCTAGCATTGCCTCTGAGAGGCCTAAGTCTATTTTAGTTGTACGACTACGAGTTCGTGGAATTGTATAGAGTTAAAAGCTAGCCCAACAATGAAACCACTGCTTCTTTTTATCACAGGTGCAGATTTGTCATCCAAGTGGTATTTAAATGCTAATTCAGGCAACCGATGGTCGGCTCCACTCATTTGCAAATAGACGAACAAGAATGAGGCTGCAGGCGCGCCCACTGGACCAGGAGGTTTATTAGTCTGCGTTTTCGTAGTAGAACGGATGTCCATCACCAGAGGCTGTGAGCATGCAACAAGGTACCAGTTTTGCAGTCGGAAAGGAGGGGAGGAGGAGCGTCAATTAGCGGGTCCAGTGGGTCCAACACATACTCTACGAAATCAGCTTGTACACCCTAAGGATAGGGTTGGCTATTTAGACAGAAAAGAGGTCATTTGTAAAATTCATTGTAGCTGTTGCAATGCAGTTTATTGCGAACAAACAGGACGATCGGCCTCCACACGCTTACGTGAACATCAACGAGCGGTAAATGGATGATATCCGTTTTCCGAGGTTGCCATGCACACATTAGAAACTGAGCACCCATTTGCATGGGACAAAACTTGCATTGTCGGCTCTTGCCCATACAAGAAGGGTCGCAAATTTTTAGAAGCTATGAATTCCGACGAATCCTGCATCAACAGGCACGTTGAATTGGATCCAATATACACCAACCTTAAAAAGGCCTTGAAAATAGACCAACCACAAAAGCAGGCTTATGACCACAGCTGACACAGCATTATCGATTTTTTGTCACGTTTAAAAATGTGAACTGTTCCTCACACTATTTCCTCACGTTTGAAGACGACCTAGCGTGCTAGTGTCGAAAATTTAAGAATAAAGTTTGTTACCGTTTCCCGAAGAATTTATCCATGAAATTATATTTCTCGGGATGCCTATTTTCAAATTAGTACCATAATTGTTTGAATCGACTGACCTGGCTATCTTAACTTTTTAGACACCCACTCCCCTCCTCCGCGTTATACTGTGACACCGCTCCTCGACACAAGCTAGGGCTACTCCGATTCCTTCTATTACAGTTCGAACGTTGCTCACTATTTTTATAGTGATTGTATCATGGTTTCGATTTTTTGGTATCGTTTCCCGTTCTTCCACTATTCAATAGGTCATTTCACATATTTTTGGGGCTTTCGTACATTTCTATCTGTTGTCTTACCGTGCTTACCGTTTTCCACTAGTTTCATACTACCGCTCGTCTTTCGAAGTTTTTGCATCGCTTTGTTTTGCGTTTTGGACCATCTGACGTTCGATAATCTATTGAAGCCTCTCGGCATTTCCCTGATATCATCTTCGTATTTTACCTCTCGGTTTACCATTCTCCCAGATAAACCTCCATCAATTTTTCAATTATTAGTCCCGTATTACCTCTATACTTTCTACTATGTCGGGTCGGGACTGGAGGTCGGATGAATCTGCTTGAGTAGACTTTGTTCATTTACCAGATGAGGCTACAGCCCCTTCCCATAGCTTTCAGAATGCACCCCTGTTTCCTAATTGCAGCCCCGAACGCCGTCACTCAAATTCCTTCCAGCCTGACAGGACTGTGAATACGAACCCGTTCGTGGAGTCTTATCTTCCGTCAGCTATTCTTCCAGTCAATATAGTGCATCAGACCAATAACGTTATGTCAAACCATCTGCCTCCCCTCCGTTCGGTTACTACGCCAGAACTCCAGCAGTTTCCGCTCCGTCGTATCGCCTGCCGGTGCAAGTATCTCAGTTCTCGTAAAGTCGAACTCATAGCCTTCATCTAGCCTGTGAGTAAACGAGCTGAGGTGGCGGGTCGTCTCTGTGGATCGCAGGTTTTTTGCTTGAGTATTCACGATTCAAGTAGGCTAAAAATGTTACCTTGTTGTTGCAGTCTGTTGCCTCTGTTGCTGATGGACTCCCGTACGGGTCCGAATCCTCGGACTAAAAAACCTACTGTTCCAATGATCGCATGATCACCATTATCGCAGGGGGTTAAGTGAGTAAAACCCTAGAAACTGCGGTCTTCAGACCATGGTTCTGGAGGAGAGAAGAAGTTGGTGGGGGCCAGAACAGTAGGAACAGTTTATTTTAGTATACAGAGGAACGGAAAATAAGCAGGAAGAAAGTTGACTTCGGAGCGCACGACCAGCCAGGAGGCTAGCCGGGTTCTAAGTGGGGGTTAGCAGCAGTGAGAACGGTCATTGTCTGGTCGGCCTTGAAGGTTATTGGCCGAACAGACGGCATTGACCTAGGTGTGCATGCAGCTTATTCGCCGCCGGGCGAGACCAGCTTTGCGGCATCTGTGATTGGCTATTCAAGAGACCACCTTCAGTGCAGGCGCATGCTTGCCTATGTGGACTGAGTCACCACAACATCGCTTCAACCAGAACCTGGCACTCGAATATAGACCTTCATTTTCCGAATCAGATGCGTAAGAGAAGAGGATATCGATAGAGGTTTATTGAATTCCTAATTTAAATTCTAAAGTTCGCTTTCCTCAAGGCCTCCGTTATTCTCTGTCCCAGCGGCTATCTCTGCGACCCTTCGCCAGGCCTTGGACAGCGATTAAAGCTACATGAGTTCCTCACTGAATGGTCAATTGATGTTTGTATATCTCTGAGTTCAATTTAGTCTGCATAAGAAAGGCATTAAAATTGGTTTCGATCTGGGATTCTGAGTCCACTAACAAGTTTGGAAGACTAAATAAATCATAGCTCGTCTTTGAAAGTGAAATGTTTTCATTTTTTCTGCAAATAAAATGATGACTTATGGTGTTTTCGCGTGCACAGTCATCAATTACGAAATTCTTTTTATTCAACCAAAACCGCCAGTAACTATTACTTCAAAGGCGAGATTCCCTTTACCTACGAAAATTTGACAGGCTGGTTCTTTATTCTCATTACGGAAAATATTGGTTATCTTTTAAGCGAGTTTAAATCAGCAGAGATTGTGTCTTGTACCTTCAAAAAATAGCATGAGTTGACACACCATACTTACTAAGCACGACTCTACTCGTAGTGTAAACGAAGGTATAACCTTAATTTCCCAAGGTCCGAATCACCTCAAGACAAAAATTGAGTCGAAGATTAAATGAAACCGTAAGAGAAAGTTTTAGGCTGTGTTTTTTGACCATTTAATGCACACAGATAAATTCACAGGCTTGAGCGAAATTAGCTCCACAAGTCTGCCGGATTAAGCATCTGTTTAAGTAGAAGTTTATCAATAGTCAAAATTCAGTCATCGATTCCGACCGGGTACCATATGTGTTCCACAGTATGTTGCTGGAGGAACGATGACTTGTAGGTGAATTAGACCATAGGTGGAGTAGATTTGCGTTGCATCTACCGCATTCCCCGCCTCCGCCTTCCCAATCTAGGTCCGGTGTTATGACCAAACCAAGAAGTGCGGAGGCGGTAAAGGGTGCAGGTGAGTGGCGCGGCCGGATCCGTTCCCCAAGCATGTCGCTGCACCCTGCTGAGACTCCATCTAGTAGGAGTGCCATAGGGGCCATATTAAGTAGGAGCCATTGCAGCCTGGCTCTTAGTCCGCTAGTCGGCCACCCTGTGGCGGTCCTGCGATCAGCGCCGCTACCGCTGATTCACCTTTTCTTTGCCGCTAAGCCTTTGTTTAGTTGCACGTGACAGTCGTCTCCCACACGAACTTCTGCCTGTCAGGCGTTCTTGGAAAGGTGTTTTATCGCAGGGGGTTAAGTGCGTTAAACCCAGCAACTGCGATCTTCAGACCATGGTTACTTAGTGCAGAAGAGAAGTCGGTAAAGGCCAAAGTAGAAGGAAGAGTTTATTGTGTACACAGGACGGAGAATAGATGGAGGAAGTCTGACCAGAAGATTGACCGGGTCCCAAGTGCCAGTTTGGGAGCACTCAGGCCAGCAAACAGGGAGAAATAGCGTTTATTGGCTAGGTCGGCTTGTGATTGGTTGGACACCGTGAGGGTGGACAGCGTGTGGGTGGTCCATGTCTCGCGGAAGTAAGTCTGGCGATCGCAACGACCTTGAGGTCTAGACAGACTGAGGTGACGACAGGAAGGGCAGGCATCGTGCGGGCAACGACCCACTATGGTTTTAGTCAGAGTAACGTTTGGCGCCTAGGTCATCCTACTGATATGGAACTACCTTAGAACGTAATTAAACTGCATTCTAGGTCCTGCTGCACTCCGTGCTGCAAAATGCGAGATTTCCGGTCCTGACGGTCAAAGCGTCTGCTGACCTTACCTGATTAACAAAAAAATTAGACTGCACGCCTGACAATTCAGCTGTTTTTATTGCTGTAGTAGCAACAGATAATTATCAAGCTCAGAACTCGAGAAAACAGTTACATGATATCAAAGACTTCTGTGGGCGGTGTAACTGGATATACACGGGACTATTCTTAACCTTGGTGGTACGTGACACAACTAATGCCTGCATAAAATAATAAGACAAAAATCCTTACTTATAATAGTTCTACGTAGTAAATAACGCTCTGGTGATACCTGCATACTACCGTTCCCCGAATCGTCACTCGTCGTCATCTTACGGTACAGTGATTCTAGGACGTTAATGCTTTTGGCTGTCCTGTGATCAGCGCCACTATCGATGGCTCGTTTTTTCTTTACCGCTAAGCCTTTGCTTAGTCGCATGTGACGATCGTCTCCCACGCGAACTCCTGTCTGTCACGTGTTCTTGGCCGACTAGCTGCCGGTTGCACATGACTCATCGTACCTTCACACGTGAAGACTTGCGTGCATCCTGCCGCCTCCCGAAGTCGGGCCCCTACCACGCATCATGACATTAGATCGTCGTGAGCTTGACCCAATCCGTGAGCGCAATTTTCTGATTGACTGCAGGACATTTCCGGGATCCTTTAAGCCGCGCGCACAGGCACAGAGCACACACACATCAGCTGACATCTGCATATATTGTGAGCATTTCGTTAATTCCTTTCCCACAGTAGGCTGTCCAATCTTACAGGTCTTATCTGACTTCTGAATTGAGGGAACTTTCTGTAGTCGACGATAACTTCTCGCGACACTAGTGGCCCCGACGTGATGTGAACACGAAACCTTCCGATCTGGAGTCAGATCACCCTGGGCTGAATGCGTGGTCCGAGTTATTCCGTCAGATAGAAATCTCTCAAGCCACGACTTTTGGCGCACTCTGGTGGTTTAAAGCGTGTCCGTTTGCTTTTAATCAGGAAAATGGGCTGAGACGTCGACCTTACTGCTTATTCACAGGCCCAGCCACTGTCCTAGTGGGTAAGTTGTCTGATACAGGGAATGGTCGACATAACTAAAGGCCGTATCGAGGGGTGCTAAGGCTAGGATGATTTAACCCTAACGGCTGCGATCTTCCAGGTGAAGAGAGCAGTCATAGAAAGGCCAGACTGATAGGAAGAGTGAATTCTGGACAGACGGAAAGAAGCGTAGTTAGGCGAAGTTTTGACTGCCAGAACACACGTTTTTCCGCCAAATTGGCGTGGCCCGAAGCGGTGTCTAGCGGCAGCAAATGCATCGAAGTATGTCCAGAGAGGTTGACGCCAACCTACTGATGGGGTCACTCTGGTAAAATGGGCATCTCATTGGAAGGATTGAGGTCACTATGGGAAGCTAAGGCACGCAGCTATCGCGCCTGATTCCATAGACACGACGTCAGCGGCAGTGGGGTGCGATGAGTCAGCATGCGGCGGACATTCACGCACGGCTGATCATGGATTTCAAGTAGCGCTAGCGGCAACTACAGACCTTCGAGCGCCGATGTTCAGGATGAGGGACAGACTGCTAACTGTGGAAATGGAAGAAGAGCTGACAAGTTGGAGGTGGAGACCATGGTCGGGGCAGCGACAGTCGGTTGAAGTTGAGGCAGTGAGCCTTATAAAAGACAGCCACACACCAATGTGGGAATCTCATTAGATGGACTGAAGTCAAGACATAGTGGGTTGAGGCAAAATACCCACGTTGATGCCTGATCCGAGGGACGCGTTATCAGCAGCAGTGGGGCGCGATGAGTCAGCATGCGGCGGACATTCACGTACGGCAGGTCATCGTTTCAAGTAACCCTAGCGGCAACTACAACCTCACTTGCGCGTGCCACCTGGCCAAGCAATCACAAACACCTGAAGTCCACACAAGGGGGAGGGAGTGAGATGCACATGTGTGAGAGTGCCCGAGGTCACGTTAAGGACGAACCATTGCAGATGGTTAGTAAGCCCAGGGTTAATAGGCCCAGCCGCGCATTAAGCCCAAGTCAGCTTAGGACGAAATTTTTCCATAGCAAAATCCGCCGGCTAATAAGCCCAGTCGCCGGCTACAAAGCCCAGTTTGCCAACAAGATAGAGTGAAATTCTCATTTCTCTGCGTGCGCAACTGGTTACGTGTCGCAAATATTTTTTTGTTTTTGTTATTACGTAAAATACAGACCAACAGCATTCTTTTCTTGCACATAACCAAGCTCTACACATAATACAGTACGTATGTACTGTATAGTGCCTATCCTGCGTTTGCTAATCAAGAACTAGGACTCTCTGGTTACTGCGCCCGCCGCTTATGAAGCCCAATTTGGTCTGGGCCCGAGGTGGGCTTAAGAACCGGCGACTACTGTATTCGGTCCAACAGTTAGCAACAATAGGCTTATATGCGTGGCAGGTGTTTTATGCTTATACCACCTTAAGTTAACGGACCGCGTCCCTCCAACACATACTGTTGGTAACATCCTCCCCCACAAGCATAGGCTCTAAACTATTCTTTCAAGTGATGCTCAGTGGCGCTAGTGAACCAAAGTCTTGCCACTAGACCCTAACAATTTATAGGTGCTACGAGTAGATGACAGCGGACGTTGGATAGGTAGCACATGTTTTCTATGCAGACTACAGGAAGATCAACATAATTAAACCAAACGCTGACTTGCTGGTTTTGTGACTTGCAGTTTCATAGTCTGCCTCACAAAGCACTGCTGGATATCAGCACCGTACAGACTATTGGAATTGAAGGTAAATAGCGTTTAGAGATATCATTGGACTCTTATGCTCCATACGTCAAACAATCATTGACAATAAAAAAGCTTGTTGATATCGTTCGTACTAAAGCGTTCCTCTAGAAAACATGACGGAACATGTTCAGTGTCACTTAGATAACGCTCGAGCAAAATGGTCTCCAACCAAACACAAATTCGCACTTGGAAGTGGAAAAATGCTCAGCAGTGGTAAGTTACTGAGTGCTAAACCCCGGTGACCTTGGTCATTCAGTTAGCCTTTGTGAGATTTTGTCACCACAAATAAAAAAAACAAAACGCCGCGAACTGTAAACTCACTCACTATGTCGTTGTTGTGTGCGTTGGCCCTATCCGTTGACAGGACGTATCTCGCGCACACGCATTCTTAAAAAAGCACTGCAGAATCCTGATGATGATTCATTAAAGCACTACTGTTTCGTCCTGTTGACTTCTCCGACTGTATCCAGCAGCCACACGTACTTCAAACTCAATGATAACAACTATCAAGGCAGTACGGTACTATAAAACAAACAGTAAAGGATAATCAAAGTACAAACCTCAACAATAGATACACCAAGACGAGAGCGAAGGGAGTTGGCCAAATCACCTGACTCTACATAAGGGAACAAAACAAGTTCAACAATAACGCCACGCAGGGCGAAACTAGTTTTGGGAAAGCTTGTGTGTGTTAGTGGGAGAGGGGGCGTGGCCCTGCTTTTATATGATTTTAGGAGGCCATTCCTATGGCCTCAGGATTGGTCTGAAAACACCAGCGCGAAGTGGGGCGGATGTGAGCAGAGGCAATACTGTGACAGCAAGGGGGGGAGAGAAATTGCAAGCGTTTGAGGTCAGCGGTGGTGACAGCTGTAATCGAACTAGAGGGTGGGGGAGGCAATAGCAAGCGGCTCTTGAAACAGTTGTCTGTTGATGCATTGGGGGGAGGGGGGTGGAAGTATTGTGGGAAAAGGTGATTAAAAGGCGAGGGAGCCGAACGGGGTGGGAACAGTATTCAAGTACTAGCTGGCCGGGGACTAGTTTTAAAACCAGTGTGCATTCGACTGGAAACAAAGGGGTCAACAGGAGCAGAATTCATGGAGGAAGGAGGTTCGGACACGCAAGACGAGGGAACAGCTTTTCGCAAGAGGGAAACAACTGGAGTCGGTCTAGCAGGAAGTCACTGTAAATGGACGTGGAGAATTTCCAACTTGTTCAACTGGAAGTAGCAATTACTGAAAAATAACGGAAATCGTTTAACGAACCAAGTCTTTGCCCACGAACCTAAACATAATACTGATGGCAGCTGCCATGACAGACCGTTGGGCAATATAAATGAAGAACAACTTGGAAAATGCCGAAACTATAAGATGTATTGAGACCTAGTTTCTGCTACTGTTTCCTTCTCATGTCCCTGATGATGAATCCGCGACGGATGTCGAAAGGTCAGGTGAATAAACTTATTGTCCCAGCGATCGAGTCTTCTTCTTCTCACGTAGTTACTCACCCCACTGGGAAGCTAGTCAGAAGGAAACAACAATCAGGGTTATAGGTCCTAAAGAATTCGCATAGAAGCCACCTATTACGGAGTATTGCTCTTAAACTTCGGCCTTTCAATGGACAAACTTCAGCCTCTTAAAACGTCCTGTGGCGATTCATAACTATCAACGAAGGAGAAGGAGTTTTCCCTCAAATGTCTCAGTATCCTAGTCTTCTCATTGAAAGGCAATCTAATCACTAGATGGAAAGACAAAGAGAATGGAAATTTGTAGGTAAACTTACCTCCAATTCCCTAGCAGCCTATATTGCAAAAACAGAATATTTGTACAGCAAATGCATATTGCAGAGTCGGCTTTCATGTACTCAGCGCAGGAGCTTGCTTGTACGATAAGTATAGTGCGCAGTTAGTTAGAAATTGATCAATAATCTGTCTCAGAGCTCCGGATTACGGTAGTCTGTTTATAAATTTTAACAAACTAGAAGTCTCTTCATAACGCTCAGATGTAATGTGCGCATTTTCAAACATGCCTAACTCGCAGAGGGCATTGAAACGTCTCCTGAACTTAATGTAGTCTGATTATCAAATACATGTCAATACACACGTATTTTTTGTTTATCATCTGCTGGCCACGAATGTTTTAGAAGAAGACGACTCGATCGCTGGGACAATACTTTTATTCGCCTGACCTTTCGAGATCCGTCGCGAATTCGTCATCAGAGACATGGTTAGATAGCAGTAGCAGATATGGGTAGCGTATACACAGGAGATTGCAGTACCTATAGGATACAGTAATAACTGAAAACACAACGATAATTAGCGCTAATTGCCTTATTGCGTGTTGATAATTTGTTGAACAGCATGCGGGCTCTGACCTGCTGAGCTTTCATCACGCGTGGTGGACTCGAACGTGATGATTGCTTGGCCATCTGGCCCTCCGTTGTTGGCGTCGGATGCAGCGTTGGCCTGTCCGTTCCAAAAGTGGTGGCTCGCTTTGGCCAAATTGAGTCTCAGTACCGAATATGGATTGGGCAAATCGTTGCACTTGTTGATGGATTGGGGGCCC
>JAYGXS010000003.1:48399844-48462759 GCA_036362985.1 Ligula intestinalis
AGGTTATCAGGTTAGTGAGAAAGAATCTACCACTTATAAATCCCTGTGAGTACGCGATTAGCAAGTTCCCCTCCGCAATATGTCCAATTGAGTCCATTTTTACTATTTTATCCATTAGTTTTTAACAAATGCTTGTAAGGCTTGCAGCAGCTAGACAAAAATGCTGTCTACCTTCCTTGTTCAATGCCAAAAGTCTTAATATAATTTTTTTCTTTGGCGGCTGTTTCCGACTCACTGACCTAAAACCCTTGACCGACATTATCGCAACATTAACTTGACAAGGTTGCATATAACAAAAAATGGTTGTCTTAGAAGCAATACCATTTTATAAGTAACCAACGACCTCGTTGCCTTCCTCAATTTCGATCTCAAGCATACTACTCTGAAAATATATTTCCGCTATTTAGCCTTTTACTGCTGCATAAATCGGAGAAAATGTCCAAGTGTTTTTTCACAATATAATACCAATCTACCTTTCTTCTCCATGTACGTTCGCTGATCAATTTTTTCTCCTAGACATTTTGAACATCAGAGTTCGCTGAATTCTGTCTCTAATTTTCTTCGTAGGATTTTTTGCTGCTTCTTTCTTATTCCATCATATTTTCTACAGATTATAAACTTTTTGTCTTACAAGGACAAATCGCCGTTGGATGTGAAATACTCTGCCAACCGTACTTGTCATTTCTGCTGTATATCTGGCTACTCAAACGGAGCACCAATGCACACATTTTCATTTGTTTTCATAGTGTCCTCTGAGTGTTTAAATGCAGACTTATTTTATTTATTGATGTGTGAAAGCCTGCCTCTGATGCCCAGAACTTTCCCTACTATGCTGATTCCAGCAGCCCATGCATCCGGCTAAAAGAAAAAAACATAAGTTTAAGGTTCGAGATGGAACCATTGGAGGTGAAATTAAAACTTGTAGCTGTAACGAGAGAAAGTTGCCTTTATTTTGTTTTAATCAATTTTATTCTTTAAACTGACTTAACGTTTGTTTTTCTGTTTCCGGTGACAATTTCAAATACGTACTCGACCTCCAAGAAACCTTACGCCTCACGCATAACCTGGCGCGCGATCACTTGCGCACGTCATCTGAACGACAAAAGGCTTACTTCGATAAGGCGGCACACAGAGTACCGTTCCAACTTGGAGACTTAGTGTGCCGATACCGGTCCACGCCTCCCGTGGGCATCCCGGCTAAACTATACCACCCTTGGGAAGGCCCGTATCGGGTAGTCGAGGTCTTACCGCATAACGTGTATGTTATCCGCGACGCTATCATGCCGGAGGCTCCTCCCTTCACCGTTCACTCCGACAAACTCAAACTGTATCGCGGACGCCTTCCGGCGGCAACTGCCGACAACCTTCCGCTGGTGCCTCCACACCTCGTTCCGGACCTTGGCGCCGAACTTGACGTCGGTTGAGCTACCACCGAGCCATCAACGGCCCTGGGGACAGGGCCGCGTATCGAGGGGGGGGGGTATTGTAACGAGAGAAAGTTGCCTTTATTTTGTTTTAATTAACTTTTATTCTTTTAACTGACTTAAAGTTTGTTTTTCTGTTTCCGGTGACAATTTCAATTTTCGAGTGAACGTGCGAGAAAGGCAGAACGACGACGAAGCTGACCAGAGAACCTTCGGTAAACAACACCAGGACTTGGAAAGGAGAGGAGACCGTATCGATTGAAACCCTGTGAAAAACAATTAACCCAGATTTTACTATAGTCTTACCCCTGAGTACCTACTACGATAAATTTAATCGACAAATATTTCACCATTCCTCTGTTATCTTTTGACGTGATTGTGGTTGAGTGACATGACTCCAGGGAATGAAGAAACCATGAATTTTACGAGAATGGAGAAGCAAGATGAAGGACAGACTGTTCCTATTGTAGAAGGAGATTCCGGTGAACAGCATCCTGGTGCTAGTGTCAGAGGGATCACTGCATCGCAGCCGACGAACGAACTTGTCAGGAGCCTCATTGGGGTACATGAGGTATGGTCAAATTTACATGTTTTTTTGAAGGATTTAGTATACTGCTACGATCGCAATGTCGCTTTAGTTATAGTGCGTTAAAAATGTGAGATTTTGAAAGTATTCCTTTATCGTAGTATGGCTTTCAAAACAGTGGATAAGCTTCCACCTTAGGACTTCATACTGTGTGGCTCTAGTTAAATTATAAAAGGGATATATGTGGAATCTTCCATTTGGTTTATACAAATCTCATGTTATTTGAGCTGCCGATCATATACAAGAGCCTTAGATCTACATTAGCTTTTTGGCAGAATCAGGTTTCATGCGAGAGACATCCAGCGGTGCAGTAGGTACATAAATACTGACTATCACGACGGGAGTGTGCTTTTTCGAACAAACTGCTCACAGGAAGAAGAAAGAAAGCCCCAAATTTAACGGATGGAATGCTAAAATCTTTTGCTTATTTTGTTCGTCTAATTACGTTAGTTACCGCCAGATTAGGAAATTTTAGTGTGGTCTGCCTCTCCATTTTCACTCTGTTTTGTACTTATCTCCGTAAGTAAATTCACTATCATAAACTTATTAGCAGTCCTTCGCAGTTTTCTAGTATTCCATTTTTGCTAAGAATTACCTAGTGCATTTTTCAGTGAATTGAAATAACAGAAACGTGAGCTAACTTTAGCGCCTAGGCGTTTCATGACATGAAAAGCCTTTCTGTATACGTATATATACCGCATTCATGATCTCCAAAATGGAAAGAAGAAAAAGACGAAGAATATATATACGTATACCGTATACGGTAAACTATGGAGGCGCGCACCTAACGCCAGCCTATTCTATTAGGGTGCATAACTTGGTTTCTTGGGGTTTGCCTTATCCAATCAACCCATATGAAAATACTATAGACGTGATTCTAATGCCAAAAACATTTCGCAAATAATGTTTACCTAGAATGGGTTAGTCATACTAATTTTATTCAGCATTTCTTCTAGTTGAGCACTGTTGGTCATTAAAAGCGAAAAAAAAACTTCCTAAAATTAAACTTTATAAGATTTAAGATGATACCCATATAAGCATTCAAGCGGCCAAGTTTGGTGGACGTGCGTTTCCGATTACTCATCATCAGGCAATTACAATACCGTAACTAATCCCAATAAGAGTTTGCGTGTATCCAGAAGAATGTCGATATTTTTCGAAACTGTTTGGGGGTCGTCCTAAAGAGAGACATAGCGAGCTTTTGGTAACGCGTTAACTCACACGATCTAAAAATTCCTCTTTCTTATCACCGCTTCTATAGTTGTCTTGCTCAATCAGAGTCATGTCTGTTTCATATTACTTCATGCAATTACCGGCTGGTCGTGTTTTTAAGGCTCACTAATAGCTCTTTTCATTTTTTAAGAACTTTATTCGTTATTAGAAGCAAACGAAAAGTTCCTTTTCGACAGCTGACGGCACGGATTCATAAATTGTGTTGAATTTGAGAAAGATTAGAAAAAAATCTTTGTTTAACAGGAAAATAATTAATTGGTGAAAAGGATGGGAACTCGCTGAATGACGGAACCATTGTTTGGCTTGGCAACCAAATGGCTGAATTCCGCAGAGAGCATTTATATGCCACTAATCTGCCCTTCGTTGTCACCGAGATAACTATACTTATGATTCCGGCATACTTAATAGGTGTGCATATTTGCTGTCAGGATCACCCTTCTCTATGCTTTCGATATGTGAGTTCTCTTGTTCAGCAACCGGCGACATCTCGAGGTGTTTGCCATCCGGTGCCTTCACAGTTATTTTCATCTTAAATAAACAGACCAAATGAAGCACTAAATGCCATCGCTGCTTTAAACACTGACACAGAAGGACGATAGTTCTTTAGCGGCGAAAGTAGTTTAGCTGTGGATCCCATGGCTCTGACAACAAACTCCTGTGCGGCTTCAGTCCACAAAGGCCTCGCAGAGCTAAGGTAAAGTAGCTGGACACTATAAAGCTCTCCTTGGAAAGAATGTTGTGCCTACTAGCCTTTATTCTCAATTATAAAACTCCACTCCAGTGTCCAAGTCATGAACCAAACCACAGTACCCTGAGTGTCGGGATAGTAGGCTCAGTACTACTGAAATATTTACAGACCCACCTTTGTGTGTATTATCGAGCAGTTTTAAGAACTTATGTCAAAATACTTTAAAATGCCGTTTGTGCCACGCTCTACTGCCATTTTTTAGCTATGTACAATGGTACCGTCTAATTTTTGTCTTTTTTCGTGCCATTTTTTGCCCATCTTCAAGAATTAATTTAGTCCACAAGCGGGAATGTGAGTAGGCTCTCTTGGAAACTGTTAAGTAAACTAAACTTTCAGGGCTTGCGCGTTAGTCACTCGAGGTGCTGAGCGCGGATTTTAATGTGGTACATATGGTGATTCGTTTGCACAGTGGCCCGAGATGGCTTACAAAGGCCTTGGCTTGCCAAATCTCCGATTTGTATCGACACAAGGCTAATGCGCAAAAATAGATTTTGAAAGTCGTGCATTTGACGTCGAAATTGACGAAAACCATGAGGTTATTATTTTTTGGCATGCTGTCTAACCAAACTTAAAGCCAGGCTATTTCGATCTCGAAGAGCCTTTTTTTACCTAGTTGATACTATCATGTATCGTAAGCGCTTTCGGAAGGCTTGACGCTGTTTAAGGCCACTGTGATAAATCTTTTATCGTTGCCAAAGATTTATTCCCTAGCTAACTGAAGACCGTTTAACTGGTTGCATGTGAAATGGATCACCATTGGCTGTCTCGGTTCGCACAAATTAACAATTCTTGTGTTAGGAAGGACGCGCTTGTAAAGTTGATCGTAATATTCGAATCAGTCTTCGCCATCAACTGACAAAGTGAAGTCATTTGAATAGGTAAAAAGCAATTCCATTGTTCCTCATTAGTAATTATCTTGGAATCCTTACGCTTAAGTGCAATATTTTCTTCAAATTTTCCTGGCACTTAATCAATAAAACAAATAGCATTTTGCTATCGTTGCGTTGGTCTCTGTATTTTACGGACATCCCATTCTGATTTTCTTCAATCTTTCCTTATTACACGACGTCTTTTACTAGTTATTTCGATACTAATGGCCCCTGTTATCTTGTGTTTCAGTGGCTTTGCATACCGCGTTTGGGGTGCTAGTGTGTTTAAAACAATGGCGCAAGGTGACGGAAATTCCATCAGTGGCTCATTTGTATGTCAAGTCAGTCCAATTACTGGCTCTGCGCAATGGAATCTGGTTGATCTGGACTACGCTTTTGAACAGGAAATTGCCCGTTCCGCCTATGCTGACATGCTCCACGATTCGGATCGAAACCGAAAGTACCATGAGGCCATCTGCCACGTGATAAACCACATGAAATCCACACAACCCGAACGCTTGATTCACGTCCTTGACATTGGCACGGGCACAGGCATCCTCTCTATGATGGCGGCCCGAGCAGGCGCAGATA
Organism: Ligula intestinalis; assembly: GCA_036362985.1. Taxonomy (NCBI): domain Eukaryota; kingdom Metazoa; phylum Platyhelminthes; class Cestoda; order Diphyllobothriidea; family Diphyllobothriidae; genus Ligula; species Ligula intestinalis. Next base: position 48,405,296 of record JAYGXS010000003.1, read on the forward strand.
CTGTTACCGCCTGTGAGTCCTTCTCTCCTGTGGCCAGGTGTGCGAAACGGGTTATTCATGCCAATGGTCTACAAGATCGTATTCGTGTGATTGGGAAGCGCTCAACTGACCTGGTGATTGGGCATGACATGGAACAACGTGCAAACGTCCTAGTGGCCGAACTCCTTGACACCGAATTGATTGGCGAGGGGGCCTTGGAGACGTACAAGCATGCTGCTGAGCACCTACTGACTCTAGATGCCGTTTTGATTCCATGCAAGGCCCGTATGTTCATGCAAGTAAGGTGTTACTTGCCGATATGGACATGCTTGTGGTTAATTTTGTCCTAAATCGTGCTCTTTGATCTTCAAAGGTTGTGGACTCGCCATTTCTTTGGTCGCATCACAAAATATGCCCGCCTCCGGCCCAGGGATCAGGTCTACCGCATCCTCAGACTTCCATCTTTCCCACACAATCAATACAGGACTGTTCTGGTTGCCCATCGGTCTTTGATATTCAGGTCTCCCAGCTGCATAGTCTTGATGGAGCTGAACAAAATGGGCATCAGGATAGGAGAGGATACGTGAGGTGCCTGCTGGACAAACCTTTACAGTTTCACGAGTTTCCCTTCTCGCCGCCTTCCTCAAATATAAGGTTACACGATTCTAAACGCATAATTGGTGAGATTGTGTTTTTTGCCTCGTTTGCAAACATCACTACCGGAAGATCACTGAGACTCAATTATGCGCATCAGGTCAAAATTAACTGCATGGGTGCATTTGCCTCTTGTTGCTGTCAAAGGTTAATGCAGTACAAAAGTGAGAAGATAGGGAAAATCAATCTCTTTAAAATTTTTAAGTAAGCAGTTAATCCCGCGGTTAGTTGAAAGGGCTTACTGCGCTTAGTTTACTGCTTTAAGCGGTTATGGTATGCAGTGAACTTCAGAGTACCACTCTGCAGTTCAATGCCATCATCAAATCCCTGCTGGACCGACGGATGACGTGTAAAAATGGAAGATTATGGGCAATTCAACCTACTTAAACATTTAAGTAGGTGACTAAAACACATAAGGACCTTTCGAACACCCCACAAGAAAACCCTACCAAAAACTACTCCTATCAAGTTTGCCGCCGTGAAGTGAACGATTAGCCCTAAATTGTTTCAGGCCCGCGCTTATGTATGCTCTCACCAACATCTCTACTTTTAACTTCAGGAAAGGCAAGAACGGACGGGACTGCACACGCCTTAGTTGTTTGGTGGGAGGTGCAGATGGAGCCGTCGGGAACGGTAGCACCGATCTCGACTGCCCCTTCATGGGCGGAGGAGACGACGGTTTGGCGGGATCACTGGATGCAGGCCGTCTACTTCCCTAGACGCGCTTTGACCCTGACTGCTGGACAGGCGTTTGCGGTGGACTTTGCCCATGATGCCGTCTCTATGTGGTTCGACATCGTGCCAGTTCAATCTATCCAACCCACTGCGGTAGAGCGTCCGGTATGTACATGCGGCGCACACGTTGCCTGGCCGCGTTCTCGGATAGCTGAACTTAATTGTGAGGAATTTCAGGAATTCAAAAGCAAATTCACCGACAGGGTATCAAAATATCTTCTGGAATGTGGTGCAGATACTGTGGCTTTAGTGATGCCGGCAGATGCGTCGACGCTTCCACTAGCAATAATTGACACTGTGTGTGCGTCACCCAACCTCTCGTCCAAGTCCATCCACTTTTTCCATTACGAGGGCTCGCCGCTGTCAGCACGACTGATGAAGTCTGTCTACTCGGAACTCCCGAAGGCTGTTTCTACCAAAGTTGAGGTGATTCAGAATTTCGATGACCTGAAGAGCATGATCCTCGATTTGTCGACCAAGTCACCTGCTTTGGAGGTCTGTGTGTTGGGAGAACCTTACGTCCTCGCCGGCGCACTCCCCTGGAACGCACTTCACTTTTGGTACCTCTGGGGGCAAATGGAATCGAAACTGCCACAAGTATCCATTAAGTTGCTTTCTCCTACGCGCCTACGCGTCTGGGCAGTTGCTATGGATTTTGACCATCTGTGGAAAATCAGAGCTCCAGTGGGAAGTGACTGCGAGGGCTTTGATCTACGCGAATTTGATGAACTGGTCCTCACTGCTGCCCGCAATACGGATGCAGCGGTGGAGCCACAGCCCTTGTGGGAGTACACAGGTAAGGCACGTTCCAAGCCAGCGGTAGCCTTTGATATTGACTTGCAAGCACCTCCAGTTATCTCTAGAAGAGGGCCTGTCGCCCCTGACTGCAAATCCTGCATTTCAAAACAGGACTGCAACATCAGCCTGTACAGCCCCGCCGTAAATGCTGTCGCTTTTTGGGCCGAGTGGTTGACGCATCCGGATACTGAGTCCTGGAGAGCTGTTGCTGGTCCAACCAGTCCGGTAAAAGTGGACGAAGAAGTTGAATGGTGCCAACATGGACCACAGAATGGCGTCTTTATTTTCGCAGAGGAGCTGAAAGAGAGGGTCAAATCAGAGTTCCCCTGTATGTTGAGCATTTCAGTCGACTTTGACTTCCGTTCAGGAGAGTTGGCCTTTGCAGTCGACACTAGGCTCCCGTGATCTTTTCACGTGTATGTGCCTTGCTAGCTGCAACTTATGTTGCGGAAAACCCTCGATGGAAAATGGTTCTTGCAGTCAAAGAATTACAATCATTTTATAACTTTCGCAACACCAGATTCTACAAAATTGTACAGGAAAATAAAAAAAGCAAATTTGCAAAACTCGTTATTATTTTCCGGTTCGGACACTGGTGCTGAAATAAAAAATTGTATAAAAAGGGTGCAGTAATTTAAAAAAAAATGGCACAAGAGGTTTTTTGCGTCTTAAGTTCGTCGAAATCCATGTTTCATCTCGCGAAAGGAAACGTTGGTGTGGAAAAGGGGTCACTTTTATTTTAAAAGCAAGAGTAATTTTTTTTTTAAAAATAATTGCAGAATCGAGTCGTGGAAGCCCCATTAGCTTTCGGCGCAGAAACTGGTGGCGCTGACGCTTCATTAACTGAGCTGGATGGTCACCGTACGACCCGTCTTGTGAAATTGACTAGGACAGAAGACAGAAATTTGTGGGTGAAGCAGATTACGGAGAGCATACTGTCACTTGGCAAACGGTAATGACAATTCGACAGAACGGTAGGGAGAATGGCATAAATTAAGAAAAAAAGCTCAGGAATAGGACCTACGTCGTTTTTACACCGGACTTCGCAAACATGATTTTGGCTGCTTGGTATTGCGGCTTGTTGCTCTTTGTATCGTCAAAGTAAACCACCTCCTTAATTCCACACTGAATAATAACTTTCGCACATTCATTACACGGAAAGAGGGTAGAATAGAGCGTGCAGTTTTTTACGTCAGCCGAGTTTTTATTCAATACTGCGTTAAGTTCAGCATGGCAAACTGAGGATTACAGCATGTGCATGAACGGCTTACCGTACAGATTTTTGTTTTGAAGGGGATCGTCTAAACCCTTAGTCCAGGGCATTTCATCGTCGGACAAGCCTACGGGCATACCGTTATAACCGACTGCAACTATTTTTTTCTCGGCATTTATTATACACACTCCGACCTTGTTTTACTACGTACAAAATCCAAAACCCTACCTGTGTAATTGGATCCTTACTCCTCATAGCTGAAAGGAAGGCTAGCGACATGAAATATTCATCCCAACTCAGGTACTCTGTTCTTTTAACGTTAGAGGCGATCGACAGGTTTTCCAAAGAGACTTCGTGTACTAAAGACAAAGGGAACATTTGGCAATAATAAGGATGATAGGAGGCGAGAGAGAGGAAGATTAATCTTCTAATTAATCAAATAAAAACAAGAATTTTTGCTTTTTAAAATGCTTGTAAAGTTTAAATACGAGGGATAGGATTAGCATTAGCCAGTTTTCGAATTTCAAAATGTAAGATAGATCTTCCGTACATATTTAAATGTTTTAATCGATTGGCTGCGCACCGAAACGGAAAAGAACGCAAGTAAAGAATTAGTTTGCGAAGAAAGCTTCAACCCCAAGTAGTAATAAGACAATTTAGATTCTCGAAATACCCTCCTTATGCGTTTTAGCAAACTCGGTACGCTCGTCGAAGTGCGCGCGCATCCATCTATAAGACCACCAGAACGCGCTTGTAGCGCTTTTATAAAGAGTGTTTTAACTCGGCTCGTGGACTAGGTGAATAGCGCTACGGGAAGTGAAGTTAGTAGACTTATACTTCCAGCTCTGGGTTAAGCGCGAGACTACCTGTTTTATTACGAAGATTGAAAGTTTGACACTCGCTAATGAACGTTTACCGATCGCTAACGGAACCTACTCGCCCTGCTGTGCCTTGGGACTCATTTTCGAGCCCCGCCAGCAGCCGCACATCGGCAAAGACGAGAGAGACTGGAATGGTTATTTGTGGCTCATTAAACGTCGGCCGCCAGTCATAGTCAGACTCAACTGGCGGAGTGGTATTAGGCATGGCCAGTATTACTCTCCTGGGGTTTGAAAAAAAAGACATTTGAAGTTCAATACAATTTCACGCGGAATCCAGATACTGTTTAGATGCACAAAGGGTAATCTCAACTATACAGCGGAGATTATGCCTGTCAACTTGATATATACAGAGTAGATTCGCTTTCTCATTAGATGTCAACCGAAATTCTATAATCTCTTTTCGATCACATAAATAGGGTTTTCAGATTAAGTATCGTACAACATGGCCATAAAATATTTCAGCCTTGTCAGGATGCCGGCTTTTCAATTAGCTTGTTTTCGGCCGCCATTTTAAATGCAAAAACTATAATAGAAAACATATACAAACGTATTTTGTGGTAGCAAATGATGTCGTTGAAGTTTATACTTCAAGTATAAATGTGATTTTTTAGATACAGTAGTCACCTGTTATTAAGCCCACGGTTAATAGGCCCAGCCACGTATTAAGCCCGAATCAGCCTGGGACGGAATTTTACATAGCGAAATATGCCGGCTAATAAGCCCAGTTTGCCAACAGGATAGAGTGAGATTCTCATCTCTTTGCGTGCGCAACGTGGTCTACAGGCATCAGATTTCACAAAATTCGACGATTTCTGGTGCCTGGAGAAGGACATCAAAGAGCACTTGCGAGTGAAGTTTCCTCCGAAACAACTGACACTAGACCGCTTTTTTAAACGTGTCGCAAATCATTTTTTTGCTTGTGTTATTACGTAAAATACAGACAAACAGCATTCCTTTCTGGTACATAACCAAGCTCTACACATAATACACTACGTATGTAATGTATAGTGCCTATCCTGCGCTTGCTAATCAAGAACAAGGACTCTCCGGTTATTGCGCCCGCCGCTTATAAAGCCCAATTTGGTCTGGGCCCGAGGTGGGCTAAATAGCCGGCGACTACTGTATTGAGATGTCTATTCATAACGTATCACATCTTTCCATTTATAAATGCTGCTTGTGAAGCATACAATATGGTTCACATCCATTTCAAAATTTTATGACCTCTATATTATCACTTTTGAAGAGCGTATATAAATGTAGGATTTTCCTTGTGCGAAAAATATACAGCTTTTACTTTGGAAACCTTTTATTCGAGTGTAACAGCACGTTTGCTTCAAGTTTATGAAGGAATTTCGATTTTTTAAACCAAAAGATAGCCCTCCTTTAGGAATAAAAAATTTGAAAAAGACACAATGTACTACCAAATGAGTGTGATAACGAATGTTTAAATGCATGCTTTCCATAAAGCAAAGTTAAGTTTATAGGGGTATTGCAAATAAATGGAAAAATTGTATGCAACCTAAGTAGTCATTTTTTAAAAATGATAGTTTTTGAAGGCGCCCGGAAAGAAGTGTGTTCACAGTCGGTGTTCAGACGTGACTGAAATATCTTGGGATTATATAATTATGCATAAGATATAAACATATGCACAGTATATACAAATATTATAATTTATATATAATATAATAACGCTAAAGAAAACCTTTCTAATCGGAAACCCATTTTACAAATTTGGTTAACATTGCACGAGATAACATATGTACTTTAACTGAAATCTGGTTGACTTGCGACGATTTTGTGCACAGCTTCGTTGTAAGCCAGTTATCCCATTTATGTTACACATTTCGGGTAGTGAAGTCAGGTCTCCTATGGCGTCTTGTAGACAGCAGAGTAAGAAATAAGCAAGATGCCATGATTTTTCGGAAACCCCTGTGTTATGAGAAAAAAACAGGCAAACACTATCTCAGGTACTATTTAAATTAATGCATATAAAGGTGTCTGATTATGTGTTCTCACAGTTTCTTAGAATTATGAAGCTCTTTGTATGCCTTGGCAACAGGAGATGAGCATAGCTCTGATTATTAAGTTAAAGGAAGTTAAAAGACATACATCTACAATGAATTTGGTGCTACAGATAATCTCGTATTCCAAGAGTAGTTCCAGAAAAACTTTCAAATCTAGGTCAGAGTTGTTTGAGCAGAGCATGCGTTATTTTGCCCCTATGCGTTCGCTAGTGGGCCGAAGATATACCTCTTCAACTAATATCGATGTTAATGTCTCGTGTGCATGTACGCTGTTCTTTACTGTGTGGAATATGTGGCGACGGAGATCAAATGCAATGACTTACTGTCTGGACAATGAGAAGTAGAAGGTGAAACGGTGCGAACAACATACGAGCTATTCATCGCATTCACCAACGCAATAACTAAAGGTTAATAGGTTAAAGAATTTCATTTACTTAATTGTCGCAGAAGCAGCAATCAAGTACGTAGGCGGATAATGAACATATTGTTCATTTGGAGAAATACATCGGAACTACAGTCAATTCCTTCGCCGAGCAAAAATATATGACGTAGAAAGGCAGGTTGGCTCGGAAATCCGGTACGCTTTTAAACTATCCTACATCGATTCATACTTCAGCGCCCTACAGCCTCCTGACGATTAATAAAATTTATCATTTGTAGAAGAACTATTACTGTTGTCTATCAAGAGCCTTTTCGGTAGAATTTTAAAATCGTAAATAGTAAAATAAGGCAAAATTGAACGTCTTGTACAGAACGGAAGACTACAACAGATGGGAACTGAAGAAATAAGGGTTTTCGATAAAATGGCGCTTATAATATAGCTCCTTGTCATATACCTTAAGGGTAAAGTTGCATGAAAAAAACCACTTATTCTCAAGCATGTGCGTACTATGAAAGCTACGATGTTAAGTCAGTTGCTCGAAGATTGATTAACTGCGGTCCCTAGCCAGTTACTTGGCTAATAATGAGCCAATCTCGGAATAAGTGTCCATACGATAAAATTTAGACAACATATGCGCAAAACGTATAGAAAGTCAAAGTAACGAGTGCTTTCTGAACCCTTTATTATAATCTCGGAACATTGGGTGAAACAGCTGCTGCTGAGGCGTACATGCAAGCATGCGCCAGGCAGGAGAGTTTTATAAAAGGGATTGCATAGAACAGAATCCCTATAAGCACACAATGCATCTGCAGCAAGTGAGAGTAGAGTTCAAAGTTCTGTACTTCAACTCAGCCCACGGGAGGATGTGAGTCGTTTCTTAAAAAACAGACACCTACAAAGTACAAGTTAAGTTAAGAGTAGACTAGTCTGTGAGACGAGAATTGGCAAACGGTAGTCCAAGCAGGCCTAGATCTTGCCGTCATTTTAGGCTCGTATAGTTTAGAAGTATGCCTTCGAAGATAAGGAAGGTGACTGGGCTGAACGAATCAATCTGAATAAAGAGTCAATCTTTTGCGGTCAGTATAACCCAGCTTTAAAGCTTATTGCCGGTGGCATATGTTGTAATATATTGACAAGTCAAGTTGCTTAGCACTGGCTTTTTTGAAGGAATCCTAGGCTACATGTGAGGTACAAAGACTGGGATTTCGAACGAAAAAAGGGGTATAATTAACAAGGAAATTCTGCTCGGAGTAAGGTGCACTTTCAGGGAATTCCTCGGGTAAGGGCTACACAAGAACCCAGTTTCATACTAGGGAAATTCACAGGTTAGCGACAGAAATAATCAACGGAATTGTCTCAATATAACGTCATCGTAAATCAAGTTCTGAGTTAGAGTTAAGGTCACTAAAAAGTTATATCTATATGCACCTACAGTGAGACCCGATTGGTCAGTCTGATGACCAAGCCACTCGGCGTAATAATGAATGATTATTTGTGCATTATGATGCAGCAACAAACGGATTGAGTATAGTTATTCCTAAGAGCATTGATTACGTGGTTTTAGATATGCACCGATGTATAGCTCAAATACGACTGTGAAAGTATGAAAGTGACTGTTAAAGTGAGACATTTGCGGCGTATCGAAAGCTAAACTGTCACAAAACATTCCCATATCGAAAGGTTTTTAGGGGAGTCCATGAACTAAGGTTAGATATATCTAACCTTATAAGGTACTATAGTACCTGTATACAGGAGAGCGACAGTAGAACTTTCTCTAGGCCAGTAACGCAGAAAGTTCACTATAGCGTCACGCAACTTGCACTGCAAAATGGATGAAGAACGAAAGAAAATGTGAAGGAAAACCGAACGTACGCTCGGTCTCTCCGTCAATCCCATTTGGAATTTGGATAGCCATTTTGCGATCAACAGTCTAACCTACTCGCGGGAAGTATTTTTAAAGGGTAAGCTAACCCACACGTTTGCTATTGGTTAGTGACTGCTCTTTAGTAATTGGTTATTTTCCTGTGGCCCAATTGTGTAACAAATTTGGGAAACACACGGGCGGATAGGAGGCCTGCAGACGCTTAATTCCACTGGAGCTCTGAACAGGCCGAATAACCGTCAGACTTAACAGACGAACGGTAGTGTCATGGTAAACGGTCGAATGAATGGTCAGAGTGTATTCTACTGAATAAAGATGCATACGTAGAAGAAAGCTAAATGATCTTTTGAAAGAGAAAGGTTTACAATGAAAAGATTTCGTCTGGAGAGGACTGATCAGTTTCCGGTGGGGACTACGATGCTCGGCGCAACTGCAAGGGCGGGGCGAAATTGTTGACCTATAATGCTGGAGAATGATACAAAGGACGGCGGCGGGATGGGGATCAGCGGCTGCGAGGGAAAATGTGCCTGTTTCTTCATTGACGCTTGATTCCATCACTTTAAACCTGTTTCCGTTCCAAACGTGCCATCCTTGGTTCACTTAAACAATAATGCCCTCTCTTGTGTCGTTACAATTGTCAAAAGTAAATGCTCTGTGGACTTGGAAAGTTTCTGGCTGACAAACCGGTGACCGCAAAGACTACAAATGAAACAGTATTAAGATCTCTCGGCGATTTACGAGTGGCATAATTTAACATATTTTGTTGAATATGAAGATGTTGTCAAGCATCTTTGTGAAATGTACATTATAATGTTAGCAAGTTGAGGGAACAGGGTTTTATTTCAAGGCGCATTATTAACAAAGTTCCAGCAGGAGGCCACGAATACGTGTATGAACTCGGCTCACCTGCAAATATTTTCTAAGTGTCTGGTACGTTATAGTTTCTCTGTAAACGTGTGGGTTGATATGTATTCTTTAACACAATTATGTTGTATTATTTCATCAGAAAGAGCGTCCCTTGTGAGTCAAATTGTCCATTTCGAGAAATAACAATGAACCTCTTCTTCTGTAGATCCTACCTGTGGAGAGATATTGCTCAGCCTCCTAAATCACGAAATTGATCACACTATCTTCCTCTTCGGCATGAGTAATGAGCTGGAAATGAAAAATGAGCTTTCTTCGTAGCGTAAGAACAAATCCTTAGGTTATATTATATATTCAAGCAAATCACATAGAAAATAAGCATATTTGCTTCACAAACATATTTCTAACGGTAAAAAAAGCCAGCCTTACCCATCTTTAAGTCACTTTTTTAAGGGAGAAAGGCTTTCGCCCTTGAGCTCCCCATATAAATCCAAAAATTGTAAGAGTTCAACTTTGGGTAAAGAAGACATATGATCGAGCACCGGAACCAATTGTTTTTTATTCTGAGCTTCCGAGCTTCTGCAGGAGTCCATCGTCAGAGATGAAAAAACAGCAAAGAATGGGGTGGCTACTTGTGTCGTGTGTATAACAACTAAAATTTGAGCGTGTAGAAAATCAATAATTTTGTGTTTGTGCCACCAACTCGCCACTGTAGACTATATTAGCCTGTGCCAGCAGGCAAGATCGGCATGTGGAACTTTTTAAAGAAGTAAAATCATCAACGAAAACAAGCAACATTTATAGGGGAAGGGACAATTAAAAGTCATAGAAGAGGGTAAGAGAGTGGAGAGGAGGGGGCTTGTGTAAAAAAATGATAGCTGTTAGGCGTGGGCGCTAAATAGCCACGTCAGCACCGAAAATGGGGCGACTATGGAAGATGTTGGGCTAGTTAATTATGGCGGGCGTCTCAAGTCAATCAAGTCAATTTATTGAGGGAAATCTAAACAAAAGCATTTGAACTCCTTATCGGTACGGAGTAGTTAAGAAATGCATCGGCAATGTCGAACATTTCAAAGAAGGTTGTTCGCGAAATTGTGGGGGATTACCCACTTGCTCCAAGAAATAGATTCAGATGGGATGATGTCAGTTACCACGAGCCAGCAGGTGCAACTGAGCAACAAGAGCGGACAGTGAAAAAACTCCTAAGGCATGGATCAGAATTCACAAAAAGGAATGCAGTTTGCAATATTTTTGGAGAAAAACTGTCGTTCGTGGGAGAAAAATGTTTGAAGAATATGCCAGGATGCAGCTGTTAATGTTGGCGGCAGGTTAGGGGGTCCACCACAACTTTCATCTTAATTGGAAGTACCATACGAGGACGAGAAAATTCCGAAAAATTTGAGCTGCGACCACGATAAACCTTTTTCAAGTTCCGGGGCCGTCATCAACCGGAGAAGCCGCCACGATCACAACTATCCGTTAATGGTCGACATAAGCAAGCTGCATGCATATGGATGAATTCCGTGCAAATAATAAGGTCATAATTAAACGTTACTCAAACGAAGCAAGTAATACTATATGAAATATTATATTTCCTTCGTCTGTAGTAGGCCTGCAGCGGTCAACTGGTGTTAGAGTGAGCATTACTACAGCAGTCTAGCTTTTTTAAAAGACTTCTACGGAAGCGGATATAAAAACATTCAGGGGTAGATCATTCCAAGATTCAACCACTCTGTTACGAAAGAAGAACTTTCGTAGGTCTACTCAGGCCCCTGCTACGCGTAGTTTGAATGGATGTACCTTAAGTTCGTAGTTGTTGCTAACTCGAAGAACTCACCAGGCAGTAGACAGCAGTCCTGCGTGGGCCAGTACCTTGAGGGCAACTCTCATAAACACTTACGGGGGTATAAACAACGTAAGGTTTGTAATAGTGAATCTACATATCTGAACGAATTGAGTGAACTACACAACTCGTTGGAACACTCCAAGATGCTGCATGGCTGTATGCTGCATGCTGCATGCTGTATGGCACGAAAAGATCTCAGGAATTAAGCCCTGAGAAGATCAGGTGAAAGCCGCACTTCTCTCCAATTTCTTTAAATCCGTCTACACCCAAGAACCGACTACTCTTGATTCTGACCCGTCCTCTCATCGACAGATATCTATGCCCCTACCGTCCTATTCACTGTCCATAAAAGGGGATTTCGAGTTTTCACACGACACTGTCAAAACAGAATTACTCTAACTAAAGCCTTTCAAATCACCAGGTCCGTACACGTACAGTGCAGTCTGCTCTGGACATTCCAGATAATCCGGACCACCGTTCCTTCCTCAAATCGGAGGATTTATTTGATTTAGCCAACACAACTCACCTGCATGGCCATCCTTACAAGGTCACAAACAAATATACTCGATTGGACCTCAGAGGGTTTTGCCTCAGCCAACGAGTGGTCCAACCATGGAACCTGCTACCAAGCGGGATGGTTTCCGCCGACGCCCTCACTGTATTTAAAAGAAGGCTTGATAACATTTTATTTGACAAAAGGCGAATTTCACAACACAATTTCATATTGCCAGCATTGTAAGCAATTTTTCTGTCTGTAGCTTGCCTTCATATAATTTAACAACCTTTAAACATTGTGAAGTTGGTTTAAGCGAGGAGTTTATTAGAACACCGAGGTCATTCTCTTTGTCAACATTTGAAAAGTGTTTCGTCTCTTGACTTCTTCGACCTTATCCAGCAACCACGTGTACGCCAAAACCAGTGATAACAACTCTCAATGTTGTACGGTACTATCAAGCAAAAATAGTGAAGGGTAAATTTTATACAAACCTCAACAATGGACACATCAATTTAAAAGCGGAGGGAGTCTATACAAGAGAACGACACAAGTTCAAGAAAAACGCCACGCAGGACGAAACTAATCTCGAGGAACCTTGTGTGTGTTAGTGAAAGAGGGGGTGGCTCCGCTTTTATATGATTTCACGGGACAATTAATGTATCATCAGGATTGATGTGAAACACGAACACGAACGTGGGAGGGCTTTGTGAACATAGGCTACATGAGAGCGTCAGCGGCGGATGGTTGGGGGGGGGTAATTGGACGAGTGGTTATCGGTGTAGCCCCGGCAGCTGGGTCGAGAAGAAGGAGGTGGAATGGACAACTGACATCAGCGGGGACTCGATAGCAGCGTCGGAAACAAACCGGGGGGCTGGAGACTATTCAGTCATGTGCAATCGAATGAAAAGGTAAACAAGGGAGGGTGGCCAGCATTCGAGGTAGGAAGGGGACAGCTTTCGTAAGGGGCAAGCAACCATTTTTGCAGGTCGCACGAGAGTCTTACTGGAAAAGAGATGTGAAGAGTTCCAACATTGTTCAACCTGAAATAAACCGCCAGTCAATTATCCACGTGCTATCCATGACGGCTCTGTTAATTCACCTACATTCTGCTCGTTGGCTCTTACATTGCAATGTTAGCTGGTGTGTAGTTTTAAGAATACGTAACAGTAGGACCCATGAGGAGGATAATTCTTTGCAATCCCTTCTAGATTGGCCACTGTTTTCAAAAGTTGAGGAAAAGAATCACCTCGGTGTTCTAATACGCTCCTCGCGTAGACCAACTTCACAGAGTCTAAAAGCAGCTAAAACCAGGTTCTGCTTGCGATTAGGCGAGGATTCGTCTACAATGACAAGGAACTTTTCAGAAAAACGTACGGAGCGGTGGTTTGGTCACACTTGGAGTATTTCGTCCAAGTCTGACGTCCGTGGTTCAAGAAGAATTATCTGCACCTGGAACGAGTGCAGACGAGGCCTTCGAAGATGGTTAAGAATCTTGATCATCCGCTTTATAAAGACAGATTACCTAAACTTTATTTATTTCCTCTCAATCATGGTCAACTCCGCGGTGACCTCATCCAAACCTATCGAATGGTCAGAGGCCTTGAGTGCGCCCTAGGATTTGATAAATTCTTCGAATTGGCTCGAACTGATAATCTGCGGGATCATCACTTTAAACTGTAGAAGAGACCGGTGCATATCTACATTCGACGGAACGCCTTCTCGCAGAGGGCCATTGGAGCATAGAGCGGACTCCCTCACGAGGTGGTCCACTTAGATACAGTTGACACTTTTAAACGCAAACTCGATTATAATTTACTGATAACCCATGACGGATGTAATGAACATAGTGTCAGTAGCAGCAGTTTGAAAATGGCTCACACCTATGGCTGATGTTAAGATTATATGTGTGTTATGCACTATTTAAAAGTTGAACTCTTACAATTTTTGGATATAAATGGGGAGCTCAAGGGCGAAAGCCTTTCTCCCTTAAAAAAGTGACTTAAAGATGGGTAAGGCTGGCTTTTTTTACCGTTAGAAATATGTTTGTGAAGCAAATATGCTTATTTTCTATGTGATTTTCTTGAATATATAATATAACCTAAGGATTTGTTCTTACGCTACGAAGAAAGCTCATTTTTCATTTCCAGCTCATAACTTATGCCGAAGAGGTCGATAGTGTGCTTAATTTCGTGATTTAGGAGCCTGAGCAATATCTCTCCACAGGTAGGATCTACAGAGGCAGAGATGCATTGATATTTCTCGAAATGGACGATTTGACTAACAGGTGACCCTCTTTCAGATGAAGTAAAAGTAGTAGAAAAATATCAAACACAACAGTTCGAGATGTAGCAACTAATAAGCAGTAACTCTCCTACTACGTCAAGACAATGGAAAAACAGTAAAAATTGATATGCTGTGACACAAATTATAACGACGCGTCTCAGACGATCCGAACGTCATTCTTTTGCAATAACTAGAAAGCTGACTTGCAAGGAAGATATATTTACCAAGGTCATGACCAAGTTCAACCGTTTAAACCCTCGTAGATCATGAATGGCTTGCGGTCCATCTTGAGCGTACTAAGATATAGACTGTGGGGTTTGACGTGCGGCCATCCTTTGGACACTGCTTTTGCAACTGCCGATGGGGGGTGTGCTGAAAACGAGTGTGTACAATGACGAGTAGGCCATAGTCAGAAAATGTTATCCATCGTTCTATGTTGTCGCAGTGTTGGCCCAGTCCATATTTTCCGAAGATGTGTCGTGTTCTCATCGCACGGGTGACTCCCGGCATTCCAGTATCCAGCAAAGAACAGCTAGTCTGAAGGAGCCATCCTGACCAATGTAGGTGGATGGCGTTCATAGAAATCAGTCCAAACTCCTTCACCCGCATGCAATGGTGGGAAAAAAGCGGCAACCACACACATAACTGCAATGCTGCTGTCGAAACGGGCTGCGGCAATCCGCGATGGGAGAGGCGAGGTCACTGAGATGTATTTTTTAAATTTATCACTTATCCCCCATAGGATCAAGGGCGAGCAAGTGTAAGTTCGCGGGTGTTCGCTGACTCTTGGCATTGGGGGTGTTCGCTAACCCTTGGCGAGGTCACTGAAATACATCCTGTGCATATGTACATTAAATGCGCAGTTTTCGTTTGCCAAGTATTAAAACAGACAAGTACACGGCGTTGCTATGGGCTCACCTCTTGGACCTCTCCCTGTTGACATATTCATGGACAAGCTGGAGAAAGTTCAACTAAGACATCACATCAAGAAGTTAAAACAAAATCGTCGTTAAGTTGACGACATCTTTGCAACCACCGCAATGGAAACCGATGAAGATGCACAAATAACTACTGTAAATGAACTACACATGTCCATTAAGTTCACTTTAGAGGTGGAAACGGTGGGTTCGCTGCCATTCTTGGACGTCATTCTAAGTAGCAGTTGCCGACCGTATATGGTAATTGAGTGTTTCTACAGACGTTTTAGGTAATTATATTTGTGCTTAATAATAATTTTCTACGCGGATTCACCAGAACACAAATGAAGTTATCTTAGATGAACAAGTATGGAACTGTATAGTCCAGTCTTGCTGAGGACGCAAGAAAGAGGCCTGTGTAGATGATTAAGGGTTAAAAATGTACACGTAAGCAAAACATATGGCAAAAAATTCAAGTAAGAAACGAAGAAATCCGATTTAAGTTCGAAAGTTACCGTTGCTGACAAAACTCAAGATGCGCAAGGAATCAATGTGATATGAAGCCGCTCCCTTTATGGGTCTCACAAGTTTACCTAGTCTACCTCTCTTTCACACAAGTTAATATCCCAAAGATTATTTATTTGGGTAGCGACCAGAAAATTAATTTTTTTTTCAATTTACTAACTTTTAAATCTAGACGATGAGCAAATATGGTCTAGGTCGTATTTGTTTGTTCGCTCTCAATACGTGAACTGGTACTGGAATAGGTCTCGCGGCGTATTCGTTCGGGGTTTCGGTTGCTGTTTCCCTTGTGTGAGTTGTGCAAATACTGACGGTTTTATTAGTTTGATTTAATGTTTCACGCTATCTGAATTCCAAATTCTATTTTCGTCGAAATTAATTTTGGTTTGCAGTAAATGTTTAGGGTCTTTCTATTTCACGTATATTCCATATGTACTGTGAATATAGTCCATTCAGCCCGAGTCTAAAAGAGAACTGCCAGTATATATCCACGTTGATGTATGCTACCAGTTCTTTGTTAAACTTCGGCCCCGAATAAAAGCGTTGAATCGCTGAGAAATCACTGCTGTGTATTGTAGCCATTTTGTACTTGTTCTTGCTTATTTGATTATTGTATATCGAAGGCCTCAGACGTTTGTGCCTTCATTTTCAACGGTGTCCACTAGCTCTCACAATTTTATTTCCTCTGTTTTGGTTTTTGAGGCTAATTCAGCAGGATTTTTTCTTCTATTTCTTGTCGTCCAAGCTTCACAGTTCTACCCGGCTTTTAGATTGTCTTTGTATTGTCCCTGCCTTTAAGTTTTATACTATCGGTAGACTGTCTCAGCTAAGTTGCGGAACAACTTCTGGACATTTAGAAAATTTACTTATGCTATCTACTTCCTTCTTCATGCCATATTCCGGTAGGGGAATCTGTAATACCTTTTTCTGTTAAGACCGTTTAGGTTTAACAGATCTTTCTAACTGCAATTTTTTATTTTCACATGAACAGCCGTTGAATGTCTTTTAAATTTTAAATAAACAATTTTTTTTACCTATATCGCAATTTGCGGCGTCTACTCCCCTTTTCCACCATTAAATTATCATGTCACTTATCGACTCATCCTGCGTCCGAGCCATTCCTTATAATAGTTTTCGTAACTCGGGATACATGGAATCATCTGAACTGTTGACTTTTCTATTCGGTGTAATTCGTGCCTAGAATTATTCTATTTTCTCCTTTCTTACTGTCAGTAGAATAAAGTAGGTCTGTTGGTCGCATTGTGCTTTTTTATAGATTATTTAATGTTGCATTCCTGAATTCAGAGTCAAACCTTTTCATATTCCATCAATACTTAATAACTATAACCTGCTTATTGTTTAAACATAAATTAAATTCGGTCTACGCATTACAGATCGAAGTCGGGACGTGCACTCTTCCAGTTTCTCAGCATGTCCACCGAAAAGGTTCGGAAAATTCGCTTCAAGCCGAAGATTAACTCCCATTGCACGACAATTGAGGTAACCCAAGCATGTCCGTTTCAGTAAATGTTTTGTCTTTTGGCACGACAGCATCAGTGAACTTAACTATATTAATCTGAGCAGTGTTTACACTAAGAAAAGTACAATCGTCACACAAAGTTCACTTTTGGAGCATAGGAGAGACACCAGTAGGAGTTGTATATACTGTACAGAATCTCCGTGGTGTTTAGAGGCCTTGATCCGCGTCAAGTTCTGGGCCTGTATCGGTGTCTTTCCGTTAGGTTGATGCAGATATAAATTAATAATTTGTCATGTCAGGGTGAGTCACTGACCGCCTTATCCATTTATTGGCCAATGGAAGTCTGTGAGCGTCTGTAATTGATTGTCTCAGAGGCTGTATGCGTGCAGTGCACGAACTGTTACCAAAAAACTTCTTGCGCGGCATGGACGCAATAGCTGGAAGCCGCTACATAGGCAGTTTATTATTTTTATTTTGTACACATTTCGTTATGTGTAATGACTTTTCTACTTACTGGTCTTCACAAATGATGAAGTTAGGTTTATTTACATCGAAACTGTAATTTATTCTTTGAGCGTTCATTCGATTCATTCATTCATTCGATCAATGTTTTAGTCCTCAAGATCGATAATCGAAACGTTTGCGATCGATCTTCTCACTTTGAAATATCACTGTCTTTATAACAGATGCAAATTTAACATTTATCACTTCAGGGCGGCATACGTGTCAACAGTAATTATGTGACCGGCGACTTACCAAACCTCCTCCCTTCATCTATTCAAGGCATTGGTGATATCTTCAGGGAAGGGGCGAGTGTAGCAGGTAGGTTTTATAATTTACATGCGTTTATATGTATGCTTTGCAAAATCCAAAGTAGTGGAACAGTCGAGCTCAGCAAAATTATAAAACTGCAGAATGATGCCGTTATAATTATCGTTGGTTTTCCTTTAACTGTCTTAAATACGAAGGGATCCGTAACCGGTAAAGTCTAAACCTATTCGTGTGACCGTATTACAAGCTTCGAACGCATTTTCCAATAAGAGTACTCAACATGTTGATATTTAATCAAAATTATAGCATTGGTGCAGTCTTTTCTTTTTCGATTCTGTTATTCTTTTAGTATACAGGGATTGTTAGCACACGAAATACTAGAAGAAACTGAAGCAATATGTTTGCATATCTTGACAGTAAAGAACTTGCCTTCACGCTCCATAACATAGCCTCCCAAGAAGTCTTCTTAGGCTCCAGACTCACCCTCGTTAGGGTTTCGTTTAATTGCTTATGGATGACCACACGCATGAATGGGTACTAGTCTAGGAATTAGTTTGTTCTACTAAGCAGTATCCTAATTCTAGTATGTAACTCAAGACAAGGGTACTTCACATTCATTAAAAGCGAATATTCCATTTTAATCATGCTGACTTTCGAAATCTCATACTATGCATAAATGCAGAAAATAAGACCCTACTGGATGCCTCCTCTGCTTTTCCAACAGAGTTCTTAAAGTTCGAGGGATATTCCGTCAAGATACCTTACCAGTCCCCGCTCAAAGATAGACGGATATTCACTAGAAAACAAAATACTGCCGATCCGAGAGAGACGCGTCGCATCCTGCCGGTTTGGTGTCTGTGGTGATAGCATACGGGCTTGTGTATATTTTATTTTGACTGTTACTACTACCGACAGTTCGACCGCCGTATCCAACGTGGTGTGCCGTGTGTTTTACATTATTACGACGAAGGGACAGTGTCTTGAGTGTGAATTAGATTATCGTGGTATTAGATGTGAGCTGCGTCTACCGCACTCTCCTCTGCCCCCTGGGCCTGGTGTCAAAACCAAGCCAAAAATATCAGAGGCGGGAGGAGGCGCAGGTGCCTGCCATTGCCAGAGCGGCCTTTATTCGCGCTGCCACACATGTCTCGGTTCCTGCAGAGTGAGAGTGTCATAAAGGACACATTACGAAGAAGCAATTGCCGCCTGACTCTCGGCCAGTCTGCCGCTCTAGGGAAACGTACACCGGGGTGACGGTGCTGTCCAGGTGTTCTCGTTAGTTGGCGACCTTCCAAGCCACGGCTACTACTTCTAATACTTTTTCCTTTTCAGATATTTTGTCCCACTTAATGTATGTGAACCTTGCAAGACATTTGGGGCTCTAATTTACCACAGTATTTGTATAATCATTCGTGTCATACTGCTTATAACAACCGTATTTAAGGTTTTCTCGCAATATGTCATCCAAAGTCTCTCTAGGAGGTAGACTTGTAGTCTTCTAAAGCGCTGTCGAATTTTCAACTATTAGGTAATCCTTAAAAATGCGCTAAGCTTTCCCTTGCGATTTCCGTGTCACCAGAAGTACCACATTTAATGAACTCCAGTTTCCAGCTGTATGTTGTAAGCGGATTATGTGGTTAACCCATTTCAATCACCTTACGTTTAGGTCTACGCACTCGACTGAAGACCTTTTTCCTGGGGATGCCGAATTTAGTAAATTCCTGTAGAATAACTGTCGATTAATTAGCCTAAGTAGTCTACTTATGCGTTAGATCGGTTTCCTCCGGCTAAGTTGTCAAATAGAGAAACTACCCTCCTAGGATTCTCCCCTGCTAAAGTAACTAACAATTTATGACCGCAGATACCGCATTACAGCATGAGCATTAACGGCGAACCATACCAGATCACTAATACTGATGTTATAGTCTCACGGTGATTGTATACAATAGTAAAGATGCCCATATTTTACTCCATGCTCATTCCAAGTCATTGCAAGTCACTCCCAAATGACAGTTGAAGACGGCTGGTGTTTTGCAGATAACTAATTCCGTCGTTCGAGGTGGGTTCTATCTTCAGAAAAGTAGGGTTATGAACAAAGATAATTTCAAGGTGGTACGCTCATTGAAACAAGAACTTTTTTGTCTGAGGCCTCAGAGTCACGTCAGACGAATAAAACTTTTATTTAAGCGATAGTTGTTTCTTCTTCATAACTAGACCTTCATATATGAATAAAGTTGGGATGACGACTGAATACGTAAGCACTGGGCAAATAAAATTAACAGCTGAATTATATGTAGTACGAAGACATTTTAACAATTTTCGGAGGCGTACACACCTACTAGAAATATCATAATTGAGGAATTTATTACCCATTTAAAGTAACCTGTCCACGTGACACACCCTGTGTCTAAAATAACCATTAATACGGCAGTTATTCACGAGTGGCGTTTAAATCCTGGTTGATCGATTGGGCATTTTGGAATACAAGAAAAATTGAGCATTTCAAATATATATCCGCTGACGCTAACTATAGTCTTTTAAAATTTTCTTTATGGTCTGGTGCTTTCACGGTTAGCTGAATGTAATGCCTGTAACCCTGTTCCCTGAAATGATAGCGATTGCGGCAGTAACGACGCCCTTTTCCCCAGCAGTTATATTCCTCCAATGTAAATGACGCTTGACATGCGATCAATAGCTCGACCATCAAGGTTGACGAGGTGCGCCACTGTCTCGCGAAGACGATGTAGCCGGGACTTACATGCGCTGTCCCAATAGTAAGACAAAATCAAGGGGCAGGCGTGGGCCCAATGACTATAAAAACCAGTCTGTTTATGCATACCACACACGTGTACAACAGTGTTTTCGGCTCTACTAAGCCAGCGCAACCCAACTCCCCTTTGTCCAATTGTGGTCCGCGTTGAGGGCAAGAGGGCGCATTCAATTTGGGCAAGTAACGCACGTCGCATCTTTTCGGCCTTGTCCTCGGGCCAGTGAGGGTTCCTTTTTAGGGATAGGATACCATCCTTGGACCTATTTTCTGTGTAATGTCCGGTGTGTTTAAGGGCAACCGGCTTTTGGAAGAAAGACGAGCTGCGGTGTTGAGATAAACGTGCTTGTTACGGAAAACCGTATAATAATAATCATCATCATCACTGGCAGCAGCAGCACTTATGCTTTTGCGGAAGGAGGAAGCAAATTGCTTTAACAGGTCGATCCATGCTCCCCTCTCTCTGGCGTACATATTTTTTCTTACACATATTTTCACATTATACATGCGGCCTGCTGCTTCTTGTTCGCCTAAGCTGTTCGAGCGATTTTCTCTGTTGCTGCCTTTCAACATCTTGTTATAAGTTTAATAAGGAAGCAATAACTTAACCTTCGGACAAGTGGTATCACTATTTTCCATTCAAAATTCCCTTTTATTATTCAATCCTACCTCATTGTCCCTGGCCACAGATTTATTACTGCGTCATGCTTTCCTATTTATTACAGCCGATCAACCCTGTCTGGGGTCCCACACCTCACCAAGGGAACCTTATACGTGGATGACCTACGCTGAGGTAGCTTTTCTTTTTGTCCCTTTTACCTCATATGCGTCTGCCTTTTCATAGTGCTACACCCGTATTAAACACTTCGGTTCAGGACTCCAGGAGTTCAGCGATCTATCCGCCACTCCTTGGCGATGTGTTGGTATTTACGGTACTAATTGTTCCGATGTAAGTATTTTTATCACTTGTGTTCATCCTTTGCATTCCTTAAATGGTATTGATACTGAGTTTGAAAAACAGCATATCTGTGCTTTTCGGGACTATGAGGAGGTGGTATGTAGATCGTACGGCTTTTCAGTAATCCACAGCCGATTTTATTTACGCCTGTCAATGAGACCTCGGTGCGAAACAGCAGTCAGTGGTCTGTGCCGACTCCGCAGACTATTTGCTTGCTACATTCGGCGGATGGCCTGGTCTCGGAAATCTTTTCCCTCCCGTGGTCTTGTTGGATTTGTTCGTACATTCACTAAACCCCTAAGGTAATCGGTGCTTCAGAATGTTTTTAGAGTATTTACTTTGTAGCTTAATTTGAAAAGGAGGGTTTATTGTATCCAGCTCGGTTTAACTGTTTTTTTTTTAAAGTTAGAGATGTTCCTACGAAAAAGGCATGCCAAACGTCTTGAGAGACCTTCCGACAAAATAGTTTTCGTCACTCGCAGTGACGATAGCAACCTATTGAAGAGATACACTAGATACACATTAGATTTTAAGGATTGTGTGCGTATGCAGCGCCACGTTTTAGCGAAACATAGTCCCTGCGGCCTAGTGTGCGCTAGTAGTTTTCTCGGATCTGATTTCCTGTCGGTGTATGCGCTTGCGCTCCCACTGGGTTTACAGGCCGTGTGCATGGTTTTCCGATAAATTTCATCTTCTCTCTGTGATCCAGAGGGGTGAATACCGAGTGGTTGCGCCTAGCGAATTTCCGGGTGGCGTGATAGCGGCGGTGACTCTAACACTCTCATCTGTGTAGTCGCTTCGTGCTTATCTTATGAAACTGACCGTTCTGAGCGTGCTGGCAGGCTTAGGGGCGGCCTAGGTCGTACCAGCCACCTGTGCCATCCCCTATTTCTGGTCTTCTCGACCTTTGTCTTGACATCGGGTACAGACGTGCGTATGGTTGGAGGGTAGGGTACATCCTGCGAGTCTACTTTCACCATAATTCAGCTGAAGTCACCGCGTTCAAAACGGCGGTCAAATTATCATAAAGTTTACTTTAGCAAGGAGGTTGTATTACATCCAGCTCGGTTTGAGTGTTTTTTAAAGTTAGAGATGCTCCTACGGAAAAGGCATATAAAGCGTCTTGGGAGACCTTCCGACAAGATAGTATTCTCTGCTCGCAATGACGATAACAGCCCATTGAAGAGATACACAATGCGTCTTGGTGTCTGACCAACAGGTCGCGGGGTCGAACTTCAGGGGTTGCAAAACCTGGAGCCGGATCTGGCTAGCTGATCATGACTAGTAAGCCAGAAGGGGCCATTCCAGTCTCCCTTGCATATACCAGTAAGGTTAACCCATACACTGTGCGGTGTAAAATTAGGTGTTATCCTGCAGAACTAAGAGGACTTGGTAGATAAGAATAACTCACAGTTTTATGAGTTCTTTAACTGCTAGCGTTGCGTTACATGCGGTTTTATTACATGACCATTTCGCACTCAAATATGCACCGTTCTTGTGTCTCACGAGCGGGCGTTTTACGAGCCTCTTTCGCTCACAGATATTGTTACAGTTGTGACATTCGGTCAAAAGGGATTCGTTTCGGCTGTCGCATAGCCATTCGACTCATCAACAACCCTTGTTCACTAAAGCAAGGAGCAGCATATTAAGTATGTGTTTGCTCTCCAGGGACACCGCTCAGTCAAACAATTTACCGGATTGCCGGACATTCCATGTGGTGGGACGAAGATTGCATATTACCGTTCGCTACTTTAAGGCTGTCAGTTTACTTCACCCTCTCCCACCAATTCCCTTTGAATTTTCGGGACTTTGAAGAACGGACTGCCGTTTCAGTCTGGCGTTCTGCAGTGCGTCTGCTGGCTATTTAGTTTCAATACCTTCACACGCGCGAGATTTTGGACTGCATTATCAGGGATAAAAGGGATATTAACCATGCCACTCTAGTTTACTGATTCCCAACCTGGTCCTTCTGCCCTACGATTCGATTGATCGATTTCGTGGCACGTGCAGATATGGCTTCAGTCACTTTGTGTTCCACTCTAGTCGTCTAAATTTTATTTTCCCGTTGTAGCCTAGTTAGTGTAAAAAGAACGGATGAGTTAAAAGCCATGCTCGATCTCAGAAAATGGTTGCCGAAATTCTAACATGCGTTTTGAGAGACAGAGAGAAGCTTTATTTTGAAATATCATTCCAAAATTTTCAGCAAAAGTCCTCCATTCACCATGAATGAAATAATGCACAGAAACTGCAATTGTCGACATCATGAAGAAATGTCACAAAATCTAGGCCAAATTGAAAATCGGCACTAGCGGCTTAAAGCTGTATGCTTTCCATAATAAGAAGGTGGCGCTTTCTTCCATGACACTAAGAGTTTATCAAATAGGGCTGATAAAATTGTGCACTTACTGTGGGCTATGCCGTATACTTCATAACGATAACTGGGAAACAGACGGATACGATTCCATCTGAATGGACATCGCACAATCCTAAAAAATTCGTGATTACAAACTATTAAAAAAAACGAAACTACCCTTTTTGAGTATAGAGTTTAAAGAAGATATAGTTTATTACCCAATGAGCTCAAGAGGTAATATTTTGCTGCATGCTTTCAATCAAATGTATTTAAAATGATAAGGACGTCGAAAAGAAATTGAAAAACAAAACAGTACTGCTTAAGTAGTAGTTTCTATACTGAGTGTCGATTTTGTAGACTGCCAAAAATGAGAACATAAAAAGCGCACATCATGGTCTATCTGAAATATATTGAGATTTTGGTATGCACTAGTAAATATGACGACCCAACTTAATTACCTTTTTCTAGTCCTAAAAGCATTTTAGAATTTTTGGTCAGCATTTCATGAAATCGGGCGCTTCTTGTAAATGCCATGAAAGTCTGTTTAACTTTCAAAAAATTCATGCACAGGTTGCATTGCGCTCTGTAGAAAAAAGTAATGGGTATACTTACTTATGTCGGATTGTAGTGTTCGTCAGAAAGTCCCTTCGCGATGTACGAAAGGCGTATTTTACAAAGTTATGTGATTAGTTAGCCACATGGACAGTCTTCAGTGCCCATTTAACTAGGCGAGGTACTACGCATGTAGTGCAGACATCTCCCAACATGGACTTTGATTACCCACTTTCGACTCGGTTCTCGGGTGGGGAGGGGTTGGAGGGATTGAAATACGAAGAAACGGGTGTTTCTAAAGCTTTTTCGATGCTTTCCACCTAACATGAGCATTATATGCCCCTCCTGTCCTTGTTTGGCCTACTGACCGAGTTAAGGTTACCACACCTACTTTATCTGTTTTATGATCACTAATCGATATCACGGTTTTTTTCAGTGGCTCATCACCCAGTATGCGTGTGCTTCCTACAGACTTACTTCGGTTCCCCTTTACGACACTCTGGGGGATGAGGCCATTCTTCATATCTGTACTCAAGGTAAGAATTTTAGCTGTCCTTGCAAATGTGCTCAACATAGTGGTCTCAATGTTCGGCTACTCCCCAACATATTATTGCTCGACGCACAACTGCGATTTCTGCAGTTATACTCGAAAATTGTCTTAGTCGACGTTAGAGCCATTTTTTAAAATCTTTGATGATGTTTCACAGGACCTGTGGTTTCTGACCTGATTTTTTGATTTCCTCCCACAGCGGATCTCTCTACCGTTGTCTGCGATACACCGGCGCGTGCCTCTAAACTACTTGCCCTGACGTCTTCCTTGGATTGTTTGAAACACATAATTATCATGAAACCCCATAGCGAAGAGATGAAGTCACTCAAAGGAAAGGCTGGAACCAACGTACAAATCCATAAATTTGATGAAATTGTCGTAAGTTACACCTCTTCTATCCTGCTGTTTATTACTGTCTATATTTTCTTTGCCGGAGTTTGGGTAAGGAACACTTTCCCTTGTATACTAAAATAGGAACATCCTTTTTTGTCTCCTTTTTTCAGGCGCTTGGAACTGCCCATCCGAAGGAAGTTTTGGTACGTCAACGTCAAACAATACGTTTAGTTTTGTTGATTACGATGCTACCTTGTCCTGCGACCATCTTTATTGGTGGAGATGAATTCTGATCTACTTCACTTATCCGTCACCTTCAGTAATCGCATTGTGTTCACAAACAGTGTAGTGTTTTTTGGTTGACAGCTTCCAAAGGGGCACATGAGTAGGCAAACTAGCCCATAGAGCAAAGCGTAGTGATTACTTCTATGTTTGATATTTTACTTTCAAAATGCCCCTGAAAGCGTGTTATTTGTGTGTTATTCAAAGTATGTGCGCACAATGAGCCAGTCTACAGCGGAAATCCCACCTTTATATGCAATCTGAATGGAATAAGATTTAGTCAACCGATGCACCCACAATCCAGGTTCGGAGTTGCCGGCACGACTGATTCACTTAGCACCTTCAAATTTGAGGGAATCAACTTAAGAATTCCACATCCGTTAACCCAGCTTAAACCGAATGACAGGCTTATTTTTGTCTCGAATTTATTAATGGCTTGTAAGGTCATTTGAGGAATAACACGTTAGGGTGCGTAGACAGTTCGATGAGGCAGAGTTCCATCGCTGGTGACCTTCAAAATTCTATATGTATGCGGTAAACTACCAGTACAACCCACATGTAGTTGCTGACTGTCTCCACAAGATCCAATAGCTCGCTCAAGATTACAACCTCACGGAAGAACCTCAAATAACTTCTGTGATCACCGAACCACAATCATTTAAGGTCAATCTTCCTATTAAAAATGAATATTTATCATGGGAAGAAGCTGATGGGATAATTATTATTATCCCAGCGATCGCATCTGCTTCTTCCCCATTACTTCCTGGGACTCGCATTTTTCGCTTGCATTTGCAATTGGTATTAATATGCGCAAATATTCGGGGTCCAGATATCATTTCGTGCTCATCATCCCCGGAAGAGGAAGAAGAGGGGGCAAGTGCTGGGACCAAATTGTATTTGTGCTGACGTTTCAAAAGCTCACTCGCTTCCATCGTCAGAGTACCGTGCTTTGTCTTCCGTGGGCCACGGCACTCTGACGATGGAAGCGAGTGAGCTTTTGAAACATCAGCACAAATACAATAGGCATTATATTATTCCCCATCCTCGAGGACTACTTAGTACACGAACTGGGCTACCGAGTATGTGGAACACCTAAAGTATATGACCTCAACGAAGAAGCTCACAAGCCCTTTATGGTTGTTTGGGTGCACGGATTAATAGGGAATTATGATGTCCGGTGCCAAACCGTATTCGTGTCTCTCAAGAGGGAAATTAGGGCGTGTGTATATTTGTTCATTCTTCACCCACAACTCGCTGTTTCATTCTCTCAAAACAGCACCACAATGGACTCATGGTAGGCTGTATTTGGGCTACATTGAGTCTGTGTGAGCTTGTTGGCTATTGTCATGCGTGCTGCATATGGTACTCTCTGCACACATTCATCACACTAGGCCAGTCACTGCGCCCCGTCTCATCATTCGTCGACCGACAGGTTTGGACAGGCGACTGTCTCACGGGGGAAGTAAGAGAGTGTGAGGATGATACGGAGGTACCCTTCCTCATTGCATTTGAGCGAATTCCTTACTGGAATAAATCTGACTTATTGGAAGACCTCATGACATATTAGAGCTCAAGGCTTGGGTGACTGGAGAACTTAGTTCCCATTGGATTGCAACGGCTTCCTCTTAATGCGGCCTTTATGTGATCCCTGACTTCCCTTGGATTCGAGATCTCCCGCTTGGGTGGTCCATGAAGTTAATTGACCAGTTAGGTCATGTTCGTGTCTAGTCGTCTTGGCCTTGCCTTGCCACCGACTCGGGGTTGGCTTGAAGTGAAGGGAGGTATGTGTAGCAAAACATGGCTTCATTTCAAGTAAATTCAGGCGCAATTCTTCGCTGTGTTCACTTTGTGGGCATAGCGGTGTGTCTCGCCATTTGAGTTAGTGGCGCCATTGTGTGCATGCTTATGAGGAATTGGGGAGGGACAGTCCAGTCGGCTTCTCGGAGCCTAAGGGCAGGTTTGTTGGCGACGTTTTTTGTAGTCGGTATTCCCACTAGTGCTGGTTAGAGATGAGCTGAAGCGTTGTTTTTGTGTGCTTAAGCTTGAAAATGTTGTTTCAAATGAGGCATTTGAATTGATACGTTTCCCAGTAAGGTTAACTTATATGACCCCTTAAGCACGAGAATCGGGACCACTGTCAACGCAGGTGTCCTTGTGACAAGTCCAAAGGAAAGTAAGGTTAGCTTTGAGTCTGGAGCAAGGGTTTAGAGTAGGGTTAAAATTAGGGTTGGGCTCTAGTCTATTTTAAGGCCGGTTTTAGGATACGGGAATACATTAACCTTTGGCACTTTTAAGCAGGGCAACTGCAGTGTGAAGGGGAGCATATAGATAATCCTTGCCCACTTCTCGCCTAATCGACGGTTTTATGAGCATACTTTGTCTACCCAAGTGAAGATTTTTGTTTATTTTAGCATTTCATTCCAGCGTTGTTATCTCAAGTTCAACAGCAATATCCCACTCATAAGCAAAAGTGTCGTCTGACACATTAAGTCGAGATCTCGTGACTTTTAAGCTCCCGCAGCGGATAACGGGATTAAGGAAAGCCTGCTAGGCTACCTATTTGTACCCAGTGAACTACATAATGCGGAAAGTCATAAGGTTCAGTCAGTTCACTCTCTAGCACTGTTCTATTAGGTACATGCCTAGTTTTCTGAAAAGAGGCAGAGTAGATGATGCAGTGATCTACCTGAGGAATAGGGGCTGTTTAATGTCAACCCGGTTGCAGGTACTCCGTATAACATCGAACGAATCCTTTCAGACGCACCCAAGTATGTAGCATTTGTCGGTTATGCCAGTATCTGCTTCTACCCAACCATACCGCGTTTCTGAAGCCAGCAGTCTGATTACTCAGACTTGGTAACTTGTGTTGCCCATTGCTATCGCAGCCCTAAGGTTAGTCGTGGGCTGCGGTCCTGCATTTTTCCACAAGCTTTCAGCGTCTCCCACGTACACGTGTCCGCACGGAGTCTTCTGTCCACTGATTGGTCAGCCCTTTCTTCCATGTCACGCCACGCCACGCTGTCTCACGTGCCTGCCTTTCCGCTGATGCGTCCTTGCGCTCCACAAGGCTTTTGCGTTGATGTGGCGCGTCAGTTTTCCTGCCACACTTAAGCCTGGGCAAAAATGCGTAAACTGACTAGTGTGCGATACCCTAATCAAAGCTCCCCCACCCCCCACCAAAATCGTTCCAGTCTTTTCGAATTTATTTGCTTACTGCTTATCTCGCAGTTATTTTATCTTACTGGGATTACTTGTCATCATCTCGGAGATCGTTGTAGACATTACAAATGGAATTTTTAATGAGAGTCTGGTATAAGCTTTGCCGCACTTTCCCGCATTATGGCTGATCTAGTTGGCCTCATTGGCATTGGGGATTGTAACTCCCCGTCGGACTGTCTGAGGCAGCCTGTGAGTTACAAAGACTGGGAGAGAATGTAGATTTTAAACGGAGGCAGCGGAATGAAACGATTTAGTCGAACCAAAATGTGCGTTTCCTGGTGATTTTTTGCCGAAGTCAGAGACGCTGACGTGTGACCGACGCTCTAATTAACCTGCGTCACTTCTCGGCAGCCTCAGGTGCGATCTGTTTTATAGTCAGGCTCATCATGTTTAAAGAGGCGACTAGGTCGGTCATCACAGTAAATTCATTGACAGTGCTTCGTCATCGTTTTGTGCTACTTCCTTATTCTATTAACTCACATAATTTTCGTAGCAAACCGGGTGAGTTAACTTTGAGCATTTGCGCGCAAGAGTTGAACGGTGCTGTACTTATTTCATTGGTCACCCAGTTCTCATTGGAACGCTTTTATCCTTCTGATTAAAACTTCCTCAGTGTACGTAGCGAGACTGTATCTAAAAGGCGCGTGGATGTGTATATGTCAGTTGTGCGGTTTTGGGTGTGACAATCAAGTCTCAGGCGTAGATTGCTCAGTTCGTGATATCTCCCCTGAAGAGAATTTTCTAACAGTCTACATCAAACGCGTACCCGTCTTCTGATCTGAGCAGAAAAACCGTGTTTTGATCCACAAATTATAGCACCACTTGATGTTCTGAGTCTACGGCTGTTTACTTACGCCCGCCCAGCCATTAGTCTGCCTGTCACCGATTGTGCTCGGGTTATTCAGTTACATGGGGCTAACATGTCACCTCTCCATCCTAATTGCATGGCCAACAAGCATAATCCTTATCCTTTTTGCCATCAGAGTAGGTTGGTAAACGCTCCCTGCTATGTTTAAATTTCGCCGAACTCAAGTTTGTAGCTCAACGGTAGAACATTGAACTCCATTCGCGGCGACCTACCAACTCACGGGTCTCCCCCGTTTGCGATTGGCCAACGAAGGACTGTTCACAGAAGAATCTTAAATAGACACATACCTTTCTCTTTCCTTGTCGCGAATACTCATCGATCATATTTTTCTGCTTGTCCTGCTGCTGCACTTTGCAGTCCAGAAGTGAATTGGTACTGCTGTGCCCCGTCTTCATTATTAATTGCACACTATTCTTTGCCGAATTAGAAAGTTGCCTAAAGTGTTTCATTATTAGGATTTACAGGGTGTCTGCAAGGTAGCGTAGTTGTTTGGATAGGCCTCTTTGGTTGCGCAAGCGAGGGCAGCTTATACCACCCAATTCTGTTGTCGCTTTTTCATCTGCTACCCGTTGATTTTGTCCTTTTAGTCCAAAATGGCATAGAAATACGGTGCATTGTTTAGCCTCACTGGCTGGCACCTGAGATTGTGTAGTGAAATGGGCGACAAGATAATCTAAGTAGTGTTTTTCACATTTCTGTGGGCACACTTTTTTCTCCTAACTACCCCATCTCCTAGAAGCACTTTATTTTGTCGTGGCGTTTATGCAAATTTTTTTAACTTTTGGCCTCTATATATGCCTCGACAGAGTCCCTTGTGCCAACACGGTCAAAGGCGAATCCCACATGATGTGCTGTTCTCTGTCTTGTGTTGCTTTAGACTTTTTCTCATGGCTTTCCTTTCCTTTTATGTGTTAGTCTTCCGGCCCAGATGATCTTATCCTCATCTGCTACACGAGCGGAACTACAGGTCAGTTTAGTTTTTATCGCAGCTAATGAAGCCCGTTGCCTAATCTACTAGCATCTGTTACCAGCTTTTTCGGATTGGTTTTATCTCTGAATTGTGTGTGTGAGCGTGTGTGCACATTATAAAGGTAGTCTCTTCGAAAGCTGCGTCTTTTTTCGGGTTCTTGCTTAGCACTGATTGTAAAATCCAGTTAGGTTTTCAGTGATAGCAGTGTAAAACTTATTTAACGAAGGTGTGAGCCCACCGACCGCCTAAATGAATCGCGATTACCATGCCGGCAAACAATTCACCTCTGACATGCCATTCCCCAGCTGTAACAAGCTGTCCTTTGATTATTCTTTTTATGCATTCCGCACCATTCAGTTTTTCTTAAATCTGCTTCATGAATGCACATTTCGCTGTTGTTATTTAGGGACTTAGCTCACCAAACTGATCGCTGTCTTTTTAAGACGATTTTCCTACTATGAGCGGCAGGAATCCTCAGTACGACATCTGGAATACACAATACTGGAGCACCTAGAAAACATGTCCTCCATGTATGAGCCTACACGTCATTTACCGACGTTTGATTAAATAAAATAAGTTTATAAATTTGGAGCGCCTAGAAGGCACTACCAAAACAATCTTAATACTGTGGTAAAATAAGGACAATGCGCATGTTGGTGCTCTGTGTGACCAGCCAGATAAACAGCAAAAATCAGTAGTATGGTAAGCAGAGTACTCCACATCGGCCAACTATTAGTTGTTTTAAAACAATGGTTAACAATCTTTGGAAAATATGGTGAACCAAGAAAGCAGTGGTGAAAAAATTCCTACGATGGAATCGAAGGCAGATTTCAACGAGGCACCACTTTCAAAAAGAACTGTAGGAGAAAAATACTGCTCCGCGAAGAGCTATAGATAGGTGTGTGTGTTCGACCACCGCAATCGGTGATATGCACCATTTGCCCGAGAGCAGGGATGGTGACTGCGGTCAAGTAAAGTGAAAGTAGATGTGCCGCCATCTACTCCACTATAAACCCTCTCCTCTGCTTCGAACGGTGACAAGAAAAAGTCGAGATGACTGAGCAGGAATCGGGCGTAAGTCGCTTTCTCCAGATGCAGCCAGAAACACCGCCCAACTTAACTTAGGCTTACTTGACAGTAGCCTTTTGCGTAGGTACTGCTGCACTATTTACCCTCGAGGTAGATTGATACAGTGAGATAGGACCGTACTGTTAACTAGAACCTGTGAGGGTTCGAAACGCTCTTTGTCGTGCGAGAAATCATATAACAGCAAGAGGTTCTGTTAACCACTGTATTCCCGTACGACTGGCTACAGGGCACTGTTCTTATAGTCGAAACGAAAAGGGCACAGTAGAAGTCGCGAAATCACTGAAATGCGGGAGATGCGACAATGACACGTCCTTGCGGACTTCCTAGTCCACAGACAATCTGGCGAAAGCAGAAGAAGCCGCCACGATCATCAACTGTCCGTTGCGGTTCGATATAACGAAGAACGCTAAAAGGCCGCGTAGACCATGAACATAAGGTGTTGTGGCTGATTAGATCGTCGCAGTTCGCATAGTGTCAAATAGGAGAGATCGCGAAGACCATCTCAGCATGAAGATTCGTCAGGGTCACAAAACGGAGGAAACCACCAAGGTCGTCAACCTTCCGCAATGATGGTTTAAAAGAGGAGGGGACAAAAACGGCTGCGAAGATTGTCTCAACAGAGGATACTATACTATAAGAGAACTGCCCTGAATCCCAGAAGGACTCATTTCAAACTTCAAAAGTTGCGTGTTTGGGAAGGAGACGGACAGTATTTAATTTATCTCTTCCGAAGTAAAATAATTACGTCATTTGGCTGTGAACATCGCTAATGTAGACGACAACCTAATTTGAGATTGAAGTTTAAAAGGTAAATTGAGTAGTCACGGCGAATTATGGTGTCCCATACCAAACCGTTCCCGCGTCTCTCCTCAAGAGGGAGCTAAGGCATAAATTACATCCATATAATTACAAAAGTAACTTTTATTGTCATTCGTGAACAGTTAAACTGGATGTGCGTGTTTGACACCGCCCCCCTTCCCCAAACGGACTTCGCCGCTGTTTCGTTTGAACAAAACAGCGCTACAATTGACTTATGGCGTGCTATAGTCGAGCGGCCTTGAGTATGCGTGAGATTGTTAACTATTGCCCTATAGTGAACCCAGTGATCACACTACGGCCTGTCCGATAATTCCTCGGCCGACAGTTTTGAATAGGTGACTTTCTCACGGGAGAAGCAAAAGGGCCCGAGGGTGAGACGGAGGTGCCCCTCCTCGTGACAGCTCAACGCATTCCTTACGGGAATAAAGTTGACGAATTTGAAGGCCCTGTGACGGGCTAAAGGTCGTGGCTTGGATGAATCAAGAATTTGTTTCCCCTTTGCATTACAACGGCTCCCTCTCAGTGTGGCTTTTGTGTGACCACTGACTTCCCTTGGATTTGAAATCCCCTGCTTTGGTGGGCCGTGAGGTTTATTGGTGAATTGGATCATGCCCATATCTAGTCATCTTGACCTAACCTCGCTTCCGACGCGGGGTGGGTGTGAAGTGAAGGGAGATATGTGCAGCTAAACGTGGCTTAATTGAAAGCGATTTCGGGCGCAAATGTTCGCTGTGCTCATTTTGTGGGTGTGGCGGTGGGTTTTGCCATTTAAGTGAGTGGTACCATCGTGTTACTGCTTATGAGGAATTGGAGAGGGACAGTCCATCCCGCTTCTCAGAGCCTACGGGGTAGGTTTGTTGACGGGGTTTTTTGTAGTCGGGTATTCCCAACAGTACATGTGCGAGATGAGCTAAAGCGGCGTTTTTCTTTATTTAACCACCAAATCGTACGTGCAGACCTTTTTTAGCCGGTAATCTCACCATCGTATTTTTTGTTATTATTTAGATCGGTTCCAACCAATTAATATTAGCTTATGCTGTCTGAATGCGATTGTGTACCTCTTCTTCACCTCTGAACCGCGTATTGTTCTCGGTTCTGCTGGTGTCATTTAAATCCTGGGCTGCTGTATAATTAGCTTTTGTTGCCGCCTGGCGCCTAGTACAAGTCTCCTATCGTTTTACCCCCACATAGGCAAGGCAATTTCGTCATTTCATAGCTTAAATGGCCAGGGCCGTCTACCTGTCTGATTTAGCCCTTCGATTATGCGGAAGATGCAGCGCGGGTCTGCTACCGTCACCGCGACGTCACCATTCCCGCCCTAACTTGTTGTGAGGCGCACGGTGGACCTCGTCGTATTATGGCAACCGGCTTGTCACGTTGCCGAGACAGCGACTGGCCACAAAGTCGTCGGCCGTCGCCTCGACAGGTCAAGCCTCTAGCCCAGGATTATGAGAGCGACAGATCCAGTCGTCTTTCAGACGGGGCAGGATCTGAAAATGCCGTATCATCCTGATGATTGAAAGGGGCCTCAAAACAGTCCTATGAGCTTGTATTACACAATGAGGCGAAAGACTTAGCATACTGTAATCTCTCGCAACTTCGCTTTTTGCTTTTCGCGAGTTTCCTCCTAGGATGCATTCTGCAACTTTTCGATAGTTTGCGGGATTTGAGCATACGTTTATTTTGTTCCTTTTTCGAATATGAATCCTCTAAGCTATAATATTTAACGCACCATAATGCAACTTTTATTCAATCCCATAAACAGAATATTAAATCGCAACAAAGCATAGTGAGCGTACAATAACAGCGCATAACAAGAAGGAGTACTTTTAAAAACCACCGCTCCGCTTGCCTGCGCAGTACATTCGTCTCGTCGTCATCAGTATTGCGCAACTTAGTCATAATTTACCATTATATTTTATAGCATACTATCATTTTTATTATTTGCTTACCTATGTTTAGCTATGTATAATACAGTATTTGAGAGTATAGGAAGGTTTTTAAGTGGGTTGGAAAGATTAACAAGGTTTTCTAAGAATGTGTTAAGGTTTTCTAAGCTTTAAAATATGTAAGTGTCCAGGGGGTATTGAGCTTTAAAAAAGTATAAACTGCATCGGGAAATTTTTATTTGGCGTGGAGCTTCGAAACATAGCCCCGCCATATTCGAGGACTTACTGTAAAACATGATTCAGAGACCTTTCAGCGGCTGGGCAGCCTAATGCGTTGGCCTTTGAGAAGAGCTCCTAGGAATAAAATACCTTCTCTGGTGGATAAAACTGTCATTTTATACAAGTTAGAGTAAGCTTCTAGTTGATCATAGTCGTAAAGCAGATGCTGCCTCTGTCTTGTGTCTAATCAGCCTATCCAGTGTGGCTGACTATCGGAGAGCATCTGCAACACTAATTGTAGGAGTTTTATGTCTATTTTTGTTTAGAGTCAGCAACTTCGGTGGTGAAGGTTTTTCGCTGGAAATTCTATTCGTTGTACCTCACCGAATGACGAAATAAGAAACTTCAGATCTACATTGGAATAAGTTTTTGAGATCGCTTTCTTTTTCGCTGTTTTCAAGGTCTCCCGAAGGGCGTCATGATTCCGAACAAAATGATGCTTGCCAGTCTCAATAACAACATGTTGAACGCTGGAGTCGATGTGAGTCTACTGTTAGCATTATTCGTTAATAATTTTACATGTATCTTACCTAAAAGTCGCAGAGGATAATTTGCCCTTTTCTCTTCTGTACACACGCTTTTTCTTTAGGCTCGTGTCCGCATCTCTTCATAACGATGCTCCAGATTGGGTTGTTGAATCGGCTTAAAACATCTGGAATTGGGAGCTTATTTAACTCTGTCTGTCCACACTTCGATGCACCGTGCCCTATCTCCAAAGTGGCGCGTGCGTCAGCTTAGCACGGATTCTTGTTCATGCCTCCCCGTTCACCGTTTGGAACCTTTGGCCGCCTTTTTAGCCTCATTGGTGGCCTTCGTTTCTATTGCCTCTCTGTTTGAAGTGCTCGTGATGAAGTCAGTTCTAGCCGTGAATGAGGTTTGTTGCAGCTGACCGCATCGTACGGCTGATCGAGGACTTCGGGCCTCATGTGTAAGCCGCAAGTCGGTGGTGATGCCCTCGTCAGGCAGTTGCTTTTGGCTTCTTTATTTTGCTACTGCGCTAGTTTCCGCTTTCTCATACAATTAGCAAATAATGTTCTGCTGGTGTCGTCGTAAAAATCCCATTTAGAGCGTGTACGGTTGACAGTCAAACTCTAAACGCTGACGTATATAGGGATGCTTCCGAACGAAAAAAGTCCCAGCTTAAATGGAATAGCAGTAGTAGCCTAATTGCAACATCATCCCACTGTAGTCGGTGCACGCTGACCTGCTATCTTTCAGTTAAGAATGATTTTGGTCCCATAGGTCAACCCTATTCAGGGGGGAAACCATTTAATACGTATTCTCGCCTGTTAACTACGGCTGTCATAGAAAGGGTACTCAAAAATGCATTCTTCTTTCTCAATGTATGTCCGCTTTAACTGTATCACATGGCAACGGGAAATATGTTGCTTTCAAGAAGCTTCTTCAACGTTCTCTTGTTCCCGCTGATTTGTTACTTCAACTTCTAAAGTACGCAGCCTGGTTCAGCTTTTATTTCACCATTTTATGAGCACGAGGTCTTTTCTTGAGAAGGAAGGGGGGCTGAAGAGGGGTTACACAGAAAGTCTGCCATTTGTTTCAAACACTCGTAATATCACAATAATTTATACCCGAAGAATCAACCAAACCCACGTATTGGGATAGAAGAAGGGCATTTTCTCATTTAAATTTGCGCAAGCCCTGAAAATGGGGAAGATATGAATCTTCTTCCCTGGTTGTTGTTGTTGTTAGCACGAGTTACTACAGAGATTATCAGAGGAAGGACGACATGCTAGTCCGTGTGTGTTCCTTGGAACTATTTTTGGCCGTAGACGCAGAAGGAGAGGCAGATGCGGACTTACTAACCATTATCGCATAAATTATGACATCCCAGTGGTGACAGTGAGAGCTGCTAATTATGGTACGTATGTGGTCGCACGGCAACTACGTACTATAATTACTGCATTTCTGGTGCCTAGTACCACTACCGCTACTTGCGACTGTCTCTGATAATGGGGTCGAGCGAGAATCCAAAACGTCGGGTCAGCAAACGTCTTGTTTCAGTGATTGCATTTTATAAACTAAATTTGTGTCAATCAGGGATAGGAACCTCATTCGGGTAATAGGCTTTTTTATCATTAAAAAGTCAACTTGAAGATTTAAGCTTATTTCCCAAGTTTTGGGATCTGTTAAATGCCTCGTTAGCCTAGAATAGGTAGCCTTGGCAACAAATGCATCCCTCTCAATGTACCAGAAGAGGAGCATGAAGAGCATTTGTCCCCTGTGCGTGCAGCTTTTACCATTCATCGCTTACTAGCTGCCTACCAACAAGTTTCCGAACCATGCGTCCTTCGATAAGTAGAGGCTGGATTGCCGTGCTTATAGCGTCACAGTGAATAGGGCTAAGTAGGACGTGTGTGGTACTGCGGCCATCGGTAGTCTCACCACTGTCAACAGCGTCGATGTCGCTGAACCTGTCCGTCATCTTCCTTCGGTTTTTGATATGACCACCTGCTTCCCTTTTTCCTTTCGTGTAAATTTTTTCTCCAATGCATTCATTTTTATGCTCTTACTAAGGGTTGCCTTTATTTCACTAGTGAAACTCTTTTTTGTTATTCTACATAGCCGGACTTGGAAGCCAATGACTGCTCTATAATGATGACGTAACTGGTATTTGCGATTCCACATCTAAATGCTAAAAAGCCAAACCCTCAGGGTTTACTGTTATTGCATTAAAATGACGAGTAATCATAACAAAACAATGTTTTTTTCCCCATAGATTTTCACGGAGAATGACATCTACCTCTCCTACTTGCCTCTGGCGCACATATTTGAGCAGATGTTCGTGGTATGTCAATCTTTCTTCACTTTACCTCTAAGAAAATGAATATTTTATGTTAAAGCGTCGATTGGTAGGAAAGGTATAAGGACAGCCTTTTGCAAAGACGGTGATGCAGTTGTAATACTTTACTGAGGTTGACAGGTTTTTCTTGCTATATGAAGGATGGACCCCTTTCATTTGATTAGACAATTGGAACTGCTGTATCTCTGGGCTGAAGAACTCCAGGCTTCTGAACAGTCTGAGCCTTGGGGAAACAGAATTATCCCTTCTGGCCACTTTGCGTCTTGCCCCAAGCTAGTTAAATGCAGATTGAATAAGTGGGACAATACCTGTTGCTGGACTTCTTTGTTAATAATAGCGCAGTGCGTCCTTATTTCTTGGTAAGCACAGTCTAGTATACTTCAAACCCTAACGTCAGGACCAGCTGAATGCTTTTCAGTAGAAAAACACCTGATGTGGAGACGTCTCTTGACCCGGATTAAACTTAGTTTGAAGTATAGACTAGACTGTTAATGTAGGCATTAGAGGGACTAGTTGCAGTAGGATTATTCCTGTGTTTTTCCCACCTGAACTCTACAGCTTCTCCAGTACAGCAAATATGTTTTCCTATCTTCCTTCATTGCAGGATTTTATGCCCCTTTGTTTTGATTGATCTGCTGTAGGTCTGTAATTAACTATCATATAGTGGGCTCAATTTCCAAGCCTGTTATTTAGGTCCACTGTATGTACTTCGACCATTTCAGGGGGTGAGGTCCATAATTGTCTCAGTGAACAGCCATTAGTTGCCCATGAGTTGGATTATGGTGACGAAGAATTTCGTAGCACCTATCTCACACTCCTCGGGTTCAGTGGCGAGACAAGGTTAAAATGATCTGAGATAGGTGTGGGTACACTAGCTGAGCAGGCAATAAGTGCCCGTCTATGAAGGACAATCATAGAAATCAGTCTTCATACACTGCAATGTTACACCAGCAACAGTTGCCATAATACCACAGTCAGCGGCCAGCTGTCCTTATCCAGTAAGAAGACGGAATTCTCTTGTCAGTTTTCGCTCTTCTAAGTCACGACTTGCGACATCTTACTAATTTAAAAAGTCTTGGATTTAGTTCCGCACAGGAGCGGCTCGACTCTTTCTTTTTCTAACAGAAACTACTAGCGTACTCGAGTCAAGTGGATTTGAAGTGAGTTTGCACTCAGTGACTGGTGTAGCAGGATACCGGTTCTCTCGCCTGTTACATATATTCTTAATTCCCTTTGAGATCTGCCGCAAGGTTGCCGTCCGTTTTGTGGTCCAGGTTCGATGCATTTAATAGTTAACTGATACACAGACTCAAACTTCAGTTAGCGGTTCCCCTTTTTAGATTCTATTATCCCTAATTTCCCACCTGCGCGTTGGGCTTTCGTCGTTTAAGTTTATAATCGCCCTTTTCCCTGTTTCTTTTTTGACTCTTGTTTGTATTCTCCCCTCCTCATCACACCCGCGTTTCCAGCTCCTGGCCCTTTGCAGGCATGGCCGAGTCGGATTCTACTCGGGCGATCCTCGAACCCTGACAGACGATGCCCGTGCCTTGAGACCTACCGTCCTAACAGTTGTTCCTCGTGTTCTCTTGCGAGTGTACGAAGGGGTGCAGAAGAAGTTGGGAAATTCGGCCCTCAAGCGCTGGCTCTTTGAGAAGGCGATGGAGATGAAATGCAAGGATGTCGATAGGTAGGCTGGTGCCTCTGATAATTATTCTGTTGGGTTGGTTCTGCCGAAAATTCATTCCGTACTTTGCCAAATGAGCTGTGTGAAGTGAGAGGCCAGCTAATGATTGTATTATTTAATTCGCCGGGGGTTACAGTTGGCTGACAGTTCGACATTCGTGAATGATGAACCTGGTCTTGTGCCCTATAGCATTAGGGGCGCAGGGCAAATCTCTTGCATGTGAACTGTTCCATTATTGAAAACAGATTTTGATGATTTAACTTACAATGCATGCAGCTGAGGTACGAGCTAAAAGGCCCAGACACGTGTTTCGCCGGTATTCTGCCGCTGCTTGACTCAGCTGTGTGGGGTCCGACTCATCAGTGGGTCCCACAGCTCTTCTTGTTTGCCTTCAGGTTAAAATACCGGTTTTGAAAATGCAGCTTTTAATTCCCTTAGGAGTTAATTTCTGTTAGTGGCATACATCGGTATATTTAAGGTCTATAGGCATAGACCGAAATTGTACGTGTATATTTAGGCTGAAATTCGTCAACCACTGCATAATATGCACATGCTGCCAACAGGCAGACTGTAGAAGTATATATTGATTTTGTAACTTACCAGGTTCTAGCTAAAAGGTCCAGACCCGTGTTTCGCTAGTATTCTACTGTTGCTTCACACAGCTTTCACAGAATTTTGCGGCATCTGCCGCACTCTCCGTCATGCGTTTAATAGACTCAGGAAGGCTAGAGCCGGGACTGGGCGGAAGTTGCCGACACCGCTTAACAGTCCGACTACACGTGTGGCACACGCAAAATAGACCAATTTTTCACACAAAGACAACCAAGA
Source organism: Ligula intestinalis (assembly GCA_036362985.1). Taxonomy (NCBI): domain Eukaryota; kingdom Metazoa; phylum Platyhelminthes; class Cestoda; order Diphyllobothriidea; family Diphyllobothriidae; genus Ligula; species Ligula intestinalis. Next base: position 48,445,284 of record JAYGXS010000003.1, read on the forward strand.
GGTGGAGGGAGGGCTATTTGGATCCCAACCGAGAGGCCACACTAAGAAGGAGCTATTGCAGCCTGACTCTCCGTCCTGAAAGGAGAACCGAGTTATTCCATCAGTTGGCAACCCTCCAAGTCACAGTTTTTAGCACATAATAATGATTTCAAAGTGCGGGAGAATGCGCTGAAGGGACCAGTGTGACCAGAGACCCCCCAGAACTGCTCTCACCTGCACCAGTCCATTGTCCGAAGAGATTAGCCATCCGATGTGGAACTTAGTGGCTGGCGCAGAATGAATCTGCGCGCATGGGCGTGCCCCCACACCTCCATGCTCGGCATGCATGGGTGTGTCGTCCAATGAACACCCGTCGAACCCTACTCTAGCGCCGTGTTGCTTCTACGTGGCACGTGGTGGGTGCGTGGACAGTAGGCTACATGTGAGGTTTAATTCTGTTGTGATTGGCTGCACGCAGCTGATAAGGTTTTTTTGTTTGGAGGCTAGTCTTTATTGCTGCTATTTTTTTATCCGGTTCTGCATCGAGTGTATTTCTCTCCTACTCCTCTTCCCCTCCACCGTGAGACTTTAGTTTAAAGCAAGACCTGTTCATTTCTTCTTTTTTTCACGATCTGCCTCGACTTTGCAGAAACATATTCAACAAAAACACCATATGGGATATGCTTTTCTTCTCCAAAATTCGAGCCCTCCTCGGTGATCGAATACGGTGGATCACTTGTGGTGGTGCACCCCTTGCTCCTCACATTCTTCGGTTCACTCGTGCTGCCTTCTCCTGTTGGGTAAGTGTCGCGCGCGCTCTGCCGAATTTTTCAGTCTGCCAGGTTTCGCCCCCTGGGTTTTCGTTTGCCCCACTTTGGATTAAATACGGTTGAGTAGTTTGAGTACCTACTAGGCAAAGCTTTGAGTTTTTGCCTTTGTGGTCCTCTATTGACGTTCCTGTGTAGTTTTTTTAGGGAAGGGTTAATGCTTTTTCGGCTTATATTCATGGTCGCTACACGACTGCCTACGTCAGCTAAAGGGTACATAGGGGACGGACGTGTTCCGTAGGTAGATCGGTGAGCGGAACAATGGAAAATTGTTGCGTTTAGGAGAATTTGTTCACATTTGACGCTGAGAATTACACGAAATCCAAATTGAAAGGGAATTGTGGTGAAGTAGCAAAATCTGCACCAACTGGAATTCATTTAAATAGCTATTACATATTCAGGGGCATCTGGCATCCAATTTTACAGAACAGAAAAACGACTAATGAAACCTCAGCCAAAAGTCGCTATTTGGGTTGAGTAAATACAAACTTAGCTCTTCGTGGAAAATACATTACATTTCAGGGTTTTCTTCTTGGACCATTGGTATACCTGCCCTTAGTGCAGCGTCTTTTTATCGGAAAGTTTATTGAGACATTTTAGCCACCGTCTCATATATTTTGGAGCTTACTGTTCATTGGATGAATGATTGAACAGCTTTTCGATGACAGGGCAAACCTAAGTAGATCACAGTCTTGAGAGAATTCGTCTTGCTAATTAATAGGAGGGTTTGGCAGATTTGAATAATTCAGTCGACCCGATTGTGCAAAATTCGGCAGGCAAGGCTTTAGTACAACCAACGCTCTGAATTATTCAAACCTGCCAAACCCTCCTAATAATTAAGGGAACCTTGTCGTCATTCTGGTGAATCCTAGATGATTGCTTAGGAAATCCTGCCTGAGCAGTCCGCTAACTCTATCCGTGATGGTGGATTCCACACGTGCAGTAGGCTGGGTGGAGAAATCGACCCAAGTGTGATTAAACGCAAGGCCTTCGGAGTGCGCTCGTAGTTCAATTGGTAGCGTGGTGGCTTTACTAAAGCCTTCCCTGCTGGTGTGGATTCAAATCCCACCGAGGCCACGAATTTTACACAATTAGGTCAACTGTATTTTCCTGCTAAGTGCATCACCCTATCCCAGTACTGAGTAGGTAGCTTAGGATTAACTTGGTAGAGGATGCGCCCTAAATATTCAGTTTTCCTTCAAAAAGGTTTTAACGTTGCCAGCTACAGTGTTATCTGCCAGTACGCACAAACAACGAAAAAAATCCTCAGCTGCCTTTTGCGCGTGGCTTTGACTGAAACTACAGTGACAGTATGATGTCTCATTGTCAAAAGCCAATTTATTTCCTAGAGAGTATGTTATCGAGTTCTGTAATAGCCTGCTCTTTAAATCTTCAGGTCTTCGAAGGCTATGGATCCACTGAAACCGCCGGATCCATGTCCATCTCCATAGCCAGTGATCTTGAAGGAGGCCACGTGGGTGCCCCCGTCCCTGGTCTTCAGCTCAAGTTGGTAGATGTTCCAAATATGGACATTGTTGTGTCCAGGGACAAAAGGGGCGAGGTTCGTTTATCTAATTTACACCCCACCCTAGCTGCAGTTGTTCTAATCTGTCTGAGAAGGCCTCGCATATGTTTCAGTACGCCGTGGCGACTTCTATGCTACGATTTTCCACTCTTTATTTTGAACTATCTGTCAGAGTAAAGATTTTCTTCTTTATAGTTTGTGCGTACATCCTCTCTTGACTAAAATATCTCTGGATAATCATGAGCTATAATTAGCATTGCAAATCCACCTAAGCAATCCGTTCTAACCAAAGACGCATTTCGTATTTTCAGTCAACATTTAATGAGGCAGGTCAGCTCCTTCTGTCGGAGAGACCGCACTTAAATTGGGCGGCGTATCCTGCCTGCTACGCCTCAATTAAATGGTATCCGAGCAAAACACGGATAAACAGTCGAATGGCCATGTATGTAGCGTTTTGCTGCTTCACGTACGGGGTAGTTGAGGCTTTTTTTCAGTGTGGCGATTTCTATGACTTTTCGGGGTCGTTTGTTGGACGCAGTACGTCGAGTTCCATGTCGCCTTAGCAGCGACCTTTGTTTTTTACGGTCCTACTTTGCCTCTCCAAGATGACCGATATTCAACTATAAATGCACCAGCAACGGTTTGTAGAAGCCACATAATTTGACTTGAATGAGTACTCCTTCCGCGTAAGTGATAAAGAGTACTTCATTCTCGACCGGAACCATTGCATGCGGATATAGTGGTGATTTTTCGCTGCTTTGAATTATAATTAAAAGCATTTTACACAACATCAAACTCACTTTCTGCCTGTATCCATCGTTTTCCACTGACGACAAAAACAGCACTGTTAATATCACATTAGTACGCCGTTGCTGAACAGACATTCGTCTCATTTGCACATGATGTACGCGTTACCGCCCTCAAGACCGTAGCAAACAGGCTTGATTATCTGATAAAACGTCCGGTAGGAGTTATTCTAAAATCCGAGTAAGGATCAGCGGTAGGAGTAAATCGTAGGGCCGCCCCGATGGCAGAATTCTCCCAGCCCAAATGTCTGACGGACTTCGTGAGTAAAGGTTTAAAGATCGATTCATCAGCAGTTAAAGCGTGATCAGTTCATAGTATAAAATAAATTAAACCCGGTTGTGGTTGTTTTAATGAATTAAAAATATAGATGAAAAGTTTGCGAAAAGCACAAAAAGACCAACAGACACTCCTATTGGTTAGCCAGGGAAGCCTTTATATCAAAAAGCCATAACTCATGTTGGTTACCAAGCAGGTATATAGACCAAGAACACTGTAAGAGCAACTCCTTTAGTCACTTAGCGACCCTACGATTTACTCCTACCGAATCAGCCTTTGCGACCAGGATAGACGAGTTATCCCGTCAGTTTTTGACCTTCCAAACCATGCCTGTTTGCGCGCGTACCTGCATCCTAATCATCATCATGATCGGCGTACTTGGACTACCATAGACTGCTTTTTTTGGCCAGCCCCTGATTCCTTCTCCGATTGCAGTCTGTTCAGACTCTGTCGATTTTTCGTTGTTGTTCCTCCGTCATCACTTTCATATTCAGCCACCAAACATATTGCAGTTTTCGTCCGTGTGTTTAGTAAAACTTTGCTGCAGGTTTTAAAAAAAAGTTTTTCTGACACTTACTGTGCCCATGAAACCGCCTCCTTCGCTTAGGGGACTGGTCGGCAGCCTTTGAAGAGGTCGATAATTTATTGCAAACAGGTTCAAACAAACTATGTGTGCCTGTTATTTGTTTCAGGTGATTAATTTCACCTAGTTTCTGATCCTTAGGTTTTGTCTGGGTTTTTTTTCTATAATTAATTTCCTCTTTGCATACCGGCATATGGCATGGGGGTTCAGGCCTGGGAATAGGAGAAGAGAAGGAGGTCAACGTCTCGGCGCATTGTTTTTCCCCCACTCTCCATGCAATCAGACGCGCTCGGGACTATCACGATGCGCTAAAAGCCGTCGCATGGAAGGCTGAGAGCATGATCTGGACCTCCTCGTCAGCCCAGTGTTTGTGCTGAATCCTGACTGGCTGCAGTGACTCCTTCTTAATGTGACCTCTCTGGCACTCCCACTCAGCTGGGATCCTAGCTGGTGTAATGCCACGCTCTTGCCGCGCCAACTGCCTGCGTCCTCTTCCCGCCTCCGATCTTCTTGGCCTGGTCATGTCACCGGGCCCAAGTGGGGGGGGGAGGGGGAGAAGACGGTGTGGTAGGTGCCGTGTGAGGCTGCTATCACTATAAACTGAATCACCATCTCTGCGCTCAGTTTGCTGCGCGACACACTGTGGACCTTGCCGAAACCGACGGTCTCGCTGCTCTGAGAGTGTTGGAATGTAGGTATTCTTTTAGAAAAAAAGGCATATACCAAATTGATACTGGATTCCCTAAGCAGACAAGTTCTGAATGATTGGCAGAGGTCGCGAACAAGCAAATCCTAAGAGGCCGAACTCGGCTAAAAATATACCAGCCGGAGGGGGTGTCGACAGAAAAAGAACTAGATTGATGCAAAGTTGTTTTGAGCCTATTCTGCGTTAATTCAGCTACACGTTACAGTACGGCCGCGAAGTCCTACAAAATGTCGAGGTTTGCGAAGAACTGCTAAGCACTCGCAAACCGCCATTTCATGCATGTACGTAAACTTAGAAATAATAATGAAAAACCTTGGGCAAATGTGCTGCTTAAAAGAAGTACTAATAGTTTGTTGAGAAAAATAAAATTTTCGCAATGATACCCAAGCCCTGCAGACGGAAAATGGCTTTAAGTTAGAACAATAAATTAAAACCTTATCGTCAATTGAATGGATAACCACATCACTTTCTTTATGTCAAATACCTTTCCTCTAGTCAAAATTCTATACATATTTCCCTTAGTGGATTACAGTGAGTTTAATATCGTCCTTTAAATTCTAGCTTATTTTCCACCGTTTTCAGTGTTTTGCAGCTTTCGCCCACAAATCCTGGCTCTGTTCGACGTTTATATAAAACCTTGAAAATAGAATACCTAATAAAAGCATTTACCGAAAAATGAATTTTGAGTATTAGTTCTTATGAAAATGGCAAAGTGGCCCATCTTTATTAATGCCTCGAAATACCAAAAAACATTGTCAAGCAAGAAAAACCTCCGCAAGAATAGTCTGATATTGCTACACCTAAGATTGATAAAACAAGCGTTCTCTAGTAGGTTACCTATTTAATTAGTTTTAGTTTAGTTTTATCAGATATTCAGCTGACAAACATCTGTACATTTTGCCTTTATCCAGGGCAATGTCAAAGTAAAGATTGACAATTTTTACAAGTTTAAAAGTTACTTGAAAATAGATTATATAATTTGCCTGGAAATTAAGTAGCTCACTTTACTCTTTATATCAGAGTATTTTTCACCAGAGTTTTTTTTACTTTCGGGCTCCGTTCTAAGCTTGCGAATGCAAAATACAGTGGTCAAACATGTACAACGATTTCAGGAAATTGTTAATTTTCTGTCTGTTGCGTTTCTAAATCACCCATAAGCGGAGATTATATTGTACAAAAAAGGTTCATGCCTCATACTGTAGAATGGTTTTACATTCATCGTTGCGATAACATCTATGCACTTTTGGTTACCGTCTCAAATCGCTGATGCGGCAAAACAAAATGCGGCCAAAGTCTTTTTACTGTGTTTTTTTTGACGAAAACTTCAAACATTGGCAAAAATAATTTTAGAAACTGAAACCGTTCCTTGTTTCTGAAAGAAAACAATGCGATTCCTTAAATTTGGCTTCACTAGATTTCCCGGTTCTGGAAGGGCTATATGTTAACATTTCTTGCTTATATTGCAGTACTCCCATACCATAAAGCACAAAAAATAAAAGGTTCGATTCTGTCGTATAAGCAATTTGTTCAATATCAGACTACCTCCGAGTTCGCCAAAATTAATGCTTATTACCCTTAATATACTAAACTAGAGCCTTTCTCCGGAATGAATGCACTCAATAGACCAAAATAACATGTCCAACTTTATGCTAAGCTACTTAGTCCAATGTCATCGTGACTTTTGCATGAATTCCCAGCCATACTGTACCATAACCACCACGTAAGAACAGCTAATGCCTATCAGATGGATCATAAGTACCTTATCGAATAAAAGTTCTCCACTTCCCCCCGTTTTCACATTTAAGGCCGAGTTCGGCCTTGTACCTATGTGTATGCTGATTCGCCGCCTTTGCCACCCACTGGGAGCCTGTTTGTCTCGTAAAACCCATTAAGGTAACGGAAAATGCTAGGTGACGAGGCACTGATGAACTGCGTTTCGATTAACTGCCGTTATGACCCATGCGATAGATGACCTGCGCGGTGTGTCTACGCACGTTTGTGCTTCTGAGCCCAGCTGGTATTCAGGTCTATGATTGACTGAATGTTGACGGAGTACTCACTGAATAATCTTCCTAGCTTCTGCGTCAACACCCACTCTACTCTGTGGGTGTGTTTAATTGAAAGGACTGAAAGTTGAGTCGAGTATTTCGCGGACAAGCCATCCTCGTAGATCCGAAGTTTGTTCTTCTCCTCAGCATGTATGCCTGCTCTTGACTACTCAGCAAACCAAATTGCTCTTTAGTCATCGTTCCCAGTTCGCCGTCTTTGCATTATCGCTGCTGAATGGCCATTAGCGCAGCCCACACCCGTTTCTTCCCTTTTTAAAAAAAACGCGCTCTGAACCCTCTGGCCCACATTTTCCCCACTATTTACTGACGTCTGACGGAGCAGTGCGAGGGGGGGGGGTCGGGAATGGCTGTTCTTCCAACTTTGCGTGCAAGAGCAAAATTGGACTTGAATGTCATACCGCTCACACTCCCTCCACAACTCAGGCAGCCAACGGTATCTTTTTTGCTGTCCAGTATTTTAACAGTGGCCTACCGATTTGCTTCTTTGTCCATTGAGAGCGCACTTCACATCTACAGGGTGTCCACGAAGTCTGGGTACATAGGGGATAAATACATACCTTTAGAACAAAACAATTTTATTTAATTATATGAATAAGAAATTGTATTTTCAATATGATTTCCATTATTTGCAATGCATAATTCGATGCGCCTTGCTAAATTCTGGTGAACACGATTGAATAGGTGTACAGTACTGTCGATTTCAGCACACTGACTGATAATGCGTTCTCTCAAGTGGTTTAGATTTGCAATCTTCACGGTCCAATCAGATAGGACGGAAAATCGATAATTATTGACGCTTTGTCAAGCCATGGTGTGGGACTTTGCGCTGCAGCTGCGCTGAGAAACTAAGCTTTGTTGACTAATCATAAAACTCTGCCGTCATAGCAAAAATAACATAAATGAATAACATATTAAAATTCCTACGTACCCAGACTTTGTGAACACCCTGTAGATGCCTGTTATGGTGTCTACGTCCTGAATGCTGCAAGAACTAGGGTCTGCATATCGGACGCACTCTCTATTTATGACGCTCCACGCGGTGCTCAGAGGTAAAAATAAGTATTTTGTATGCTCACAGGAAATCAGCAGACTTGACACACCGCACAACTGCGTTTTTTCACCCATAATCGATCGTCGAATGAGGCGTATAATGAGGTCATCGCAGTGGCTTAAGTTAATTGGTAAAACCCTCACCGTTGCGATCTTCAGACCCGGTTCGTAGGGAGAGAAAAGAAGTGGGACGTCAGGTGAGAGGAATAGTGTATTCTGTTCAGAGCTAGTGGAGAATAGGTTAGGGGAGGTTGACAGTCGGACAGGTGTGCGTCTGCATCCGAGAGTGACGGCAACCGAATTGTGTGAGGGCGGCAGTCGTCACAACAAGGTCACGTGTTAGTAAGCCATAGGGGGGGGGGGGTGATTGACCAGAGCGGATTGGGCTAGACAAACTGGTGCACACGTACTACCAGTGGCGAGAGACGAAAGGTTGGCCGTGCACCCAGTGTTGGGTCACTGCAGGTACTCCTTACCCAGACAAGAGTTCCGGTGAAAAAAATCCCAACCGTCACTATAACGTTGTCTAGTCTCGGAAAGATATATTAATTGCTAATGTTCAGACGAATGTACAGATTTTTTGAATCCTGGGCGCTGCTCCACCTTTTTTCCTTGGGACTCGGAAAGCCGTTGTTAAGTACCGTCTTTAACCGTCTTTGCTTAAGGCGAGGTGTTCTGGGCGAAAACAATGATGCCAACAAGAAGAGTGATCACCCCAGCAATAGCAGTATGTTTCCTCGGGAGAATTTGGTCTTCAATCCGCCACTTATGGATGCGAATCTTGTCGGTAACGACACTCGATCGAAGTCTATTATTGCTACCTGAACCCATAATTGAACTTCTAATGCCAAAGATAGCATCTGCAATCTGTCTTGTAATTTCGTTCTTTCAGGGGCTATCGCTCTGATAGTCTACATTTTTTCTCTCATGGATTTTCTTTCACATCTTTTAACAGTTTTTGTCATTGGCGACCGTTGGCGCTATGGCCTTACTGTTCACAACGCCGCTGATGGTATATAGATGTATAAATTTAAATGCCGAATATAAATGGATTACAGAGGAATCATTTTATACCACATAACAGGTACAGTCTTCGCATGCCCGACTTCTGATTTCACCTGTTACTGCCAGATCTGATGCAAAAAATGACTCTGTCAGGTTAATCATTGTCCCGGCACTTTTTGCCATTAGGTATTGAGAAACGCTTCTCTCATAATCGGCCCGGGTGAGATATGGCCTAGCCATTGAATATTTGTAGTACGCCTTAGTGATTGCATTGACTCAGAGCCTCTGCGTTGCCGACATCATCGTGGTAGTTCACTCTCCCAATCCATCTGCGCTTAAGGGTAACCAGTTTGGCAAATCGTATGTCCAGGGTAAAAGTTCAGCTGCCTACGTGTTATCTATCGCCTGTCACTTGCGCTCAAGAGCTTGTCGTGTGCAATGTTGTGTCCACGCTCATGCCGCCCCTAACACATTACCCGACTGTCTCGATTAATTTATTCTGTTCGCACGCCGACGGCGTTCAAATTTCTGCCGCATCCCAGTTCTGTTCTTCTCTAGCACGCCTCCCTTAATCATATGTCCTCCTTCCTCTCTTTTTTCCATCCAGATTTGTGTTCGAGGACCAAGCTGCACCCCCGGGTACTACAAAGATCCCGAGAAAACAGCCGAACTTTTGGACTCTGAGGGTTGGATGCACACCGGCGATGTAGCCGTTTGGACTGAGGTGTGTCATGTACCCCGGTTTTAAAATCACCCTTACCTTCTTAATCCCCCACGGTAACCATATAAACTCCCAAGCCGGTGTTTTTTGTCCCCCCTGCAGAAGAACAGTCTGCGCATTGTGGATCGCTGTAAACACATCTTCAAGCTCTCTCAGGGTGAGTACATTGCTCCCGAGAAAGTGGAGACCGTCTATCAGAGCAGTGCTCTAATCAGCCAGGTCTTTGTCGACGGTGACGCCCAGCAAGCCTTCCCAGTGGCCATCGTTGTGCCGGAACTGGCGAGCCTGGTGGATCGCCTTAACGGAAAATCGAAAATGGCCAATGGTCACCGACCGCAGCAGCAGGCCAACGGCACAGTCAGCGCAGCCGGTGAGCCTGAGGAGCACTTTGTCGTGATGGGCAAATCAATGACCGCGGAGCAGATCTGCAAGATGGAGGTAGCTGTAAACGCAGTGCTAGAGGACATGGCCGAACTCGGCAAAGCACGTGGGCTGAAGGGGTTTGAACAGGTATGTGCTTTTCCTGCGCACGCGTGTTTACAGCTCCACACGTGACCTCTCTCACTTTCGGGTCACTTATACGCAGGATTTGTGGACTTTATTAGTATTTCGCGACTTCTTATTCAACTGTGTACGGCCATTACCTATTCATAAGACCAGCTCAATGGCCCAAGTAGGTGTCACCCTGGAGGGAGAAAACATGATAGGTACCTAAAGCAGGAACTGTCGGTTTGATAGGCGAATAAGTATGGTGACGAGGGATGGGAGGTTAGTTATCTAAGCAGGCCAGTTCAGATATCAATAAAAATCTGTCAAGCGCGTTTTAAATTGCAACGCACAGGTCCTGCAGAGGTGGGGGATGAAGTAATGGGAGATAGAATTGGAGGGGTTATATCGATTATCGATCCGTACCAAAGGACTGTGAGGCTAACCACGTGATCCAGTTCTGGTTTTCTCCGTATGGCTCCCGCGTCTAAAAAGTGCAGGAGGCACCCAGTCGTTGCCTGAATTATAGTACCTTAAATGCAGTCATCGGGTCGGCCGTGTGGCCAGTGTCCACCAGGTGTTTTGTAACTGAACTCTTGGGTACTTTATTTTCTGCCCTTAGCAGCCGCTTCGGCATATGTTCAGCTGACCAAGTATTTCATCACTTCTACCGTGTTAAAATGTATTTCGGGAAAACCGTGCTTTCAAAAGAAGTGCTATGGATCAGTGACACAAGTAGAAAATTCGCTCCACATGCCCTTACAGCCTATGGAAGTCCCAGGCACGGTAACTGTATTTTCCGCCCTAACCAGCCATTTCGGCATTTGTTCAGCTGACCGAACTGCCAACTGCCTTTGCGTGCGCCCAATCTGTTTGTATCCACAACTGCACGTGAACTCATAAATACGGTTTGATGTGGCGTGCATGGGTAAAATGTCTGCCTGCTGTCCTTTGCGTTGCGGTTTTAATCACTCGTGGCGGGTTTTCCCTGTAATCTGAACTGGCTCTCTTAGATTACTCTTTTTCTCACCATGTGCATCCGCATATCAGACCGACAGTTCCTGCTTTAGACGCCGTTTATGTTCTCTCCCTCTGAATCGACCTCTATTTGAACGGTTGGTCTGGTCTTATCAATGACCGTACAAAACTGAATAGGAAGTCACGAGATTCTATGACGTCCATAGCTTCTGCATATTTTGTCGCTTTTGCCTGGTTACAATTGATACCGGAAAAACAGTGCTTCGCATAGACTAGAATTAATGTTTGGGAGTGGGGCAACACAATGTCTACTAGCCGAGAACAGTCGACTATCTCTCTTGGTCCGCCCACTGTGTTCACTGCATGCATGCAGCCTCCAGCTTGTATCACACTTCCTGTCGACGATAACGTATGTATGTTTTACGTGGACTACTCCGCCCCCGCATAGCAGTGTTCATTAAGTCAAAAATGTAACAACGGGGTGACTTTTCGCATTTATAATTTACGCTGCAGGCAAATACGCATTTTACTATTTTTTAGTGTACCTCAGGTGCGTTGTCCTCTAAAATGTTAATCTAAGTTTTAAAGTGAACTTTCTATTAGAATAGATTACTTAAGTATGGTTTGAATGCTAACTTGTGTGCAGATTAATCCTCAAAGGACCCTAGTCACGTTATCATGTCGGCCACCTGCAAACCCAGTCTGTAAAAAATTGGTTTCTTAAGTAGTAAGAATTTTGATCACTGAGTGAAGATTTGTGTGGACTTCACGGACGACAGCAGGCAAGCCGACATTGGAATTTCACTGCCCGTCTGTTGGCCATGCTCACTAACGCGCTCCAACGTGGAAATTTTTTTACTGGAGTCTTGCTATAACGTATTGACTAGGAAACATTTACAACCCACACTAATATTGTCGAGGAGCAGGGTTCCAGACTGTTTCTCACATATTTATCTGCCTCCCCCCCCCAACATGCACTCCGAATTGTGCTTAAAACCCGCGTATCGGTGGTCTTTTACCTCTTAATCCTCACCCCATGCACAACCTACTTTATTTTATCCTTCTCCATTACGCCTTATGCGATATGTCGGGTATGAGCTTTATATTACAGGGCCAGATTCGCAACTGACTGGTGCCTCGCTCCCTTCGCCACCTCGCGTGATAATCCTTTCTGGCATACTATGCTTACGTCAGTTTGACAACAATCGGAAAAATACTGAAGTACCTCCCACCAGGTGCAATTCTTGCCTCTAACAGATTTACTTCTTCGAGTTTGGAATTACGCATACTCTCTGGGGATAAGGTACTGTTTTTTTGTTTCCTAAAAGGAGGCTAATTTCCCCGCTCCAAGTCGGACATTTCCCTTGACACTCCCCAAATGGGTGGGGGAAGAGCCCGCGAAATTGCTTGTCGCGCATGGCCAAATGATGTACGCAGGGCGGCGAACTATCGATCGGCCTTTCAGGCGGAAATCTCTCTCTCTCTCGTTGTCTTCCTTTTCCTTCTTGGGTAATGGGTATAAAAGCGCAGGCAACTATTCGCTGTCAAACGTAATGTGCTGTCACCCTGTTTATGTAATCGAAAAAGTTATCCGCTGCACGAGAATGGAAGGGGGGAGCAATCACAGAAGGTTTTCTGGCCGCTGCAGCCCTCCACTCCTCTCGCTGGCTATACTTCCCCCCCCCCCCCCCGGTGCGTCTCTATAGTGATTTTGCGATAGTAACGCCCGTCAAGTGGGAATTTGCTCGGCTGAGAAGTACCTCCTGTCTGGTGATAACCGTGAGACAACGGAGATTGAAATGCTTTTAAATGTTGGCTCGCCAGGGATAGTGCATAAGGGACAGATATTTTAACGCTCTAATTCCTTGTCATGCTGTCGCCTATTATTTTCCTATCGTCCGCGTTGTATCTAAAAATGGCTTCTCCCATCGCCTTTGGTGATAATGGCCAAAGCCGACCATACCGTCGACCAACTTTGTCATCCTGCGCTATAATGTGTCTGGCACTACTTATAGTCACCCTCGCCTTCATTGCTTTTCTACAGCGTACTTCTAGTGTAAGACTATTTAGACGAAACTAGGTCTCTAGCCTTATGTGAAAGTTGTTAACTTACATTTTCCTTTTTTTATTTCCTCTGATTGTCGCTGTTCTCCTTTAACCTATAGAATCCAAATCTGTATCATTCGAAAAATTCTTAACAGTTTGGCGAGCTTGTTTCACAAAACGTTCCATTGGGTGATACTTTTGGTCACCAACTGAGGTCGCTATTTTTCAAGATCTCTGAATCGAATAGAATAGCTGTGCTAGTTCCACCGCTACTTCTTATGCTTGTACACTGTCTTCCCTCCCGAAGGTCCGCGCTATAATGCTCTCACCCAAAGCCTTCTCGGTGGAGAATCGGATGCTAACGCCGACAATGAAGTCCGCCCGGGCGGTTATCCGACACGAATTCGCCTCCGCTATCAAAGCCCTCTACTCTTCTTCGAACAGCGCGTAGAACCACAAGCCCCAACATCATCATCCTCCTCATTTCACGCGCTTCATTTCATCCTTTCTCGAAGAGAATTTGTGCAGCCCACTTTTCCATCTTTTGTGTGTACAATCAGCGCGTCCGCTCCTCTCCCTCCTTCCCGTCCTTACTTGGCGTTTTATTCTGTTTGCTGGGGGCGTACCTGTAACCTCCAATTATTTGTCTCCTCTACATGTATAGGACCTGGACAATTTATATTTGCGGGTCTACGTTTGTGCTGTCGTAAGTGTATACAGATGACCTCAGGAAGCCCTCTCGCCACTCAAACTTCGGGCTCCCTCGAAATCCCCCTCTCTCTCTCTTTGTCTCCAGTGGTCGTCTTTTTTTAGCGTTTTTCGACACCTCATGCCCTTCCTTTCCGCCCTCCAAATGTTTCGACCTACAGCCCCGTGGGGTGTCGGTTTTTACACCTCGTCACACGGCACAGACGGCCGAGATTGCTCAGTCAACTTTCCAGGGCCTCTACTGCCCTCGCAGCTCGAGATGCCTAGTCGGACGCCAATGCATTTGACCCCTGAAGACAGAGTAAAACATCCATACGAACAGACTAGCTGTAGACTAAACTTTGTGCGTCCAATCGTCGATCATACTCTGCTTTCTTTTGTTTGTTTTTTTATTTGTGCATGGGCATCTCCTCATGTCTCCCCCGTATCTTTCGCGTTTGGCACTGTTATCTCTAATAGTATTTTGTTTCTGTGTTTGGCTCATTTTTCGAGCACCCCTCTGCAGGCGAGTTTGTTTCCCAGGGCGCACATTGTGGGTCTCTTGGAATCACAGTGAATTTGGTTTCTACGCGCCTCTCTTGACGGTCTTGAGGTGTGGAGTCCAACCGTTGACTCTGACGAGGGTCACTGTGTGCCTGACGACAAAGAAGGAGCAGGGACGATGACTTGCTTATGATTTAGTCTATAGTGACCTTTGCAGCATCAACCACACTCTCTTCCTCTCCCATCTGGACCTGTTATCACTACCAAGTCAAGAAGATCGAAGGCACAGGTTGGTAGCGTAGTAGGTACTCACCAGTACACTCTCCACCCCACTTACGGCTCTTTGTATGGGTGCGCATCCCCAGTAAGAACTGTCGTGCCCTGATTTGTCCCCCGTGGTGGTCCAGCGCATCTATCGCGTCGCCCGTTCGGGTTGGGGAAAGCAAGTTTGGAGATAGGATACTAGTTCACCATTGATTTCGATTATGTCCACTATATGCTCAAGAGCAGGGATGGGGACTTTAGTCAGGTGTATTGAAAGTAGACGAGCAGCCACCTACGACATTCAAATCCCTCTCTTTGCTTGAACTGGTGAGAAGGCAGAGTCGAGATGACCGAGCCGCTTTCTCCAATGCAGGCCAGAAACACCGTCTAACTTAGTCTTAAATGACAGTAGCCCTTTGCGCTGGTACTACTGCACTACTCACCCTCATGCACTTTCGGCAAGTGCCCAGAAAGACTCAAGGAGACCGATTCTGATATTACTACAGTAGTCACCGGTTATTAAGCTCACGGTTAATAGGCCCAGCCGCTTGGTCTAGGCCCGAGGTGTGCTTAATAACCGACGACCACTGTACTACTATTTATACTGCTGCTCACTAGCAGTGTAGCTGAATGATAGTACGGACGATAATATTATCGACGCTTAAAATTGGTCAGAAATAACACTAATTAAAGTCAGCGCTGGCCTCGTGTTCCCTCGATCTCAACTAGGAGTTGGGATCTGGATTTGTGTTATTCCCAGTAAAGTAGATGTTTAAGGCTTGGAGCACATCAATGTTTAGCGTGATTTTTACCTCCTACCTCTATTCACCAAAACTGTGTCAGTTTTTTCCTAAAGTGTAGACTACGAGAGCTAGGCTACTGCTGCTAGAGTTAGTATGCCAATGTCAGGAGTGCTGCCTATATCTGCTACGGTTATCTGACTATACCTCTGATGATGAATTCGTGCCAGACCTCGAAACGTCAGGCGAATTAAAGTAGTGTCCCAGCAATCGAGTTGCCTTCTTCTTTGTGTTTATTATAGTAATCATACTTGCTAAGGCCAGTACTTAGTACACTACAATGGGGCCTGTAGGTGGATGCAGGAAATTTGAACCTAGTATGCAATCGTAACCTTTATCGGGATTATAGTAAACCGAAGAGTTAAAAAACATGTATTTAATAATAGCTGAAGATCTGCCATGCATTTAGGTAGTAAAAAAGAGGCATTTACCGTTTTTCCAGCCTATCTTTGACTGTCAACAGTACCTATATCTAGCTTAGAATTTACAGAATATCGTCTATCTGAATTGGAACACGACAAGTACGGCACTAAAGGACAACAGTATAGCAATACAGTGCAGCAGGAATGGTGCGATATAAGTGATGATGGTGATACTAGTGATTTTAATTCATATAGTCCAGAGGGGACTGTCATCGTATTGGATATAACGAGCATTTAAATATGCACGTGAGATGTCGCCTCTAGATAGGGATGACAGTGGAGGCGGCCTGACTAATGCCTGTCAATATCCGGCGACTAAATCTAGTGTCAAGAAAGCCCGAGTACCCGACATGGCATCTAGGGTTTCGTCTGTCCGAGCAAAAGAGAATCATCTTTTGTAGTCATTGGCTTTAGCTTTCGATGGAAAACGCACGACCCTAGGGTACCATAATTATGCATGCTTAGCTCAACTTTTACCATGTCTTTTATCTCGCTATGTAGTGTCAGTTGCAATTTTCAGGCTAGTATAGGCTTACTACAGTATCTAGCTTCAGTTTGGAATTCACATAACGCCTCATATCCGAATAAGGGCCTAGCAGGCTCCAGAATTGGCCAAGCATGATGGCATGTTATTTCCTATACTGTATCAGTAAGACGTGCAGCTTATATTTGCATTGAGCATAAAATATGGGAATATGCACTTACAAGCTTCCTTACCCTCAACGGAGTTGATCAGGTGTACACCCGGGTTAACTATGCAGTTTTGGCGACCGATCACTGTCTTTGTACGGATGACACAGAACAGCAGGTACAGGCAGGTACTCACGAGTGATGTAGCCGTTGCAAGTCGCTTGATACAGCTTTGGGTTGATCGAGCGCCCTGACTACCGGTTTTGCACGCGACAGTTAGACCATCAGCGTCAAGGATACCCAACATATCAGACTTTCCGCAGCATCTACTGCATTCGCTCTATTCCCTCCTCCATCTGAGTCCGGTGTCTCTCTGCTTCACCTGCATTTGTTTTGCGTGCGCATCCCTAATAAGAACTGTTGTGTCCTGATTTGTCCCCCGTGGTGGTCCAGCGCATCTATCGCGTCGCCCGTTCGGGTTGGGGAAAGCAAGTTTGGAGATGTAAACGCGTACTATGGGCACCGAGACTCGTGAAACGGACTGAAGTTTGTAACTCGACTCTCGGCTGGTACAAAAGTGTAATCGGAAAGAAGCCGATGAATGAAAGAGTAACCTGTGTGACTTTAATTAACACGTTTTACAGTAAGGGGAAGAATGCACGCATGTTTCGGCTCTCACGCACCCTGCAGGAAAGTAATCTGTCCAGTTTGCAACTGAAGGAGCGGATTTAGATAAAGGTATTCGAAGCCCTTTACATTTATAAAAATAGACCCCGAGGTACAGGAGCAAGGTAATGGCTGAGTCCCCTTCGCCATCAGAAGTTACCTCATTTTGAAGTTAGCTTCCCCTCCCAATGCAATTAGTGACTGTTTTACCTCAATGAGGCTCTTCTGTGGAAGGTTACTTCTTCCTCTCTGTCTACGCCCCGCAATGACTAGCAGTTGTGACACCAGAGAAATCTCTTCAATCACCTCCCCACGCCTGTCTTGAATGCGGACAAGCCGGTTGTTTGGTAGTGGATTTAACACCCAAGTGGACATAAACCACACCACCGTTACAGGCGGCTTTAGTTCTTATTGGGTAGCCCACTACTGTGTGTGTTCGACCATC
>JAYGXS010000003.1:48462769-48505371 GCA_036362985.1 Ligula intestinalis
CCACACTGTCCTTAAATGCTACTATAGTTAAAATGACACTCTACTCCTAAAGCTTTCTGGCGTGTTGAGCATTGACGGCATTTTGGAGTACATTCGAATATTATTGGGCAGCTTTGGCGTCTAAGCGGTGTGCATGCATAGAGAAGAAGGAAGTCTATTCTACACAGAAGACTAGTGGCGGCCAGAACTCTCGATGCGCAGCTAGATCTGGACCCCCGCGCCCGTCCACCCACTAGGGTAATTTGGCCGTGAATGAATGAGCGTCATGTGTGAGAGTCGCTCAGATTCAGTCTGATTTGTTGAGCGCCTGGGACTGGCTGTCCCCGAGGCCACATGTGCGCCTATTCCGACCGCCCAGGAACTATAATTATGTGACAACTAGCGCGGCGTGGGTACCAGGCTATGAGTAACTCGAACGATATGCGTAACAGCAGGGTTGGTTTCCGTGGTTGTAGCGCTGTGATGTATCATTGGTTGATTGGATTGCGCGTAGCGCGGTCTTCGAACACTTGCAGGTTTGTTATTATGACGTCCACCTTTGTTGTCGAATTGAAATTCCGCGAAATCCTCTATGGCCTAAATGGACCTTTGGAATCTGTGCATGCCGAAATGTTTCAGGTCCTTGCTGCAAATATGCATGCATCATGGCTTCGACCAAAGAGTAGGATGATTTATAGGTGCTTTTGATGTCCACTGCTAGCCTTGTTGGATGTTACGCATACTTCAACGTCCTTCATAGAAGGAAGGGCGGGATCGCGGTAAAGTCCTTTAAAATGGACAACAGGCAGGATTCGGTGCCGACAGAAAATTTTGATAGGGTGTATATTTTCAAGGAGTATGCTTTATGGGAATTTCCTACACTAAGTTCATAATCGTCAAAAAGTTATTTGGGTGCACCATGACTATGTCCTAACACCGTAGCACACGAGCAGGCGCTAGTTCTGCGTTCACGATTTAAAAGAATGCTGCAGAACGTTATTTTTGCCAGTTATGCAGAACTCGTGTTAAGAAATAAGAGATTTTGATAAGGCAAGTTAAAATATCGCAGGGGTTATGTAAGTAAAACCCTAGCAACTGCGATCTTCAGGCCATGGTACATTAGTAGAGGAGAAGTCTTGGGAAGGCCAGAGTGTTAGGACTAGTTTATTGTGTACACAGAGGAATGGAGAATAGGTGGAAGAAATCTGACTTGGGAGCATATGACCATCCAGGAGGTCGGGTGGGTTCCAAGTGCCAGGTTGACAGAATTCAGGCCAGTGGACAGAGAGGGAGCAATTCACGCGTGCAGGCTTGCTATTCGTCGCCGGGCCGGAAAGCATCTTTGCAGCAACTGTGATTGGCTGTTCCCAGACATCGAGATCAACGGCTGCGGGACTTCAGGAAAGTTCAATTCGGCACAAGCAAGTCACAACAAAAATACGGTTACCTTTTTTGGGACTTTCAGGCAGTAAACTCCAACTTCAGAATTGTTCACAGCCTCAAGCTGCCGGGAAATCGCCCGGTCTATAGCAGGACCAAGTATTGGCATATCTTTTTTGTCTGTGTCAATATCGAGAAATAAAAGGGTCGAAAATTAAAACAGGCGGACGTAGTACTTGTTTTTAACTGAAATGGTAACGTGTCAGATCAAGGAAATTTGACTGCAGGATAACTGCTGCGCATTTGTCCAAGCGACTCTTCCCCGGGGCGTCGAGGCTGGTGTTGGTGTTCAAAAAGAATAAAAAAGACTTCACTGACCCTGTAGCGCCTTCCATCCCCCATTTCACGCCACTGATCGCATTTCCTGGCCTGCCTCTGGGACAGCCGCCAACTCTGCGCGAACGCTTGCCTCGCGCAGCTGCTAGCATGTGCACATTTGTAGACCGACCCCAATCTGTCTGGCCTATCACTCCCAGAGCCGACTCACTAAAATAACCAATCAGTTTTACGCTCTAACGACTGCTATGCTCACACACTTCGGACAGTGGTCCTCTCGCGTGTGACTGTGCACTCGTCCTACACTGAAAATTCTCCTACCTATTCTCCACAACTTCTTTACGGAATAATCTATTCCTCCCATCTGGTGTCTTGCTTCTTGTCTTTCCCACATGGAACCGGGCCTGAAGATCGCAGTGGCAACGGTTTTTACCCCTTGACGTAACCAACTGTAGTAAGACTACACCGAGATCTTGCAAATCTTCCTCGCTGTCCTTTAAAGAAATTTAGAAATCTGGGAAGCGGCAGGCTCGGTTAACTGCCGGAAAACTGAAGCACCTGCCTTTGAGACCAACCGGAGACGGAATGTCAAGGCAACGCGTCAGGCGCGAGAGACATGAATATCACGAATCGGCGCCGTTTTTACCCAATTTTTTACTGTTAACTGTCGTTCAGGGAGTGAGAGGGTTTCGTTGAGCACCCCTGGAGCTGTAGAGACCCTGTATTCTAACACATGCATGTCCCGCATGTCTGGCTCTCGTGCGCGCCAGACGTGTCAAGGTCACGGACGTGTCTGGTTTCACTGGCCAACCACTTCTCAAGGCCAGGGGAAAAATGAACTTACTGCGGGACTGTTTACGTTCAGTCACTCCCAGAACCGGCGACCTACTGGTCGGTTGTAGTTTTCTGGACCCGTTGATCTACTCGCCGGACTGCACCTCTGGACTTCCGCCTGTTCATGTCTGGACTGCACTTTTCCGGGAGTCACTTACCGATTACTTACATTCGACTCCTGTTACACCTTATTAACTTCTCCCTAACACTCTGGCTTTCCACGCCTTATATCATCCACTAGTTCATAACCGTTGGGATACTTTCTATCGTCTATTATCAGGCCGGACCACGTCGTATTCCACAGAGTCACCAAAATTTAACCAAAATCAATTAGTTTTTGTTCCATTTCCCACCGTATTTATCACTCTAAGTTTTTTAAATTAAAGCCTTGTAGTACTTGTGCTCCGGACATCTGATGTTACCCTGCACTTCTCACGCGTACGTGCACAAGTATAACAATATCGCAGTGACTTAAGCTTGTAGATTATGCTGCGATCTACAGGCCTGGTCCCCTGTTGGATGCGAGAATAGTACAGTCTGTACAGAGCTGACGGAGAATCAATTGGAGGAAGCTGACAGGCAGACGAACATGCGTCTGCGCCCGAACGAGGCAGCGTCCGAAGTTTGAGGGTGCAGGAGTCATCAGGGAGTCACCAGCGTGTTCATATGTGACTCAACTACAGTGAAACGATTGGCCAGACCGGATGTGGGTAGGCAAACACTGATGCTTGCGCACTTGCTATCAACCGCGAGCGATTGAACATGCACGCGGAAAGGGGTCAGTACAACAACGGCAGTCCGGTTCTGGGCCAATCACGGCTATCCAACACGCTACATAAACATGACTGCTAACTCACGTCTGCTCTCGCTCTAGGCACAATAACGCATGACTCACTGTGACGCGGCCCTTCAACAATTTGTAAGTTCTAAATCGGGATGGCGGAGAGACAGTTGAATGGATAGAGTTTAATTGATGCGATGCACACAACTCAGCCAGCAGGAACAATTAAATTTCTGATCAGACACTTTCCGTCGGCAGCCGTGTCGGCGGCTATTTTTTTGTTCGGCTAAATGCGAAGTGTAGGCTGTTGCGGCCACTCGATGCAAACAGAATCGTTGCTCAGCCTCGTTAGCCGGAGGTTCTTCTCCCTCTAGTAACGTCTTTCAAACTTTACTCTTTCTGGACAGAATAGAGGTACGTAACTCGTCCATACCATTGTGTTCTAAGACTCGCTCTTGAGCCTGCCAAAAGCCGCTCAGCGGCTAGCACATAATAGGCAGAAGTATCGCAGGGAGTTAAGTAAGTTAAACCCTAGCAAATGCGATCTTCAGACCATGGTTACTTAGTTGAGAATGTCTTGGGAGGGTCAAGTAAGTAGGAACAGTATATTGTGTACACAGAGAAACGAAGAATAGATGGAAAGATATTTGACTTGGAGAGCATACGACCGGCCAGGGGAGACAGTCGAGTCCTAGTGTTGGTTTGTTAGCAGTCAGGCCAGTGGACAGAGAGCATTCATTGGCTGGGTCGGCCTGTGATTGGTTGGATAGTGTGTGGGTAGACATCGACGTGGGTGGTCCTTGTTATGCGCGCCAGTGAGTCTGGCGGCCGCCCTGACCCTGAAGTCTAGAGGGATTGAGTTCACGACAGGGAGTTCAGGCGTCGGGCTGGCAGTGACCCCTACAAAATTACATTACGGACATAGGCTAGGGAGACTGGAATGATCATTTCTGGCTTTATCAGCAAGTCATGTCCAACCCCAGGTGTTGCGACACCAACGGCTCGAACCCGCGACATTGTTGGCCAGACGTCCAACGCGCCAACCACTGTGCCACGGGCTCGTTGCCTTGCCAATTTCTATCAAGAATATTAACAATAGTAGATTGGCGCTCACCGATCGGTTACAGAAATCCTTTTTTTCCTTCCCTTGTACTTTTTCGGTTATACATTTCTGCCTCTAATCTACTAGCCGTTGAGCGACTGCTGGCGGACCTCGAGAGTTAGTCCCAAGGCACAACGAGGCGAGTGAGTTCCGTAACCAATCGATGAGCGGCCGGGTACCATGGCAAATATTCCCTATCGAAACCGGCAAGGCAACGAACCCAAGGCGCAGTAGTTAGCGCCTTAGACTTCTGATCAAGCAGGTCCGGAGTTAGAGCCTTGGGTGAAGCACCACTTGGAATCGGGTATGACTGGCTGGTGCCGGGTTATAAGCTGGAAATGGCCATTCCAGTCTCCCTTGTATTTCTTCTTGAAATAGAATATCCTCACAACGAACGTCCCAGTTCTTTCTCTTCTTTTTCAGGACTTCACCCGAAGGTCGTAATGGCCAGACTCTCTCTATGGTTTAGGCTGCTGGACACCCTCGGGGCACTTTTATTAATTCGACCGTGTCATTGCAGCAATAATCCGTGCCTGGTATGTTTGTTTATGGTCACGTACAGCCCAGGTGGTGCACACCACTTTTCTCCTTCCGGTACTTCAATCAGCATTTCAGACGTAAACAACAATCCCCTGTCATAATACAGCTCCGGCAATACGACTGATGATGGCATGACTGAGCTTTTTGTGACCTTCTAAAAGATAAACAGAGAGGGTGTCCATGTGTGGCCTCAATTAAAATTGCGTAAGGGTTGTATCCACTACAATAGAATGCGAGGTCAATCTTTTCTACTGCCGTCGTAAACATTGCAAGCACAACTAAATTGGACACAAAGGACCACAATTGCAAAAAATCTTTTTTCTATGGGGTGAATATATCACTGTGGGTTAAGTTAACAGGGGCAACTCTTGCCACTTAGATCTCCAGGCCTGGTTCTTCGTGAGAAGGAGAGAAAGTAAGATATCAGATGGAAGGAATAGTTTATTCTGTAGAGAAGGAATGGACAAAAGGTGGGAGGAATTTGACTGTCGGACGAACGCATAACCGCAGGCCAGAGTGTGTAAGCTCGGCAGTCGTCGCAGTAAGGTCCTTTGTAAATCAACTACGGGGAGATGACTGGTCAGGCTGGTGCAGGCTGATGCGTGCGCGCTTCCAGGCAGCCGGAAGGGTTTGAGCGTTGGTGTGGTTTGTGGCACCTGCGATTTTATGTCTCACAGGCGACCGAGACTGCATCACGCAACCTCATGTGTGGCGTAACGTGGGAGGAGGAAATGGCGCTACCGAGGCACTATATGCATTTCCGAAAGCCCTTCCTTATTCTATTGTATTCGTCCGATGATGATTTAATCGAAAACGTTCGTTCACCTAGATTTAATTCCTGAGAAACTCTTTTGTTTCCAGAATGCATCTTACATGAACTCACCGCGCAAGGGTTTTTGATAAGTTAATGTTATTAACCCATGCTTTTTAAATATTATCTTACAGACTTATCATCCACGTTGTTTTAAACACGCGGCATTGTAAAGCTGAAAAGAAGAAGAAAAAGAAGACGAAGACGAAGAAGAAGACGGAAATTTTGAAACTTCTTTTTTGTTTTGTCTCGCTCTTCCCTTTCCCCTTGCGTTGAGCTCCAAATCAGGTGATGCAACTGTGTTGCATATAAGGCGGACCTATACTAGCATCAGTTCGATCGTCATGAACGGAGATGTCTACTGTGTACTCCGAAGTACAGGTGCGCGAAAAAAGATTGGTTGACTTCGTTGGAATGTTTGCGAAGACACAAAATCGGACAACATGCAGTTTATTTGCTCAGCATTCTCGGATAGTTATTGAGGAGCGTGATGAAATTTAAAGCTTCGGTGTGCCTTCGTAGCTCGATGATAGAGCGTTGGCTGTACAAAAGCCTTCCCTGGTGCGTATGTTCGAATCCCACCAAGGCCGCTTATTTTTTCCAATTAGGTCAATTTGATTTTGGGAGAGATAATTCGAAGGACATGGAGAGGAAAATCAGTCCAGGAACCAGTAGCACTGACTGCTAAATTGTGCTTAAACACAGATACAAACATTTTGAGTGACTGTCTGAGGTGTGATTGACCGCCATCGCGTGTTCTCATGTGTTGCGTGACGCGGGAGGAGGAAGTGGCACTAAAGAGCTGCCACAGTATCTCACCTAAAACTACTCAATAAATATTGACACGGTATACGGATTTGCCGTTGACGTACAACGCAACCATTAACTTTTTCAAGCCGCCCTAGCAACCTGGCTCCCTCCTGCCAACCACGGCCACCCACGATGGTCACAAAAATAACGTTATTACCTATCGAATTCGCTAAATTTAGCTATTCTTCCGACGTTCGGATTAATTTATCGCTGAAACTCCGGCCTCGGAAGGAAGTACTTTCAATGACCCTGTCTCACCTTCCACCTCTGCTGCTACGCCACGCATGAGGTCACTTGACTGCTGTTCTCGGCCCGCCTCTGGGGCAACCATTTTTGGGTGCCGAAAACTGCGTCAACAGCCAATCTCTTGCAGCTGCTAGCAAGTGCGCATGCACCAGTACTCGTCTATCTCAATCCAGTCTAGCATCTCACCTTTTCTCTTCCCACGAGACACCGGGCCTGGAGATTGAGTTGCAAGAGTTGTACCCATTAACTTACGCCACTGCGTTATTTGGGACCGCGACATGAGTTCAACTCGTAACAGGATATAAGTGAAGAAATACTTGGTCTGCTGAACCTGCACCGAAGTGGCTGCTATGGGCGGAAACAAAATACCCAAGATTTAAACTACAAAGCACCTCGTTTACCCTTGCCATATGGTGAACCCAATGACTGTTTTTAAAGTTGTATACTTCGGTCGACGACTGGGCGCCTCCTGCGCTTTTTAGACGAGGGGCTATATGGCGAAAACCGGAAATCTGTAAGCAGCTCGATCACGTGATTAGCCTCGCAGCTTGTGTAAAAATCGATGATTAACATACGGTATCCCCGATTCTATCTACAATCCTTTCACTCCTCTCCTGCCCCCTCCCGTCCCCTGCAGGACTGACTGCGTTGCAGTTTTAATCACGCTTGACAGGTTTTCACTGAAATCAGAAGAAGCATGCTTAAATAACTCTCCTCTCTTCCCCACCCTACTATGAGCACTTGCATATTTGTAACGACCCGCGCATGGTACTTTGAATTAGTATGAATGGTGCGTTAGCCGACCGGTACCCAAGGCCCGTAAGAGAGAGGCAGGAAAATACGAGCGAGCTCGAGGCAGTGTGTGTTCAGACAAAGCAAGTTAGCGCAAGTCGCTCTCACACAAAGGCTGAATGTATTTAAGGGGGCGCGAGACAGGCATAGTCCGAGACAATTGGTGAATAAGAATCGAGCAGACAAGACTGACAGACAGCCAGGTAGATCGGCGACGTCTTTGTGCGTGCTGACTCATGGGAATAGCGGCATTCCCAATAACATCAAACTGACAGTTAGTGCTTTATGTGCCTATCAATTTTTAGCCCTCTAGGTCCATATTTAATTTACAACATGACAACTGCCAATAGGCAATAACCATACGTAGGTAAGTCCGAGGTCACGATATTCTTACTTTTTTGTCTAAGCATCGACTATCCGCTTGGCTTCAAAATGGCTGTTCCAGTCTTTAAGACAATGTACCTACTTATTGATCTTGAACGGGGTCCTCTAGGGTTGATTTGCAGGCACTAGAGACAGGGCTTCGGGGCATCCTCGTGACAAAATGTGTGCTCAGGTTTTCGGCGTTCACGCGGAGTGACGTAGGTTAACTGAAGTCGTAATCTCACACTCACGTAGACAGTACATTTTCCATCCATCAGGAACCAGTAGCCCGTCCAGGCTTTTTGACCGAAAGACAGCTTTGTGGCTGACTTAACATGGGCCTCCATTTAACGTGCATATACGGTATCTGGAGGGCTCGAATACACACAATCGGTGATGATGCAGTTTTGTTCAATAACCATGTGGCCACTGCCTCTGTACTTAAAGGGGTCCGAGTTGGTATGGGCATTGGAAGTGTTTATCGCAAGAGGTAAGCTAATAAGGTTAACACCTCGCAGCTGCGACCTTTAGACCCGGTTCCTCGCGGCAAGAGAAAAGTTGACACGTCAAGTACTAGGAACAGTTTGTTCTGTACAGAAGGAGGTAGAAATAGGCAGGAGGAAGTTGACTTTCGGACGAGCGCAGTCACCTCCTTAGCGGGGCGGCACCCAGAATGTTTGAGCATAGGCACTCATCGCGGTCAGACCCTTTGTGAGTAGGCTTTGAAGGTTATTGGCCAGACTTATTGGGGTCAGCCTATGACTGCGCGCATGCTATTGGTTGACGCTTTCCCGTGGAGTTTGCAGCACCTGTGATTGGCTGCCCAGAGACCGACAGCAGTGAGCGTCCACGTGTGAGTGTCCATTTCTAGTGGGTCACTCGGCTTCGTTTTGGGTGATTTATGAACGCAACTAATAGGAAAAAATCAAACGGCTACCCTATCTAGGTTAGCTCATCAGTTGAAGTAATAACGCAGTGTAGCCATCATGCAAAACACGAATTCACGGAAATGCAATTGCGAGTTGGGTATCACTCGGTGGCCAATTGGAACAACCCCAGATGTGTAAGGTGAATAAGGTCATTGTGCCAGCGATTGCTACCGCTACTTCTCAATTACCTCCTTAAACTCGCATTTTCGTTGATATTTGTAAGTAACCGAACGTTGTAAAGGCAACAGAAGGACCTCTGGTCACATTTTTAAAGGAGTTGCGTATTCTTCATGCAGAGAGCACGTTAAGTGCACAAAAGGTGTGTCATTTACGGTTGTCGCATCCCCGTACGCCCACCGAATGAGACCCCCGCTGTCGCACATGCGGGATCCCAGTACAAATACTATCTCAAGCGTATATGGCGAACACCCCGCGACATCCCAAGGAATCGAACCACACTGCGCGCCCATGTCACTAAAAGCGGTTGGATTGCACACAGAAATCCCCGAGAACGATGATGCCCTAGAGCAGGGGTTACCAAGCGCGTTGTCCTGGCGGTGAATCCAATTATGGCTGACGAGTCGGATGCATGCCATAGAAGTCGGCAGGCAACGCATACCTGTTGGTAGGTGTTGGATGTTTGTAGAACTGGTCTGGTTTATTCGATATTCGAGTGCTGTGCTCTTAGCTTTAACCTCTTGCAAGGGATAGACCTCGTATATTCCCGTTCCTATTGTTATGGCAGTTCGCCAGGCCTACCGCAGTAGCTTAAGTTAAAAAAGGAAAACTCTTGCCGCTGCAATATTCAGGCCCAGTATCTCGTGGGAAGGAGAAGAATTGAGACGCTAGATGGAAGGAATGGTTTTTTTGTACAGAAGTAATTGAGAGTAGGTTTGAGGAAGTTGACAGTTGGACAATTGCACAACCACTCACGAGGGAGTAGGTGCCCGAGGTGTGTGAGCGTGGTAGTCGTCGCCGTGATGCCCTGCGTGAATTAGCCATATAGAGATGATTGGTCAGACCGGAATGGGGTAGGCAGATACTGGTGCATGCGCACCTGCAAGCAGCTGTGAGAGGCAAGCTTTGCGCGCAGATTCGGGTCGCTACACATGCACTGCCCCTCAAATCAAATTTGTAGCAGTCACAGTCACCTCGCCCCCCTAGTGAAATGTAGTCCAGCAGTTGCAAAAGGCGTATTCACGTTGTCTCTACTGTTTTGACTGAGGAAGTAAGAGGGAGCCCTGAAGCCATGCAGACTTGTCGCGCTGTTGGAACCATTCAGCTTTGTTAGCGGACTCCACTGATGACAGAAAATTTTCAAATAAAAAACAACGTACATTTTTACTGACCTTACTTTCAGCCTTAACCATCGCATTGCGTTGTAGCGACCCCCTTTCTTAGTCATGCTTTCTTCGGGCGCCGCGCGGACTAGGTCATGTCTGGCGTGACCACCAAGCGTACGCAAGACACCATAGTCAAGGCCTCCGTTCAAGGTCACTCCTGTCTGGCTTTCTTAAGGTGGTCTAGTCTCACTAGCCAACCACTTCTCAAGGTTAGACCAGTGCCCGAGATGCGGATGATTTGTTTACGCTCAGTCACTTCCAGAGCCGACGACTCACTGTTCGGTTGCAGACTCTCTGGACTCTGGCTCATTCATGGTTGGCCTGCACTCGTCTGGAAGTCACTTCTCCTATTGCTTACATACTACGCTTGTTCCTACCTTAGTAAATTCTCCCTGAAACTATGGCCTTTCACGCCTTATCCTATTACACTTGCTTATACATAATGGGATACGTTAGATCGCCTATTATCTGGCCGGACCACATCGTATCCCACAGCGTCTTCACCCAGCGCGTGCTCTTACACGGTCACCCATGGCAGGTTATTCAGATGTCATGTCGGTGCTCCGGATAATATTACTCAGTAAGTCAGACTATCTCCAGAAAATGAGATGGTTTGTATAGCGGCCAGCCAATCACATATATGACTGTTTGACAGTCTATTCCAACGAGGTCCGCCGTGTGCTACACAGCATGATGGCGCAAGTACGGTGAATTGCCCATGAATTAAATTTTATAGGTAGTAGACTTGTACAGGATTTACCGCACTCACTCCCCCTGCCCCCACCTTGGCTCTATGTCAAAACCAAGTCAGGAGGCAAGTGATTGGTGCGGCTAGCACGATACCACACGTATGAGAGGGCCAAAGATACCACGCTGAGGAGGAGCCATTGAAACCTGACTCTCAGTCTACCACTACGCACTGGGCTGACCACGTGGTCCAAATGAACCCCGTCAGTTGGCAACCTTCCAAGCCACGGCTTTTAGGGTACCGTGATAGCTTCAATAGCAACAGATTGCGTGGAGTCCTGGAACCTGTCAGTGTCCGGGCTGGTGGAAATAGGTGCAGTAACTGACACACCTAATGACTTCGTCTACGTGTGTCACAAACTCCAAATGGGGAGGGGTATGGGCGGCCCACCGTACATATGCCTCAGAGTGCCAGAGGTTACGATACTAAGGGGTCGCTGCAGCTTCACCTTCAGCCTACTAGTTGGCCACTCCACACAAACTGAACTTACTGCAAGATCCTCCTTCAGTTCATCAAATAGGGACCTTCTTAGCCACGGCATTTAGCGCAAAGTGATTGTCTCAGACTGTAATCACACATACAGCAGAGGGGTCACGTGTAGAAAGACATTAAGAGCACACCTTCCGCCTGCGTGAAGGGTGCCAATTGCGTGCTTCCGTCATATGCTATTGGGTGTGCGTTTAAATTAGGTAGAGATAGGTAGTGACCCAACTCTGAGTGCACGCGTACTCGCCGCTGCTAGCAATTGCGCAACCAACACTGTCTGCGTACCCCTGTCTGGTCAATCACCTACAATGTTGACTGATATAGGACCTCCTGCGTTGATTGCCGCACTGTAACACTTCGAACGCAACTCCTATCGTCGTCAGACGCACGCTCGTCCGACATTCAACTTCCTCCGCCTTATTCTCCACTATTTCTGTACAAAATAACCTTCTCCTTCCTTCTGGCGTCTCACGTATTCTCTGTCCACAAGGAACCCAGCCTGAAGATAGCACCGGTCAGGGTTCTCCTTATCAACTTTGTCCACTGCGATATATATGTTGTGATGTGGTATGGCCAGCGGTATTTTTATGACAAGTTTGCGTGGAGTTGTATTTGGCCGAATAGACGCATGGGACGACTGAATGTGCGTGCGCAGTGTAAGTAGTTAAATCGGGCACAACGGGTGTACATTGGTGCTCCGGGCACTAGTTCGCTGGTGTCTGTGCTATGCATTTGCAGATCACTGACTAACCCGATGCACTATGCGCAAGTGCGGTGCTATCGCAGAGGGTTAAGTTAGTTAAAATCTAGCAACTGCCATCTTCCAGACCCAGTTCCTAAAAAGAGGAGAAACGTCTTGGGAAAGTCAGATTGTTAGGAAGAGTATATTTTGTACAGAATGGATGGGAGAATAGGCAGTAGAAAATTGACTGCCAGACATCCGCACAACCGCAAGCCCGCGGATGGCGTCTGAAGTGAAGTCTGCTTGGCAGTCGTCACATGAGGTCATCTGTGAGTCGGCCTGTGATTCGCTGTTCCAGTGGCCGGAAACAACAGCGCTTACAAGTGCACTTTGACTTGAGCTAGTCACGACAGGCGTTCACCAGTGCACTTCATGTGGAGCTAGTCACTACAGTGGCAACGAGAGCAGGATAGGTTAGCAGCTGTAAAGCCGGTTTCGTTGACCGCGCTGGCTGATGGGCGATTTTTAATACTGAAGATAAGGGAGTTCTGGGATTTGCCAAGTGTACTTGGTGAGTTGACATGGCGGCGAATTTCCCTTTCGTTGATGTGATTGAGACCTCAAGATGCAAAGGGACAGGCCTTTACTTATTGCAGTGGCCTACGTTAATAGGTTGTGATCTTCAGACCAAGTTCCGTGTGAGAAAAGAAGTAGGGCCCCAGCTGAGATAGTTAAGTTCAGTTTTATTAGGAAAATATAGGTAAATACCTTTGAACTCCCTCTTTGTACATAGTTATCACGCAGAACATGTGGCGTTGCCAGTAATGGAACTGCGGTAGGGGGGCAGACAGTAGTGTTATTCCGGTCAAGTTCTACTGAAGTGCAATGCATATGGTTACTTCTTTAGCCAAGGGATCCTGACGAGTGACCGAGAAGTCAGTGAGCTCAATCATTCGCTCGACCGAAACCGCGACAGGTTCCTTCAGTTTGCTCAAAATCAATAAACATGCCACACCCACTAACTGATATTTTCTTTTGTCAGTGGGCATGCTTTGCAGAAATCAGTCTATTAGTTGTGCTGTGTGAGCCAAAACCTCCACCTCCGTATTTCTATGATCGCAAACCCCTCGCAACCAGTTTAGCAAGGCTCTGGGCATCTGGATGGCATGTGCTGGTGGTTCATAAACACAATAGACGGGAAAGCTGTGGTACCAAACCGCATCGAATAGCAGGTCGCGGATGAAATTCCCATTTGCGGTAAAGTATGTGTCCACAGCTGAGAGTGGAACAGTAATTGGACCTTCTTGGGCGTTTTTATGTTTGTCATAGGAACGCACGTGAGATGAGCAGACGTTCTCATCGTTCTCCATATCCACGTCCGAAAACTGCCCACTCCATATGACAAGATAAGTAGTATATAATATACAGCTCATGTGGGGAAAAGGTTGGAGGAAGTTGATAGTCAGACAGGCGTGCGTCTGCAAACGACAGGGGCAACGTCCGATATATAAGAGCGCTTGGGCGGCATCATCGTGTCTACGGCCTAGACAGGTGTTATTCAGCTCTGAATGTGATTGGCCAGACTGGGTTGGAGAAGGCAAACACTGGTGCGTGCGCATGTGCCAGCAGCCCTGAGAGGTTGAGCGTTTGCGCATATTGGGGTCACTACGTATTCATGACATCTCTGAAACCTACTCCGGTGAGGTAGGGGCAGTGCCTCAATTCCCTGCCCTTTATCCACATTGTGATCCAACGCAGGAGATGGAGAATTTAAAAAAAACCTGTCTGTTTGAACTCGGGGGGAGGACATGGGCCGATGTGTCAGCCCAACTGACATTGAACAATATGAACCCTTTTTCGCTACGGCTTTCTTGTGAGATCCTTACCGAAGTTTGCATGCTTATGGATATGCTCCGGTCGTTCATAGTTAGGTTGGTGAATATAATTTATGATGTGGTTTTTCGATAAAGAAGTGTTCACAACAAGAGCTCTACTGGTACATTAAGTGCCAATGAAGGTAATAGCACAAGTGAGTTAAGTCCTCGCGACCATTTGCTAGCAATGCGAAGGAAAGGAGCGTGCGCACAGAGTTCAGTAAAACCGAACACATTTCTCTTGTATTTAAAATACGTATAGTGTTGCTCTTGCCACTTAGTTCTTCCAGTTGCACTTAAAACTGCATAAAAAGCGGTCTGTAACAATATTTTGCATATTCACTGCATTTTATGCATTCCTGTACAGTTCCAATGGAGTTTTTAATGATTTCTGTCATTTAGTTCAAAATGCTGACTGGTGCTGACTGACTGAATGCAAACAAATAACACGCTTTTAAGTGATAATTTACAAAAAAATGATGTCGAAGAATATGTAGGATACAAAGTAGTCCGACCGGATAATAGAAAATAGAACGCATTCCAACGGTTATAAACAAGTAAATAAGATAAGGTGTAGAAGGCCTGAGTTTTATGAATGATTTAATTAAGTGCAGAAGGAGTAGAATATGAGTAATGGGTAGTTGACTTCAAGACGAGTGCAGTCCAGCCATGAGCGGGCCGAGTTCAGAGTCGCATTCTGGCCGTGTGGTCGCCGGCTTCTGGAGTGTCTGAGCACAAGCAGTCACCACACTAATGTCCTTTGTAAACTGGCCTTGGGAAATGGTTGGCCAGTTAGCACAGACAGGGGGTGACCACACGTCCGTGACCTTAACCTGCTTTTGACCGGCTCTGGTGCGCACATGCTTAGTAAACACGAGTAACGGACATGCCAGACATGCCCCAGAAGCATGCAGGAAAAGCATGGCTTAGAATACGAGGTCGCTACATACATGCTGAGTTTAAAGAACCGAAGGGGAAGAAGCCATAAAGGGCTAAGACAATTGTCCATAGAAATCAGGTCTGACCCCTAGAAAATATTTCCTGTCTTGATGAGCATTCATGTAGAAAATGCTACCAACAATCTGAGGAATATTTTCCATGGACCTACTAAGTTCTTTAAAGTGGTTTACGGTTAACTGAATAAAAAGTTGTTGGTAATCCCTTAAGTTTAAAAGCTATCCAGGTTGGAGTTTGCCATAAAAGCCCTTAGATGACATTAAGTTGGGGGAAAATGTTGGTCGCTTTCGACCATTGGTTTCTGGGATGTCGACCGTGTGTTCCAAACAGGATAATGCAGGTACGGTTACATGCACGTGGATTAATTTTAAGTGATAGTGAACTTGCATTGCACCTACCACACTTTCTCTCTTCCTTCACCTGCCTGTGCTCGGCGTAAACACAGAATTAAGGAGACCTGGGAGCGAGATCAGGTGCAGGTGGCTGGCGCGGCTGAAGCCGCCCCTACGCGTGCCACCACACCTGGCTCGGATCGCAGCTACGTGGGAGTGCCAGAAAGGCCACATTGAAAAGGAGCCAGCGCAGCCTGACCCTCAGTCAGCCAATCAGCCATTCCATACACACCCTGAGCTGACTGCGCGGTCCGAGTTATCCCGCCAGTTGGCAACCTTCAAAGCCGCGGTTTTTAGCGCACAGTGATAGATTGAAGCCCGTCAGATTGTTTATTGTAAGGAAAGAACTGTGCTGAGTCTTGACCTCACTCTCCCCCACCGCCAACGTCAGGCCACCCTCCGCGTCGGTCAGTTGTCTGATGTGAGGTGGGGGGGGCGGGGGTTCGCTACGCACAACGTCGCGGTTAAATCCCCGAAAAACCCGTCACCCCCTTTAATCGACCTGCATACTTCCGTAAAATAGGGCGGACCAATCGGGAAAGAAGTTATTAATATGCTGTCATTCTGGCGAGCTTGGCCGACGGTCCATTGTTAAAGTGTCAATTGCAGTTCTCCGAACACAAGCGGAAGTGGCGTGCCATGGCCCATTTGTCAACCTTAGGTCGATCGATTTTTTTTCGCCGTCTCGACTGTCTGTCTGACAGGCGGTCTAGCTGAGTGTGTTATGTGTCACTCTCTCGACCCGGGGGAGGGCGGTTGATCATCTCTCTCTCTCTCATAGCGTTCAGCCAGTAGCTGATTCACAACCTCTGTCGCTACCGTTATCATCAAGCGCATAAATATCTCCACTGGCTCAACTTTCGTAATAAACTAGGCCAATTAATTTGCCATACCCAAGGCTCACTTCGGAAGATAATACAAGCGGAATTTCGAAGTCAGCTTCATATGTTATAACTGCAAGGATCGAGTATAAATTCAGTTATTAAAAGGTGTTCCTGCTGTCCTTCTGGATCATGCATCTGTCACCGCACACAAGACTCGGGAACGACAGACCCAGTTCTTGAACTCTAGTTGCCAGCAAGCCCAATTAAGTTTTAACCGTTCTAGTGGGATAAGCGGCCTTTGCGAATTTTCAAAGAGCGGCGTTTTCAGTGGGAGTACGAGACGGAAGGAAGAAACAAGACGAAGGCACACAGAACATAATTGATCAGGAGGACAGAAAAGAAGAAACTGAACATTGGAAAAGAAAAAGGACGTTCCTGTGCTAAAACCCATCGTGGACTTTCGCCCATTATCTTTTTACCACTAAAATGTCTGGCCGCGGAAAGGCGAAGAAGCCCGCGGCAGGGAAGAAGCACACAAAGTCGTCTAGAGCTGGATTAGTTAGGTCAGTTGGGCGTGTGCACCGTTACCTGAAGCTTAGTAGCTACACTCAGAGAACGTCGACAGCCGCTTCGGTGTATCTGTCAGCTGTGATTGAGTATCTGTTTACGGAAGTTAACGAACTCTCTGGAAATGCAGGCAAGGCAAACAAAAGAAAGATAATCACACCTCGCCATATCATGCTGGGTGTACGGAACGACGCCGAACTGAAAGAACTCCTAAAATATGTGCACATAAGTCACGGAGGAGAGTTACCCTGCATTCACCCCTCTCTGCTCAAGAGGAAGTCCGTATCTGGTCAAGTACAAGAGAGTACGAGGGTGGTTGTCACCTCGTCCAGTGCCCAACAAGCCTCTCTGGTGGATCTGGAGCAGGTGGCATCTCTAGCTCCTAGGTGTAATTGTCCAATTTACATGCTTTCCTACTGGCCACAGCACCGCTGTCCACATCTTACCCGAAAATTCCGTATTTTATTCCCTCTGTGTATTTGTTGAAACGTTTATTTCGCCGCATGCTTAATTATAGTAAACATTACATTTTCAGCATTCAATATATTACTATTGCTATTCCACCTGTGTGTGTTATAATTATCAGTCAATACTGCAAAGGCCTTTTCCCAATAAGCCTTTAACCGTCACTGTTGGAAAGTATTTTTGCATTTAACTTACAAATATCATCAAAAAGTCTGTTATTGGATCTGGTTGTCCTGAAGAAAATGCAATGACGAGGCCCTCCGGGCCTCAAATATAAAATGTACTTACTTATTTAGGTTTATAAGGGAAACCCTTGTCGCTGCGATTTTCTGACCCACTTCCGTTTGGGAAGAGAAGAATTCGCACACCAGGTGGCAGCAACAATCTATTCCGCATAGTGGTAGCGGAGAATGGGTTGTAGGAAGTTGGCAGCCGCGAGGGCGGGCATTCGAAGTATGAGAGCGTGGCGGTCGTCACAATGAGGTCCTCTGTGAGTCAGCCTTAAAGGCGATTGGCCAGACTAAATTGGGGTCGGCAAACACTGGTGCGCACGTGATATCAGTCGCGAGAAGTGAAAGCTTGAACGTTCACGCGGAATGGTGTCACTACGACTCCAGTCACAGTCGAGGTAGACCGCTACGGACAGGACGTGAACAGACCCTGAACACTAATACCTTCAGGTGACTTCTCCAGCAGGAACAGAATTTAAACGTCAGTCGAGAGCTTGGTGGTTTGTACAGAGCGAAAGAAGAAAAAAGGTGCTACTATAGCGTGTTTTCTAAATTAATTTTTGTTCCTACTTCCACATCCTCTTCAAAATGTTGTTATGACAATTTTATACCCGAAGTGGTGTACAGTGAAGGAGCGGCGTCACGATTTCTCCTCCCACACAATCTCTTAGGAGAGGACACCTTTGCCATAAGATCGCTGAACCGGCAATTTTCACAAAAGAAGCAGCATTAAATTCACTAAACACTGCTGGTGTGTTTTGAAAAGAAATGAAGACCACTTCGGGGTATTTTTTATTTCTTGTTGCTATTCATTTCGAATTTAATTCTCGCAATATAGACAGTGTATTTTAAAACTGAAGCTGATTGTTGACCAGTAGCTATTATCATAGAACGCTGATGGTAGCATCAGAAAAAGAGTAATTTGGCAGCCGGACGCGAGAAATACGAACGGCGCCGTGGGTGGCAGGAAAGTGTACTAATTGAGGTCATATCTGCATCAACCAGGAAGTTGATTGGCCGTTTTATGCCCCGCTGTGATTGGCCAAACACAAGACAGAGCATCTTCTGTTCACCCATTAGTCAAACGGTATGGGAACATCATACAGGGCCACAGGATGTCGGAGGAACGACGGCCGCTGGTACATACGTGCAAAGATGTGCCAGACAGGGGCGCAGTGTCGCAGCGGGCGCTGGATAATGGTACACTACAGAAAGGCACTAAGGACGAGGTGCTTTAGTGCACACAGCCCTTTTAGTAAAACAAAGAAATCTAGAACTATAGCCTGCAAACTCGCATTGAGGACAGTTTTGATGGAAACGTATCTTTTGGAAGGTACTGAAGAGTGTGGAATATCTATCATAGGCTACAGGCTCTTTTAAAGCCAAAGAAAAATTATGAGGAGGCGTCATAACTTATATCAGCTGTAATTTGCCTGCAGTCACCAAACAAAACCGCGGAACACTGGAGAGGAGACGTTTTTATAAATATTCATATGAAGTACGCCTTATATTCTCTATTGCATGCTATCAGCCTGAACTGCTGAATGTATTTTTTCTTACAAGAATTACATAAATTTTAATAGAAAAATTAGACTATGACGCCCCCATTACCGGCTGCGCAGGGTTCTTCCGCAATATTTGGTCATTATTTATTCGAAAACGAAGCAGAGCATCTGTAGTAACCCCACTCTGTGCGAACCCTTACTGCTGCTAACGAGTGCGCATTCACTGCTGTCTGTCTACCCCTGTCCTGCCAATCACCTTCAATAATGACTCACATGGGGCCTTGATGTGATGGCTTCCAGACCCACCCCCTTCGAATCCGGTCCTCTCGCGGCCGGACGGGCACTAGTCTGACAGTCAACTTCCTCCTACCTATTCTCCACTACTTCTGTACTGAATAAACCATTTCTTCCACATAGCGTCTCCCTTGTGCTCTTCCCTTATGGAGTCGGACCTGAAGATCGCAGCGGCAAGGGTTTTGCCATTTTAACTTAACCCCTGATATGCATCTACTCCCCTAGGATGTTCCTATCGGAAAGCGGCTTAAGGATGAAAAGAGTAAAACATAAAACTTGGAAGCTCACAACGTAATGGGAGGCAAAAATCAAGATGTACCTGACTTTCGGAAGTCTATGCTATCTCTCTTTCCTACACAGCAGAAGTTAAATATTTGGAATAGAGACCTTCGTGACGCGCAAAGAAAAGTCTCACCAGTATCATTACCAGGTTGTACGGCAAAATAGACAAAAACTGGAGCACATTCAGTTTGCTGATAAAGCAAATTATTGGGCTTAGGGCAAAGTAGTTTATGTAGTGCATATCATATTCCCCTATTCCCAGCATTTTGTCCTACGGAACCGTTGATTATAGGGCTTTTGGGGCTTTTGGGGGTGAAGAAATAGGATAGGCAGGGAAGGAAATTTTTAGCAATAAGTGTGAAATGAAAAATGAAGTCGAATTTGTTTCCCGTGAGTAAGTTGTGACGCATGTGAATTGAAGCTGTGCGCGGCGCCTCGCGCTGCCGCCTATACTAATCTTACTCCAGAACGGTAAGTTGGACCACAGGTAAGTTGAAGTAGACGAGCTCCAAACCACCACTTACTTTTTCAGGCATTTCAAGAAACCTGCAATTCGATAATCAGGTTTTTCCACAATACGTTAAACGATAATACAGATCAGGAAATTCTACAGATATTAATCAACAACATTTCTAAATACAATATAATAAAAATGCATATAGCAGTTATTAAAGTATATTCCACTGCCTATCCTAAATCCCCACCCATAAAACCCTATAACCACCGTTTTCGTAGGACAAATTCTGGGACTAGGGATTAATGAGGTGCACTACATAAACTACTGCTGCCGGTCTTAACTGTTCTTTAAGACGGAGGAAAACAAACAATCGCCCGATGGGGATAACCTGAGAACGTTAAACCACCTCTGAAGGTAGTGATCTATTCTTGGTGTTCATACCTAAGAAGATATAATGGACATCAGTAGGAGTACAAGCGTAAACTTAAATCCATAAAGGCTAACAGATTTCGAAGTCTGAACTAAGCACACTATTAGACTCTCTGAAGTATGACATTGTTCTTTATGGCTACATACGTTATATACACAAGAATATACCTCCCCGATTCCGGTCCTAGTTCCAATAATTAAGTATAGGAAACATACGATTAATCAAAATACCTGTCTTCTCAGTTTTTTTTTCAAATTCACTTTCACCCCAGAAGCTTATCCTCCTACTTCTCCTCCTAACCCAGAAAAACCGCAACATAATTCTCTCTTCTTTCCCCATACAAAGAATAATTACTTCATGGCTGCGCTGATACCGACAAAAATACCTCAAGCTAAGCCTGTAGTGGCCCCTAGCAGCCACTTGGAACCAAAGGTCAGCGGCTGACGCATGGCGCCTTTGGCCTGAAAGGCCTGCGCGCCCACTGCCGCCCGGGTTAGGGCGCTAACTGTCGCTGACCAACGAGCGCATACGCCTCAACGTGGCCGCTTGCCCACGCCAGCCTTTGCACATCTCAAGGTCGCGCCACGACCGCTAGTCTAGACATTAGCCGCGTGATTAGCTGCCGTAACAAAGCATGAGCCGGTATTCCGGCGATTCCTGACACTCTCGTCACTCCAGAATTGACGCCCTCACAGCCGGACTGTAGCCATCCGAGAGTCAAAACTCTTTCCATCTATTCTCTGTTCCTTCTGTGCAGAATACACTATTGCTAACACTGGTCTTTCCACCATCTTTTATTTTCTCTCCTAAGGAACTATTGTCTGAAGATTGAAGTTGCTAGGGTTTAACTTACTTAACCCGCTGCGATAAGCCTATTAAATATCCTGGTTCTGTTCAAGCACATTCATTCGTGTTTCAAAGATTTATCACAGTGGGTTAAGTTAAGAACTAAAACCCTGGTCACTGCGATCTTCAGGCCAGGTCCCCTTGTGGACAGAAAAGAAGTGAGACGTCAGGTTGAATGAATAGCTTATTCACCCACACCAGATGACTGTATAACTTTATCAGCACTTTGAAATGCTAACTGTTCTTTACAAATTTCGCTCAAGTCTGCCAGCGACCTGGGGATCCAGTATCGAAAATTTACTGGATAAATTTACTCATTTTGCCAAAGGACGCCTTTCCTTGAAATAGCTTATTCTGCACAGAAGTAGCGGAGAAACGGTAGAGGGCAGTTAAAATTCGGACGAGTGCACGCCTACTCGCGAGAGGGCCAGCGTCCAAATTGTCTCGGTGCGGCAGTCGTCACAATGAGGACATGTGTGCGTCAGCCTTGAAGTTGATTGGCCAAACTGAAGTAGACAGTCGCTAGTGCATGCGCACTGGCTAGCAGACGCGAGTACGCATGCGCTCAGATTTGGCTCACTACAAGTTCTCCGTTTCCAGACTGGAGTTCGGATGAAAAAAGAAGACCAGAACGGAGGAAGAATAGTTACATTTAGTTAACGAGATACGTACCGACGGTAGGCTTGTGAACAGCGTGGGCTGACATGAGTGAGCCAGGTTGAAGGGGCAACTAAAGGAAGGCCGATGGTTGAGTTGTACGTCGACGGCAAATCGGTACGCTGTGTTAGTGTTGGTTGAGTGCAGTGAGGAGAGGTACCGTTGGCAATAGATGTAAGATTGGCTGCTGGGAAGGAAAGCTGGGTGCTAGTACTCCTAGAGGAGGTATATTGCTTGATTGGGGAGAACTATGGTCTAAGCTCGATGAGCTGAGAGTTGGTGATGATTATAGAGCTCAGCAACATCTAGAAGTCGTGAGTGCAGTTCTTATCATGGTCCTCAATATCGTAGTGAATATTTCAATTGATAAAATACTTGCCTCTGCGACCTTTAGTCCCGGTTTCTTGTGGGAAGATTTGAAGTGAGATACCAGGTGGAAGGAATGGTTTACTGTATGGAGAAGTAATGGAGACTAGTTTGGAGGCAGTTGACAGTCGGAAGAGTGAATGAACACTCGCGAGAGGGCCAGCGTCTGAAGAATCTAAACGTAGCGGTTGTCACAATGAGGTCCTGTGTGAGTCAGTCTTGAATTTGATTGGCCAAACCGTGGCAGGCAAACAATGTTTGTTGCGCATTTTTTAGCTGTCGTGAGTGCGCGTGCACCCAGAGTTGGGTCGTTACAGCTTTGCCAGAATGTTCTTTGGAAGCTAGCTGAGACATATAGTGCTACATTCTCTTCCTTGATTGCTAAAGCATTAGCTAGACGACAGTTGAAAATCGGCCACTTACTCAGAGTTTCCTGCATTTTTTTCAAAGTTATAGGACGTCTTATTAGGGGGGCCTGGCTACCTACCTGGAGTAGATGAACACAGTCTGCACGCTCCTGCTTAGATTTCGCCGCCACTTCAAGTCTTATTTATACACAAAAGGAATGAACGGAATTCGCATACCGGGGGCAATCCTGCGGACATTATTGTTCTGTGATTTTCAGAAAGCATTAGATAATTTATTCAGTGGCACTTTTCAAAATAATTTTGAGGGCGAAGTCGTAGACACTATGTTTTCTGTCATATAGCTTGCGAATAGTTGCTGTTAACAGTGCAGTCCCTGAACGGGTGCCAAAAGAAATTTGTGTCCAAAATTATCCATTGTTAAATCCCCTGTCATTCACATTAACGCCCGCAGTAACGAGCTAGACACGACGCTGTCAGGTTCAGTCATGACAGGAAGACAGGAAGAAAAGTGCTGACAATGTGAATAAAAGTTAGAAAAGTATAAGGTAGAGACTTCTTTAATGTCAAACCCCCACTCCTCCCCTTCAGCAAGATGTGGAAATGGGATGTCTCCATAATAAGCTTGAATTTGCGCCAAAGTCCAGCGAAATTATTGTTAATGTTCACTTATAGTTTGCATAAGGTTTGCTGTTAGGGCTAAGGTTATTGTTGGGACACGAGATTAGAAATCTGCCCGGAAATTTAGTGCAAGACTATCCTATGGGATTGAGTTACTAGGTAGAACCCTTACCACTGCGACCTTCTGGCCCGGTTTCGAGTAAGAGGAGAAAAAGTGAGATGCCAAATAGGAGGAATAGTTTATTCTATTCAGAAGAAGTGGCAAATGGGTTGGAGGAAGTTGACTGTCGGACGAATGCTCCATCACTCGTGAGAGGGTTGCGTCCGAAGTGTCTCAGAGCGGCAGTCATCACACGAGCTCCTGTGTGAGTCAGCTACAGGGAGGTGGTTGGCCCGACAGGATTGGGGGAGGCAGGCGTTATTCTGTGCGCAGGTGCTAGCCACCTTGAGATGTAGCGCTTTTGCGCAGTTTGTGGCGCCTCTGATTGGCTTTCCCAGGGGCAGACCGAGACTGCAATCACGTGACCTCATGTTTGGCCTGGCATGTGAGGTGGCAGAAGCTACAAGGCCACTACAAGACAACTTGTATAATGTGGGAGGGTGAAATTAGTTAAGTATCCACCGGAGGAAAAAGCGATATAGGCTACCCTCGGTAAATGTCAGTCAACGGACCATCTGTTCAATCTAGTGGTTTCTAACTCTTCCTAAATTCAAATATTTACTCTTATTCTTGAAAACAAGTCTACAATATTTTCCAAACCATTGAAATTATATAAAGGGCATTCCATAAAAAACGCGGATACCCAAGGGTCTCTGTCCCTAGGTGACTGGAGCTTCGCTGACGTCTAATTACTTACAATGGTAGTTGAGAAAACAACTGGCATCATGCATTGGATTAGACACGCTTCAATTTTCTTGACTTCCGAGGTCTTTGTTTAAATCGTTGGAACATTCTTGTGCCCCTCTCGAAATATATAGGGTAGGCCGAGGTGGTCTATATTAAGAATGATACGGGCTCTATCAAACAGGTGCAACTGTAGTGACCTAAATCCGAGTACACGCGCACTCACGGCTGCTAGCAAGTGCGCAAGCACCAATGCCTGCCTACCCCCAATCCTGCCTGGCTAATCATCTTCAAGACTGACTCACACAAAACCTCACTGTGATGACTGCCACGCTCACGCACTTCGGGCACCTTCCCCTTCGCGCGTGCTTGTGCACGTGTCTGACTGTCAACTTCCCCCAACCTATTCTCCACTACCTCTGTACAGAATGCACTATTCCTCCCATTTGGCGTCTCACTTCTTCGGCTCCCTATGGAACAAAGTCGAAAGATAGCAGCCGCAAGAGTTTTACCTAGTAACTTAAGCCACTGCTATATAACCACGCGGGTGACGGGATAGTGGATACCTGTTTTTCCTGGAGAGAGATCAACTGAACTTGGCCCGTCCGTCTTTCTCACAGACAACTCCCGCGGGAAAGTTGCCCTGAACATTTCAGTGTCCTCTAACAGTATGGCTGTTGGCTCAATCCAGAGGACTTTTTTGCATTTGCAGACAAAAGCCACGAAGGAGGACAAGATAAAATGCGAAGGAACTCTGCTAGACACAGTTGTCCTTCAAATAACGATATTGCGGTAGCCGGCAGTGCTCACTGCAGTAGTGCTGACTATGGTTATTGGGCTATGCTATTGTTGAGAAATGTTAACGACACGGCGACCTATAGTCGGCCCCGAAAGTAAATTCCTAATTGACCTTCCTGCAGCCCTGTGTACAGCTACGTTACCTGTACTCACGAAACTGTCTGCATGTCTCTTAAAATGGTGTTATATAGGCCTCTGTTAAACGCCATCGCCTTGGCCTTCGGCATGATGACATGAGGCAGCAGACTTTGAAGTCAAGTGCATATGTACTGAACAAAAACATCCGAAATTGAGTCCCTCAAAGGTGGATTATAGTAAGTGACTAGGCTACAGCACAGACTCTGTTCTGGTGGCGAAACATCACACTGAGAAAGCTGAAGGAATATATGCTTCCAAACTGTCAAGCCCTTAAAAAACCAAGGTTACTGCCAATTTTTTTAAAATATCGCCTTCCTTACTTTTCAGGGTACACTGATTCTCACCACCGTGGTTTTTTATTTGCTAGGCAATTCCGCTAGGTTAGAAAACGCCCTTGACTCTGTAGCCCAGGTAACCTTTTCGTTCGCTAAAAGTGCGACTTATCAGCACTTGCAGCAGAGTTCTTAGTTCAGAATAAAAAAATAAAAACTGACGGTATTCGGGACGTTTAAACAAGGAACTGACAGTAGACGTTATTACTGTGCTTAAGTGCATAAAATCACACAAATTTGCCCATCATGTGTTTTTAAATCGATAAAAAGTTGAACCATTTTGTCCCCCTGCTCCATAAGATTAACACTAAGAAACGAATCATTTTGCAAGTGGGAAAAGTTCTTTTGGGTAAAACTCCCGCTTTTTGCTTGCTCTTTCATCCAAGAAGAACAGACATGAATGCACAAAATTAGCCTAGGGCAGGTATGGCACCGGAAACCACGAAAATACAAATAAACATAGACTTTTGATTAAATTTGTTGATATTTTTATGGACAGAATTATTTTTTAACATACTCTGCGTTCAAAAAAGGCATTCGCCGGAAAATGGAGACGAATAAATGAAATGTGCAGAATTTAAGTCGCCAACGATTGACCGTCTCAGTCTTCGTCCTAAAGTTACATGCGAGAGATCACATACAGTTGATGACCTCATTCATGTAGTTTTATCGGTCTTTGTTAGAATAATAGGTAAACTCTTGCTGGTGCGATCTTCAGGCCCGGTTTCGCGGGGAAAGAGGAGAAGTGACACGCCAAATTGGAGGAATAGTGTATTCTGTACAGGGTTAGTGGAGAATAGGTTAAAGGAAGTTTACAGTTGGGCGAGCGTTCACCCACGCACAAGAGGGACGACATCCGAATTGTGCGAGCGCGAGGGTCATCGCAATGAAGTCCTTTGAGAGTCAGGCTTGAAGGTGATTGACCAGACCGGGGTAGACAGGTGTTAGTGCTTGCGTACTTGCTAGCAGCCACAAGTGCGCATGCACTTGGAGTTGAGTCACTAAAGATGCTCCTGTAGTGACCCTAGCAGCCACTTGGAACCCAAGACCAGCCGCAGACGCATGACTCATCTAACCTGCCTGTGTGCCCACCGCCTCCTGGGGCTAAGCGCTAACTGTCATTGGCCCACGCTGTCATTGACCCATGCTGTCATCGGCCCACGCTGTCATTGGCCCATGCTGTCATTGG
Organism: Ligula intestinalis; assembly: GCA_036362985.1. NCBI lineage: Eukaryota > Metazoa > Platyhelminthes > Cestoda > Diphyllobothriidea > Diphyllobothriidae > Ligula > Ligula intestinalis. The sequence goes on from JAYGXS010000003.1 coordinate 48,489,365, forward strand.
CCCACGCTAGTTTAGAAATCAGCAGCCCCATTGGCCCCCGGGACAAAGCATTCGCCAGCGATTCCTGATGCTCTATTCACTCCGGAGCCCACCCGAATAGGAAACGGACGCACTACTCCACAAGTCAACACTATTTCCATTTTATTCTCCTTCCTGTGTACACAATAAACTCTTCCTTCTCCTGTGGCCTTCCCAAGACTTCTCTCATATCCTAAGGAACCGGGCCTCGAAGATTGTAGCTGTTAGGGTTACTCGTCTTAACCCCAACTCCTATAACTGGTGACCCCTATCGTGAGATGAACTCTCAACTCAACTTCTGATGTGGCTGACTTCAACGAAGCGATACGGAGATCCTCAGCCGTTCACAGCCCATCGACTCCTGGCTCTGGTTCTTTCGCCATCCCACGGAGCTATTCCCGTCATGAGTGCCAATACTGAAGCCTCTTTCCCAACCTCAGATTCTACTCCTACTGCCAACGGTAGCCCTTCCTCTCTGTGAACACTAACATGGCATACTGATTTGCCATCGAAGTTCAAAGCAGCCAACCAACCTCCCTCCTACGTAGTCGAGATGACTTATCTTCTACAAGATGCCGATGCACGCGTATTCAAGAACTTTCCTCCCACCGCAGACCCTGTTGTTCACGCGGACGTGAGAAGACCTTTCCTCCTCCTAAACGGCACTGGCGGCACAACCCAGCCTCTCGCATGCCAGTCACAGAAGCTCATGCAAGCCACAACTGTCCCTTCAATCTGGCTTTCGCAAGCCAACCACATGAACACCAACTGTTCAAACCCTGCCGTTGGTACGTACCTCCTTCTCTATTCTTTATTAACCTTCCTTCGTTCCATTTCTGTCGTCCATGGCCTTCGGTCTTTGATGGGAGCACTTGCTGTGACCCTAGCAGCCACTTGGAACCCAAGACCAGCCGCAGACGCATGACTCATCTAGCCTGCCTTTGTGCCCACCGCCTCCTGGGGCTAGGCGCTAACTGTCATTGGCCTACGCTGTCATTGGCCCACACAAGTCTAGACATCAGCAGCCCCATTGGCCCCCGGGACGAAGCATTCGCCAGCAATTCCTGATGCTCTATTCACTTCCGAGCCCACCCGAATCGGGAACAGACGCACTACTCGGCGAGTCAACACTATTTCCATTCTATTCTCCCTCTTGTGTACACAATAAACTCTTCCTTCTACTCTGGCCTTCCCAAAACTTCTCCCATATCCTAAGGAACCGGGCCTCGAAGATTGTAGCTGTTAGGGTTAACCACCTTAGCCTTAACTCCTGTGCGCCCTTAGCGGACCGGAGTTGGGGTGAAAAAATGGAATCCGAAGGAAGCAAAAATAGTGAATAGCAAATTTAGTGAATGAAATACCTACCAACGGTAGTCTCGTGAACAGCGTGGGCGGTTGTGACTGGCATGAGTGACGCAGGTTCAAAGGTACGGCTGGATAAATTCTGTGTTTGCGTTGTATGTCGACGGCAAATCAGTATGCCGTGTCAGTACTGGTTAAGGGGAATGAGATGATATACCGCTGGCAATAGAAATAAGAGCAGATATTGGGAAGGAGGTGTTGGTGCTGGCACTCATAGAAGGACTGGTCAGCTGGACTGGGTAGGAACTATGGCCTGGGTTCGATAGGCTGACTCTGGTTGATGATTTCCGTATCGATTCATGACAGGATGTTGGTGGCTGAATTCTCCATATCCTGGTCAGATAAGAGGACACAGGAGAATTCACTTGAAGTCGAAAGAGGTTTTGTAATAATGGAGCGCAGCCACATCTAGAAGTTGCAAGTTCAGCTTATCGCAGCGGGTTAAGTGAGTTAAACCATAGCAACTGCGATCTTCAGACCATGGTTACTTAGTAGAAGAGAAGTGTTGGGAATGTGTCCATTCTCACGTCTACTGTGTTAGCATATGCCTAACAGATTGATAGCTTGCGCAAGCGGTGCACCATTGCCAGGCCCGCGAAATCCTCCTACACAGCTGTCACGAGAGCGCGACGTGACTATCTATTTTCCCCTGATCATGATTGGCCCATTTCGCTCGATGTCTCTCTCGCGTTCCCCTTTAAAGTACATAAACGCTGTGTCTGACTCGACTTTTCGCTTGCCTGCACTTACGCGCTGTACCGTGCTCTTGTCCGAGTACACTCTTTGTCTGGCCGACTTGTCTTCTCACTGTCTCTCTACTAAGGGCTCTTGTGGTACCGGTTCTTGCTGATTAGAAGTACCAAGGCGGGTCATAACAAGAAGTCAGTGAAGGCCAGAGTGTTAGGGACAGTATATTGTGTACACAGAGGAACGGAGAATAGATGGAAAGGGATTTGACTTGGAGAGCATACAACCGGCCAGGAAAGCCAGTTGAGTCCAAGTGCTGGTTTGACAGCAGTCAGGCCAGAAGACAGAGAGAGTGTGTTCATTGACTAGGTTGGCCTGTGATTGGTTGGACAGCGTGTGGGTATACATCGACATGGGTGGTCAGTGTCTCCCGCGCCAGTAAGTCTGGTGGCCGCCACGACCTTGAGGTCTAGACAGACTGAGGTTACAACAGGAACGCCAGGCGTTGGGCAGTCAGCGACCACTACAAGCTCATTTCCCGGTCACTAATGTCGCTTTGGGTTAAGGTAATAGGTAAAACTCTTGCTGCTGCGATCTTCGGATCCAGTTCCATGTGAGAAGAGAAGAAGTGGGACGCCAGGTGGAAGAAAATAGTTTAGTCTGTAGAAGTTCAAGGAGGTTGAATATCGGACAAGTGAACAAGCACTCGCGGGGGAGCCTCGTCCGAGGTTTATGATGGTGGCAGTCGTCGTCGTGAGGTCCTATGTGAGTCAGCCACAGGGAGCTGATTAGCCAGACTGAATTGGGTGAGGCAGATTGGTGATGCTTGTGCAATTGCTAGCACCCATGGGCCCGCGTGCACTTGAAGTTGGCTCACCACAAGTTAATATTGCTTGTCTGCTAACACAAAGCAGCAAAATTAAGTAATGTGCACTTTGCGGCGGATCTGTCTCGACTGTGTGATTTTCAGTTCGTAAATTATCCACCCTGAATTCTGGCCGATCGCGCGGCTCATTCGTGAGGACAACTGCAACAGAATAAAATTTCACCAAGCAATTTGGAACTGCTAGCTGGGTAGTAATATAAGAAACAAAATAGGCCATTAATATTCCGAGGTATCTGTAATGCTGTATCTTCACATGAGAACTCTTATTTCATAATTGTACAAATTTTAGACTTTTTCAGCCTTAAGCAAAAATAACAAAAGAGACTTGTGAATATTTTTAAAGTGCAAAATGATTTTGCAAGAAGGAATATGTGTGACAGCTTCCTAACAAGAACAGAAAAGGTCAAAGTATGTGTATTACCGATGGGAAATAGGAACCTGTCAAAACTGCCCATATTCCGCAATGCAAATTTCATGCTGGAAGATCCAATAAATATGCATGAGTTGAACCCTCCAATTGAGATACCGCCTTATTATATTACGAACGTCATTTAAGCTGACAGTGCATAAGACTGGTTCCCTACTGCTCCATTTTCTTTGGTATACTAAGCAAACGTATTCATAAACGATTAGTGCTATATATTAACTCACGAATTCGGCAAAATTAGCCCAGTAGGAGCGTTATAGCGTTATACCAGCACATTGAGACGCATTGCAGTGAAGTGGAAGACGAAGTTGCCGAATTACAACATCTTTGACCCTTACTGAGAGCGATTGGTTACTTGCGCAATGTTGACAACCAATGCATACTCAAACGAGAGAAGAAGCCACATCTAACTGGCCCAAAAGTTTGGCGAGCTCTTCCGTACGTGAAGAATGTTTCGGAAGCGGTCAGCCATCTACTTACCCCACTTTTAGTTGGAGTTTCGCACAGGCCAGAAGCAACCATCAGGCGCCGGGTCATGGGACTCAAAGACCCACTGCCACGGCAGGAACTGGCTGGAGTCGTGGACTAGATCTGGTAAAGTTGTGGATAAAGCAACTACGTCGGAGAAACCGGGAGATTACTCCGGACGCGAATGGCCGAGCATGCAGTGGTGATGAGGAAGAAAGAAGCCAACTCCCAGGTTGTAGCTTATGCGACGGGACCCGGCCATATTTTAAAGTTTGACGAAGCCGAAGTCCTCGCAAGAGGTGACAACCGCGTGGGCTGCGAGCTGCTCAAGTCATGGTTCACAGGCCCCCAGTCCATCAATAAGCCCAACGATTTGGCTTTCCCATATTGCGTACTGAGACATTGCCTGTACAAGAGAATCAGTCACGTGGGAAGGACCGGGCCCAGCAACTCTGACGACAACGAGCATAATTGTCACGCAATTACTAAGCCCGTATCCAACATGGACATGGAAATCGTAGCCATTAATGACTCTGACGCGAAGTGTCAAGCCAGCGCCGCACCAATTAAGATCCAATCAGTGGCTACAGGAGTGGGTAATTACAGTACGCACACAGATGGCCACTATGAGCTACACATACCGTACAACCCGTGCATGTTTCGCCCCTATCTACGCATGACTCAGACTATGCTACATTACCTATTTTAAAGGATTCCTGACGAAATTCGAAACGTCAGGAAACTAAAGCTCTTGTTCCAGTGGTTGCGTCTTCTTCTTCTGAATCTACGTAAACGTGATGAACTGGTGGCGGACAGGCAACAGATAGTTCTCCCACGTCTGCAGTAAAGGAAGACTGATAAGGCTGGAGAGTATTTCCCCTGAGAATGAGCCTAAAAAGGGCTCTATAGAGAAGTTGTTGCCCGTAGTCCTCTCATGCCAGTTGCTGTTGTGTGTATACCTGTGCCGCGGGATTACAGAAATTTGGGTCTTCTATTTTGTTGCCTGCAGCCAATCAGGAACTCGGTACTAACTTACTGGCTTCGAGCTCTCATGCGGCTGTGACGTAACCTTGAGCGAGACTGCGGAGAGCGTCGGCGGCTAGCACAGTGTATCGAACGAGAGCGCACGCAGCAGATTGTCACGCGTCACTGCAAGGCTTGGCAGGTGAAGAAAAGGTGAGTCAACACAATGGTGCTGATCACGGGCTACCACAATGTCGGTGCATGGCCACTGATTCGTGATTTTCTTTTTCTTACTCATTTTTATTTCTCAGTTTTGGTTTATGAAATGAATAGGCAGCAGAATTTACTTTTTATCAAGCGGTTACCACCTAAATAAAACTCTCGCATAGTTTGCGTCAGCCCTTTGCCAACGTGACTCACTGTTTATAAACTGAAATGTCGCTTTCAGGATGTTCGTAATAAATGGAACTTTCCAATTTTTCTATGGAACAAGAGTGTGATACTATCACATTTCGTAGTACCTGCTTGGATTATTTTTAACTCAAAACGTCAGAGGAGAGGTTGTGGTAGCCTTTTGCCATACTTGTATTTATCCATAAATTTTTCATAGGTTTAATTCTCCACAATTTTCTAGACTGTTTCTATTTGTTATTTCCCTAGCTTGCGTTTATTGCCATTTTTTAAGTTCGTGTACTTACTTTTACATGCTAAGTTTCAACTGATGAGAATTATGATATCCAGAACGAACATTTTAGCCACTGTTGTTGTTCTTCACTAGTTGATGTAGGCGGTCGACTTCATCATATTGGGGGTATCGTGCTCGGCATGTCGGGACTTGTTCTTAACGTGAGATCGCATCAGCGATAATTTCCACTAGCTAAAAGCTGCCTAATTACTCCACAGAAGTGACTCTCTACGTACATTACGAAGAATTTTTTGCGCTTAACATTGACATAAAACCCCAAGTAGTAGCTTCAGATAGATCCTGGTAATTCGGCGGTTTTCTCCAGCTCTTGCCTGACCTACTTCGGGCATCTGTTCAGACTGCAAGCAAACTACCCTCAGTAATCCTTAGTGAAGTGGCCCATATCATCTTTGATTATCTAAACCCAAAATTTTAAGCCCTGACTACTAACAATCAGCTAACCTTATTTTTGTTTTATAAGCGAATGCATCAAATCGTTGATGTAATATGGATGGTTTTGTACTGCTGAAAGCACCTGTTCACTGGACATAACTGGAAATACAAGCCTACGTACACAGCTGCTTCGTGGTTTATTCGTTCTATCTCAGCTGGCCAGTCTCAGCAGTCTGGCGACGCTTATTCTCTCCGTTGGTTGCTAGACCCATATATTCCCTGGCGTGATCCAAACACACTTGCTGGACGTGGCTAGCTCAGTCCTCACGAAAGTCCCTCAGGATTTCGTCTTGCCGTCCTTCCTTTTTCGAACAGAAGGAAAATGCTGCTATCGACATCTTCTCACTAATCAAGCTCACAAATATAAGTTCGGTTCAAGTTGCAAGCCAAATGTTTTGGAAGCAGCCCTCTTAACGTGTTATGAGTGGAATTCAGTTCTCCTTTGTCCAAAACGGCTATCTGGCTCTGGTCAGGCCTGTTCTCTACAGCCTTCCACGACTGCCCTCCATGACACTACAGCACGAATTCTCGTACCCTTTTTTTCTGTACGCATCTTAACTTACATGATATGCGGTTCGTTAATTATGTCCCTCGAAGTAGTAGGGTCGACAACACAAAAGTTTCACAAATCAGAAGTCAGGGGGAAGCAGATTAGGTTGGACCAGCTTTTTACTGAGATATCGAGCATTAAAAAGGTTGTGCAATCAGTCGCCGCTAGTTGACTCTTCAGGCAAGTTGTGTCAGTCAGTGTCCGTTCTTGTCAGTTCTAGCCCTGCATGCTGGGAGGCACCTTTTGTTGTTTGCAGCCAATCAGTAAAGGACAAACGTTGATGGGCTGATGCCAAGACGCGGGTGGCTCCAGGAGCGCGAGACGAGCAGGGAGGCGTGACAGCGGCAAGCGTGGGAACGGTCTATTACATGCCCAGCGGCTACGCCAAACAATGGGTCATCTCTGGATCATGCTGTGGTGACTCACTCCACATATGCGAGCATGTCCGAAGGCTCGCTGCCGCTAACGAGCACTTCTGCACTTAAGGCGCCTTCAGCAACAGCCAATCAGGTCCCGCAAAGGCTAGCCTCTCTCGGTGGCGAATAGGACGCATGAACGCCTTGGTCGATGCAGTCTTTCCGGCCAATAACCTTTGAGGCAACCAGATAATGCCCGTTTTCGCTGCTGCTGAATACCGCACTTGGACCGCGGCTGGCTCTCCTGCTGGTCGTAGGCTGGCCAAGTCAAATCTCTGTTCATCTATTCTCCGTTCCTTTGTGTACACAATACATTCTTCCTACTACTCTGGCCTTTAACGACTTCTCTTCTGCACTAAGTAACCATGGTCTAAAGATCGCAGTTGCTGGGTTTAACTCACTTAACCCCCTGCGATAATGCCTCCACGTGCTCGGTTTTACAAAACATTTTGTTCCATTTTGAGTTCTGTGAACGCTCACTTGTTACCTTTTTCGTTTTGTGTTTATCTGCGTCGATAGCGTCACAGGCCCTGGGATGAAGCCTTCCGCGCCAATACCCTAACACTAGAGGGTGGTTTATACAAGAGATCTGCTCACTGGTTGTGAGCAATAATTCGCATGCCTAGAAACCTGCGTGGGTTGTGGACATTCTCCGGCAGACAGGCCTTCGTAAAGCTTGCGCGCGACTGCTGCTGCTGTGCTTATGCGTAGTAAGGCTTTTTAATCTGTGAAGCTAAAATTAGTTTTTTTTAAAACCAATCCAACTCTATATATATATATAGTACCAAGCGATTCCTATTGCTAGCGGGAGGAGTTTAGGCGGAGCGCACACCATGCATTTAACGAAATAACTTGAAGGCGTGCTTATCGAGGGCTGTGTTATGGCTAATAAGGTTAAACCCTAACGGCCGCAATCTTCCTGGCCTGGTTCCTTAGGAGAAGGGAGAGCAGTCGTGGGACGGGCAGAGTGTCAGGAAGAGTATATTCTGTACAGAATAAATGGGAGGATAGGCAGTAGTAAATTGACTACCAGACTACACAACCGCAAGCCAGCGGACGGCGTCTGAAGTGGGGTCTGCTCAACAGTCGTCAAATGACATCCTGTGTGAGTTGGTCTCTAATTGGCTGTTACAGAAACCCAAAAGAGCGAGCGTTCCAAAGGTGCACTTCGACTTGAGCTAGTCACTACCTGCTCTCGCTGAACACTTCAATTCTCTCAACTGTCAGCAGGCAGGTGGGATCAATTATTTATTTTTATTTATTCTTGGGCTGCAATAAATGACCAAGTGCCGGCAAGGAAAAACCGGACTCGGACGGCAAGTTTTGGCTCATTAGCCGTCATGAGGCAATTGCATAAAACCCCAGATTATGAACCAGCCGAGGCTCGAACCCGCAACTAGAAGTCAAACGCTCTAATCATTGACGCACGGGTTTGTTTCCTTTCTGGTTTAGATCAGGCAGATTGATATTCTTTGAACACTCAGCCATCGCTAACGGAACTCATTCGTGCCGTTCTACCTTTGGTCTCACCTTGAGCCCCGCCAGCAGCCGCATAGCAGCTAGAAGTGTGGGCAGCTGAGCATTCCTCAACGAATGTCAACATCCCAGATCCAGACCGGCAGGCCGACGAGCTCTTGACTCAATGTTTAGAGTCGCGTGTTCGAGTCTAGGATAGTTCACCAACTGGGGTTGACATGGACCGGCTGATGACGGTCAATGAGCCAAAAGTGCCCATTCCAGTCTTCCTTGCAGTTGCCAGCAATGTTCTTCTGTCTAAACTACAAGTTGCTGTGCGGCTGCTGGCAAAGCTTGAGATGGAGCCTTAAGGCAGAACGGTACAAGTGAGTTCCGTTGGCGATCGGTGAACATTTATCAAAAAATAAATTACCAGCTGTCTTAGAATATTTTCGGTGGCGAGCGGAAATGTACTACCACTCAGAAAACGGACACAAGGACTTGTAGTGGGCGTTAGCGCCACTAATGAAACCCGTGGTCGTTGACTCACCGCGCCCCACTGCTGTTGACGGCGTGCCTCGGGCCAGGCAACCTGTCGCGCGACCTTCACTGGTAGCGAACGCATGCACACACCGTGTCTCCCCATTCTGGCCTCAAACCACAGTGGCGTGACTTCAGTCCGTCTGGACAGACCTCAAGGCCAGACGCACTGACGCGCGGCCTTCTAACGCGCCCACGCCCCCGCGCGGTTCAACCAATGACCTTCAAATTTGCAGCCAACGGTGGCCGCTCGAATGTCTGCTCCCAGGCACCACTCAGGACTTAGCTCGCCTGGCGGCTAGACATGCACTCCGGCAAGCAAGACTTCTCCTAACTTATATGTACACAGTTAATTGTTCCGACTACTGTGGCCTTCCCAAGAGTTCTCTCTGCCAGGAACCTGGCCTGGAAGATCGCAGCCATTTGGGTTAAACCAGAATAGCCTTAAATCCTTCGATAAACTCCTTCAATACGGGAATGGTGGTGATGGAGGTTTTATGGGTGGGACGCTTCCGGAGTTGTCCGCAGTCGCGGAGGCATCTTGTCACGCAACTGCAGAATCGACTACGAGGTTGCTCAACGGCTCTCTAAAAATAGTCAAACCTTCGACTGGCTGCAAGTCTCCAGATAGAATCGCCTCGGTCTTTACCAAACTGCAAATGTACAGGGCCATCGATCTGATGACACTCCTGTATGGAGCAGAGACCTGGACTGGACCTGAAAACCGGATCTGTAGTGACCGAGATCTGTGCGCAGCGATCGCCCCTCACGGCTGTTAACACGTGCGCATGCATCAATGTCTACAGCGCAGTCAGCCTTGTAAAGGTTCTTGTATGGTGGCCAATTTGTGGAAAGGGGGTTATCGCAGGGGATCAAGTAAGTTAAACGCTAGTGACAGCGATCTTCAGATCATGGTTACTTAGTAGAGGAGAAGTCAGCGGAGGCCAGAATAGAAGGAATAGTTTATTGTGTACACAAAGGAACGAAGAATAATAAGGAAGAAGACTGACTACGGAGAGCGCAACCTTCCCCAGGATAGGCGTGATCCGAAATGCGGCATAGTTGCAAGAAATCCCCGCGGCCCCGAGAGCAAACGTTCACGCGTGCAGGCTTGCTTTTCGTCGCCGGACCAGAAGGCATCTATGCGGCAACTGCGATTGGCTGTTCCCAGAGGTCGACCTGAACGGTTGCGGGGCTTCAGGAAAGTTCACTTCGACACGAGCTAGTCACAACAGAGTCAGGTTGCAATGGCTCCTTCTTAATGTGGCCTCTGGGACACAGCGACTTCGTGGGATCCGAGTCCGTTATGGCGGCATGCTTAGGGGCGGCTCTGGCAACGCCAGCTACCTGCGCCCTCCCCTGCCTCTGATCTGCTTGACTGGGTATGACAAGGAAAGGGAAGATGGGGGTTAACTTAAGCCCGCGCTTCCGCGTTGGTTTCTTTCAAGACAGGCTAAGTTCAGTCAACAATTTTTTTCCACTTGATAATCTGCACTAAGAGCAATGCCCGTTCGACCGACAGGTACTTGTCTTAAACGCAAAAAGCGCGTCGTTTACAATCTGTATCCATCCAACTGCATGCTCGATCATATTACCTGAAAGGCACTTTCTAAAGTATCCTGGTATATGCATGCAGAGAAAATTTAAACTGTCATTGCTCTAGGAATGCTGATCTATGAAAAGGGCATTTTTAGCTCGCTATCAAGACCTTTTGTGGCCAATATTTGTGGCACCTGTGTTTGTCCTCACTTAGCGTATGTTTACAGGGGTGGAGGCCGTGGTTCGAAAACGCCACTAATAAACCTTCGATAACAAAGCTTTTCTTTGCAGCACTGAAAGGGCTATCGTGGAGGTAGGGGTTGTATTCAAATTGTTGGCCTCAATTCGTGGTAGATAGTTGAGAGAATGCCATAACAAAAGATCCAGTGTTCCAAAAAGGCGTGAACCTCCGTATCTGCAGGTATATTTGGAATGGACCACCACGTAAACAGGTCAGTTGCGGTAAATAAATAGTTACGACTACGGGATTTCGGCAAAGGACCTAGCAGATCAATGTGCCCATGTGCCAAGCGTGCGTCGGGTGCAAGAAGGGCGTCAAGTCTGACTTTGTTATGCCGTCCGATATTGGCCTTCTGACAGGCTAAAAATTAACGGGCCTGTAGTGGCTAGCTCAACACGAAGTGCACTTGTGAACGCCTTTCGTGACTAGCTCAAGTCAAAGTGCACTTTCGGAAGGCTTGCTGCCTCCGGCCTCTGTAACAGCAAACCCAGGCCGACCCACACAGGACCTCATGTGACGACTGCCGAACAGACCTCCCTTCAGACGCCGTCCGCTGGCTTGCGGTTATGCGGGCGTCTGATAGTCAATTTCCTACTGCCTATCCTCCCATTTATCTTGTAAAGAACATACTCTTCCTACTATTCTGGCCTCTCCAAGGCTTCGCTCTTCACCCAAGGAACTTGGCCGCAAAGATCGCAGCCGTTAGGGTTAAACTTTAGCAGCCTTAACGCTCCTCGGTAAATGGTAACTTCCCGACATGTACCTTCGATACTGGTGACTTCCCGAGGTGTCCAACACGTCGAATGGGTCCACTGTCGGATACCGGCGTTCAGGTTGGGCCAGACGAAACGCTCCCTGAGGAGGCACCGAATAGCGAGGACATTAGGATGTGCAACACTGTGCAATGCCTCATCTTGCTTGGTACTACAGGTCAAAAGGCACCGCACGATACGTCATACAATATTGTACCGGCGGTGGTGGGCATTGCAATGATCTCGATTTGAAGCCTAGTAGGTCGAAGGTGTTGAGTATGATTCGGCTGGTTATCCAGTTCTGCCATGCGCTCCAATTCCATGGAAGGGCGAACGACTGCATTAATTCCATGTCGGGGAAGACAGTCAGCGACTTGCTTATGAAGGCCTTAAAGATTTCGAATTTGTGTGGCGTACTGAGAAATAAAATCGAAATGGCGGGCAGCTCAGGGTAAATATCTGTCAGAGAAAGTGGAGGGAGCATGAGTAAGAGGTTTGTGGTCAGTATAAATACGAAATTTTCTGCCTTAAACATACTTACATTATATGAAGCATTTGTTCCCCGGGACAATTTTACAACACGCATATACGGCAGGATTTATTGGCGTCAATAAATTTTGTGACAGCTTATCAGCTGCATCTTGTCGCTGCATTAGGATGATAGCGAAAAGAACATGCAACCGTTTGAAATTTCGCAGAATGGATGACATAAGAGCAAGGGTCATAGTTCGGCTTAAGTATCGATCAGGTAAAAGACACTGCACTAATCAACGTATAGAAAGGAAGGGGTGGTGTTGGGGATTTAGGGAAAGTAAAAGAAAATTATTTGGGGGATTAAAACTAACTAACCAATTACCAGGGTAATTGGAGGTTGACCACGTGGTCAAGCTGCTTGCAAAGGTCAGGTTTCTCTCGTCGTATGTAAGCAGCTTCCAAGTAGCGCAAAGTTCGAATTGTTCGGGCCCGAACAAGTACTCGAAATGCTCTTTGACGTCGGCAGAATGACCGCTGTCTAATAGATATTTAGTAAAAGAGGGCCATGGTACTCTGTCTTCTTGCTGGAAAAGCCGGTTGGGCAAGTTCTCAGCGGCCCTGGCCACCAGTTGCCTCTGCATGCGCCTAATTTACTTGCATCCGCAAGTACGTGTGAATTCGTACACACAATTTGAGGTAGCGTGCAATGGCAAGACATCCTTTGCCCGTTTTACTTGAATGCTTTTGGTCGGACTTAAGAAGACCAGTTCTGCTGCGTTGTAGGTCCTTTCTACAGTACGGTGCAACCGTCGCTTGATAGTTTTTGAAAAGTCATCACCCTTAAAGGGTAAGGATATAATGACGGACTTTTTTGGAACAGAATATTCCATGAATTTTGGCCCTAGAGAATTGCTGTACTTCTGGAATAAGCGTGCAGCATAGCCACAGTTAAGTAGGGCTCTTTTAATGTGGGATAGCTCTGCAGGCAGGGTTATCGCGGGGGGTTAAGCGATTCTAACCGTGCAACTGCGATCTTCAGACCATGGTTACTTAGTGCTGAGGAGCGACGTCTTTAAAGGCCAGAGTAGATGGAAGAGTTTATTATGTACACAACGGAAGAGGAGAATAGATTGACTTGGGAGAGATACGTCCGATCAGTAGGTTGACCGGGCCCAAGTGAGGTCTTAGAGTAGTCGGGCCAGAGGACAGATAGAGGGAGATCTTTCATTGGGTAGGTCGGCCTGGAGATTTTGGGCAGAGAGGCAGCTTGCGTCGGGCACGCGTGCAAGCTCCTCATTCGTCGCCTCATAGATGCGAGAACTATGATTGGCTGATCGAGAGGTCGAGAAAGCACATCGGTGAGCGTTTGGGAAAGTGCACTTCGACGCGAGCTAGTCAGACAGGCACGACCCGCTACAGGGTCTCACTATAGCAAATTTTCCTTGCTCGTTGAAAGAAAGTATGCACCAGATTTCGCGTCCACTGAATTGGCGCAAAACTCATGAAATGTAGATGCTGCCCTTTCCGTGTATTTTTGTGGAAAACCGAGCACGTTATTGAACCATTATCCTCTCTTAACATGAGGACGTCTAGGAAGAATAGCTGCTCCTTTTCCATTGTGTATTTCATTTTTGGGTGTAGGGCATTCATAAAATTGAGGAGGTCGTCGGCGTCTCCCTTAGAATCCACAAGCGTGAATTTATCGTCCACATATCGTCGATATAATTCTGTCTTATCAAGTCTTGATGACGCCTTCTCTTCAAGATGACCCATAAAGACATCTGCAAATGTGGGCCCTATAGGACTTCCCATTGCGACTCCGTCCAATTTTCTGTAAAGTTGTCCATTAAATAGAAATTGAACATTTTTAGTACAGAGTACTAACAATTGGGGCAGTATTTCAGGCGGCAGACGGGTTTCATGCGCATGGGCACAAATAATATATATTGTCTCGTCTAGTGGTACATTTGTAAATAAGGATTCGATGTCTAATGACACCATAAATTTATCAGTGACATTTTGGCGCTTGATGTTCGCGATAAAATGAAAATTGTCCTTTGTAGTGTACGTGGAGAACCATTTTCGAATGGGTTTATTTTTTCTACAAGCCATTGTGCTAATTTGTGTTGAGGATAATTAAACATTGAGAGAATTGGCCGCAGAGGTATGTCCCTATTGTGTGTTTTGGGAACTCCAGACAGAGCAGCCATGTGTTCTTTCGCTCGATCCCCAACCCCCCTTCCTTCCCATACGTTGATAAGTGTAGTGTCCTTTACCTGATCAATATTCAAGCCGAACTATGACCCTTGCTCTTATGTCATCCATTCTGCGAAATTTCAAACGGTTGCATGTTCTTTTCGTTATCATCCTCATGCAGCGACAAGATGCAGCTGATAAGCTGTCACAAAATTTATTGACGCCAATAAATCCTGTCGTATATGCGTGTTTTAAATACTTACATAAATATTTAATGGTTTAATAAAATGGCAAGGAGTTCTCCATCAAAGGAGCTATAACGAATTTGCGAGGGGGTGTCAACTTGGCTGAGTAGAAAGCCAAAGGTTAGGTGCCCATGGATGTCTGTTGCTGAAGGGCTGCACCTATGACGCAGACAGGAGGAGTACGTTCGTACTTGAAGCACGCACTGTTCTTATCATAAAAAGCAGAAGAGTCCATGTGCACGTACTATAAACGTACCATAGTCGCAAAATATTTGAGTCCAGAAAATATACAGTATGCACTAAAAATCGTGTAACTTTCAGGACGGAATTTGACTTGGTACATAAGCATATATTTGGTCACATTATTTTCAGTCATTGAGTGGATTTAATTCTGCGAAAGCCTTTAAGTTAGGAAAGGCACCATTTTGGTGAAGTTTATTAAGAGAAATAGACGCTAATTTTAGTTTAGTGGTTAGCAAGTTTATATCAAAGAAATTTCCTATGCTATAAAGTAAGACAGAACCAAACTTCTTATGAAAATGCATTGTGCTATGGAGAAACTCCCAAATAAGTTTTAAAAAAATGGAAAAAAGTATCTTTTTCAGAACTGGAAAATTTTGTCCGAAATTGGTCAGATGCAAGTGAAGCCAAGTTTAAGTAATTGCTTTTATTTTTAGAAACAAAGCATGATTTTTGTTTTGAAAATTATTTTTAGCTAACCTGTGAAGTTTTTTTGCACAAAATTCAATCACAAAATGTTTTCTTCGCATTTGTTTTACCGCACCGCTCTACTTGGCGAATAAGCCAAGCTTCCGCATATGATACCGTGAAAGTAATACCAAGCGGGCCTTATTAAATGTAGGTCATGTAGAAATATGCTTTTTCGTAAACTATAAGTTTCGCACATGTCTTATTTAGAAACGGAACAGACAGGGGAATAATTATTTCAAAAAAATGGTCATATATATGGCCACTCTTTGTTGCATTCTGAAGCTTATAATAGATCCTAGATGTTATCCACTATGGCGGAAAATAATCCATTATTAAGCGAAAAATAAGTTCTTTCATCTGCAGTCAAATTAGATCGTTTATCTTCAGGTTAATTTAAAAAGTTGCCAAATGTCTTCAGTTTCATTGTGACATTACCTAGGAAAAGTTTACATTCACAGAAATTCGTCAGCTGAATATCCTATTAAAGCACTTTTTAAAGAGGTAACCTATTATATAAAGTTTTTTAATAATCGTAGGAATAAAAATATCCGAGTTATCTTGCAGGCGTTCTGTATGCTTGGTAATGTAGTTTGCTGTTTTGAGGCATTTCAAACTATGATCCACATAGCCATTTTCATAAAAACTAATATCCAAAAACTCATTTTTTTGGAAAATACTCTTTATGTATGTTCAAATATAATTTGGTCCATGAACCCACCCCCTCTTCTTCTTCCTTACATATGTATTTGTGGCATAAACAGTGTAAGGTTAACTTAACATGTAGCAGAACCCTTCTGCTACTCATGTCTCTGATGACGAATCCGCGACGGATATCAAAACGTCAGACGAATAAACATATTGTCCCAGCGATCGAGTCTTCTTCTTCTTAACTCAAGACCACCAGACTCAACTACCACAAAACACTGACGATGGAAGCGA
>JAYGXS010000003.1:48523960-48539529 GCA_036362985.1 Ligula intestinalis
CTTGGGTCAACTCAAATTAAGCAAATCTGCCAAACCAACTTAATAATCCAAATTACATAATATTTACTGAATACATTTACCTTTGGGGGAAAATTGAATAAGCTTAATAAATGGTTTTGGTTAAATAGGTATATTTTGGTATCCTTTAAATTATTATAACATTACCACTCAGATACTGATCCCTGCGCTACGTGACGCATTGTCTACATACGGGGATGAAGGACAAACCAGCACATCTGATGCATATGCGCTATGTATATGGGATGGCCGTGCAAATGTGAGTGCATTTAAAAATTTAGTTTAAATAGTTATTACCTGTTTGGATAAATAAATGGGCTTTACTTCTGCATTTTCATCTAGATTTACCATCTTTTATATAAATATATGTAACAGGTGGTTTTGTTTATACTTTAGGAGCCCGATACAGACAATGAAAGCTCTCCTGCCGATATCACGTGAAAAAGATCATTACTTTCTGTAAAAATTTATTTCATCTGTCAACAAATTATCCTCCATCATTCATTGATGACTTGAGTTTTATGTTCTACGAGCTGCTACAGCTGGCTGTCCTGCCACTTATTCGATTGCCAAATTATATGGCCAATTTAGCGAAAATAGGCGCCCACCTGTGAAAATGTTTTTCACGGTGGGGCCAGCCGGGACCAAAGTGATGACTTGCCCCGTTTGAGCCCCACCATGCCCACGGGGCATGGCGGGGCCCGGAGGGCTGTTGTTTCAAGGAAAAATATAATAAACTAAAAATAAATTAACTGACTAATCTAAACTGAAAAATAAACTAAACTAAAACTAACAAAACTAACAGTAACCACAGGATGCTGAATACTTCCGTGTGGAAGTATAATGTGGATGAGCTGTGCCGTACCTTTTGGGGGGGGGAGAAAACCAAGCTTACTCCTCCGAAATAAATAGGCAGTTATGCGAAGTAACCGTAGTGGGCTCGAAACCAGACTATCGCTGGTTAACCGTATGAAGCCAATCCCACCGCCACCGACGACGTTTGTCCGATGGAAACGTTCGGCCGGGAATGGCTGCAGGCAACAATGAGTAGGGTTTTACAGTAGTGGAAGCTTTGGGGGGCAAATTTGAACGCCGACAAGACTATGAGAAGGCGAAAGCGTGATTCGCAGATGATTGTGGATTGCCGAGGGCGAGAGAACATAAAAGTAAACACCGATCCGGCACTAGAAATGCAGCAAGGACTGTAGTAAGGTATGTTGTGGGTTCGGCCGATGTTGAAGCCGGGCACAAGAATATGCTTGTGTTGCGGTTGGTTATGGCTATGCAACTAAGCCCTGAGATATAAACCGGTCGGATACTGACTTTACGGAATGGTATGTCCAAGTTTTGACTTATAGGGACAACCGGGAAGGACGACGCCCGAGAAGCCGGGCGGAGTGGATGAAGAAGTGGAATGGAAAACCGGAAGGCGTGATGCGGATATAAAGGAAAGTCGGGTGCGGATTAGGATGCATTTGCTGACCAAGGGCAATCTATTGCGGGCATTGCCACGAGGAAAGGTCGGATCTGACACGGAGACAGCCGTTCGGATGGGTAAAAGCTGCAAACCCATGATTCCGATCTGTAGACTGGCGATGGTTGGCAGCCAAGGAGGAACAAAAGTTGATGGAATGGAGAGGCAAGTGAAACTGTAATACGCCTGATTTTAGGGTCACGCGAGAGACCAAAGAATTAACCCAATAACTGACAGCAATAGGTGTCGTCATAAAAGTGGAAGGTGATGCCAATTGCACGTGCGCGGTAGATGAACAAAGTGCATAGCCGACTGAAACGTCGACAAGGACGCAGTAAGCCGGGAGGAATTGCAGCTAGCCGTGAAGATAGTTGAACGGGGTAATTCTGAAAGAGGGAAACAAAATATCTTCCAAAACAGCATTTTGGCGAAGCAAACGCCTGGTAAGGTGCGTAGTAAAGTACACCTGTGCGCATTTGCGGTAGCAACTGAAGCTGATAGAAGCTCTCGTTGTTTAGCTATCCAACTCATCCATGAGCTAATCAAGCACTGTTGGAGTTCGCAATCCGTCGATCACGTTGTTGACTGAATTCCTCTATGATCCACAGACTCACAGGCTCACTTTTGATCACTGTTTCAAACGATACGATGGCTTATTCTCGGCCGATATGGCTGCCTAGGACGATGCATGGAAGATGCGACTACTTCTCTGTAAACTGAGTCCTGCCAAGCGCAAAGGCTGTGCCAATTTTATGCCTCCTAAGAATCTATGTGAAATCACTTTCGTGTACACGTTGAAGACGTGGTGGCAGATTATCGGTGGACAGTCGTCCCTGTTCAACATGCGACCCTGGTGTTCCCTTTGTGCAAACTGACAATCTCAGCACGTACGTTGGCATCGTCGATCGCGAGTGTGGACGTGTTCAGCTCGGTTTGCCCACAGAAGATCAATTTAAATTCCTCATATTCCTCTGAAGCCTCCATTCCTCCGAACATGCTGACATCCGGACACGACTCTTGTCCCAAGTGCAACAGAACAGCTCGTTCATACTTCAAGGGCTGGCTGGCATGTGAAGCGCTAATTAATATAAACCATGATTCTGCAACAATTTAAAGCACTTCCACTTCCTGTTCGGTCCATACGGTAGCAGTAGGCAATTCACATCCAATTTTGTGGCCCAAGCAAGCACCCATTGTGCAAACACCGCCCTCGCTTTGTGGACATTGTGGCACGTGGCATTTCCGTCGAGCCTGTACATTCTGCCAAGGTCCCTGTCAAAGCTGAAACTAGGTGGGACACCGTGATGGGCTCTGCCAATTATCAGCCTATGTAAGTAAGCCTACCCCTGTCACTTTCAATCTCAAGCGCCGTTTCCGGTCTAAACACTAGTCCAAACCCCAGTCCAGCTCAGAACAGCTGACCACTGGCGGTTTGTCGATATTTTTGCTCAATGATTGTGCAGCCCGTCCACAGTTGGGCTCAGGTTTACATACGACTATCATCTTTGGGAGACTCTGGCAGACACTTGGCAGCCCCACAGTGCTGCAAACGTCTTAGTCCGCCACGGGTGTGTGTGGCGGTCTTGTTCTGTTTAACAAACAACTGCAGTGCTGTGTCCTTCTGCGGCACTACCATCACTGCTATCTACTGTATCACCAAGTCACATCTTAGTTGACTTGGTCTCGACTGCGTTGAATAATTTTGATTGGTGGATATGCTGCCCCCTTGAGTACAGCTTCCTGCTGTACCTGCAGATCCTGCAGATCCCACAAAGGGCACTCTGCAGCAATCCGGTCTGGTGTTGCAAGACGGTCTGCGTCGTTGTACTTACACACACAGGACAGTTCGACCCTCGATTTCGACGGTGTCCACCACGAGCGTCAACGAGTGAAGCAACGCGGTGACTCCTGTGAGATGTACAGTGAAAGTAGACTAGCGGAGAATCTACCCCACTTCCTCCCCACGCCCACACCGGACCCGATGTCAATGCAAAAGTCAAGGAGACCGGAGATGGGGGAGGGCACAGACGGCTGGCGCGACCAACACCCAACACGCATACCAACAGCATACCTCGCTAGGCAGGCTCCCGTCTGGGAGCACCATAAAACCCAGATTAAGAAGTATCCATTGAGCTCGACACTTAGCCCGCAGTTAGTCACTCTACTCAACAAGACACACTGGGCTGACTGCAGTGTCCAAGTTATCCTGTCAGTTGGCAACCCTCCAAGCCAAGGCTTTTAGCCCACCCTAATAGCTTCAAGCGCATCAGGTTGCTTTTACTGAGGAAATAAATGCGCTGAGGGTCGCCCTCTCTACCCCACCGCCACCGTCAGCAACAAGCAACCGCCTAACTGATCGGTCGCCTGAGGTGGTATGGGCGCAGTGCTAAAAAGGGAACTAAGCCGGAGGTGAGCGAAAACAAGAAAGAGAACGAAAACGAGAAAGAGAACACAGCTTACCTTTCAGTGGAGGATCTTCAGGAAGTGCGAAAGGTTTTCGATAGATAAACTTGTGTTGATTCTAGGCTATTGCGCTTAAGACTGCGGATAATAATACTTGTAAAATTAATGGTAACCAACGCAATAGTAACGAAAACGAAAGACGAGTAGCAAATAACAAGATTGATGTTGCCTAAGAGTTAGTACTTAGTTGCGTTTGATAGCAATAGTATTATAATACTACTGATGCTATTAGTAGTAATCATACTTAGTGTGCCAGTACAGAAGACATAATGCTAAGGTTCAATAATGTGGGTGGTTAGCAAGCAGGTTCAGCAAAACAACATTTAAATTACCTGGGGGCACTGACCTTGAGGTTTCCGGCGCGCTTGGAGACGCGTCTGTAGCGGCCGCTAGCGGCCAGTATGGGAACCTGTGACCGCTGACTCATTGCACTGTCGCCTGCCAATGTTGCAAACCCAGTGACTGCCCTAATCACGCGTTCTCGTGTGAACGACCGCACCCTGTCCGACTCTCGCTCAATGTCGGGCGGGATCTACTAACTCGCCCAGTCTTGGCTGTGCTCACGCCGGTGCGTAACCTCGCGCGCTCCAACCAAGCACCTTTAAGGCTGCATAAGACAAAGACAGCTAACGGTGGCCACTCGGATGAATGTTGCCACACTTCACTTCAGACCCGACCCGACTAGGGAATAGACTGCACTCGTCCAAGTCAAATCTCCTATCTATTCTTTATTCCTTCTGTACATTCTATACTATTCCTATCACCCTGGCCTCCCACCATCTTCTCACCTTTTCTGTGAAACTAGGCCCAGAAAATCGCAGCCGTTAAGGTTAACTTTATAAATCATAACAAAACTCGATAACTGGGGACCCGCGACAAGAGAAGAACCAAGCTGAATCCTTGTGAAGCCTCCCTCGTCTTCAATTGAATTTTTCTGTGTCATTTTTGTGACCGCGATATGGAGGATTTCATTACTGATACCCTGTCATAAAGCGATGCGAAGATCCTCAAGTGCTCGCAGCCTATCGATCCCAGCCTATGGTTCCTTCCCTATCCCGCAGAGCAGTTCCTGCTATGAGAACCGACACTCAGACCTCCTTTTAAAACTCTGATCTTCCTTCCACTGCAAAGTTATTTCTTATTCCTCTCAACCAGCACCTGCACGGCATACTGATTGGCTGTCGAAGTTCAACTCAGCCAACCTCACCCACTCACATGTTGTCGAGATTACCTTTCCTCCTACCAAAGTGCTGACTCACGAGCGAACGTATTTGAGCTCATGGATGCACTTATAGACAGGCATTAAGGCTAAGAAGGTTAACCCTAACCGCTACGATCTTCTAGGCCCATGGTTCCCATTAGGTGAGGAGAGAATACAGTAGGAAAGCCAGATTGTTAGGATAGTGTATTCTGCAAAAGGATAGGAGCATAGATGGAAATAGTTTTGACTCTCGGATGACCACAGCCCAGCTGCCAGAGCGTCTATTCCGGGGTCACGAGGGCATCAGATATCGCCACAGTGTCGGTGCATGCTTTTTTACGGCGCCCAATGGTGCGGCTGATGTCTAGACTAGCGTGGGCGCGCGACCTTGAGATGGGCTCACGTTGCTTTGCAGGTTAAAGGTGCCATGCGTCAATGTATGATCTTGGGTTCCAAATGGCTGCAGGAAGCCACTAAACACTCTTCCCACCTACCACCGCGCCGGTCACAACCTTCCCTTAAACCTAGCTCACTTATGCCAGCCATACGAACACCAGCTGTCCAAACCCTGCCGTTGGTAGGTACCTCCCTCACTATATTTAACGATTCTTCCTCCGTTCGGATTCTTTTACAACCCAAACTCCGGTTATGGAAAAGAGCTCCTTTAATGACCTCCCATGCAAACCCCGCACGATGTCACATGACTTCAAAACTCGACCTACCTTTTGTTAAGTCACATGCTCCTGCGCTACCAGCCGGCATGCACGGGCACACGACAACGCCTGTCGACCTACCCCTGTCTGGCGCGACCCATTAACACGCGCAGTCGCCGCTGCCCCGGTATGACCAATTACCATCAAGTGACCAATACAAAGACAGCTTTCGCTGGTCGCTCGGATGACTGCCACCAGACATCACTTTGTACTTAGTCCCCTTGCGGCTGAACCTACGGTTTGACAGTTAAAACTCCTCCCACCTACCCTTTTAATTCTTCTGTATAGAAAAAACTCTTCCAATCACTCTGGCTTTCCCAGTACTCCTGTTTTCTCCCAAATAACCGGGCCTGGAAGATTGTAGTGACAAGGGTTAACAATATTAACCTTAACACTCCTCGCTACATCCTTATCTTGGAAATGGCAAGACGATGAGTAGGTGGGGTTGGAGCTGGTACTGGGTGTGTAGGATGTGCTGGGTGTGTCAACATCGCGGTGAATGCCGCTGTTGTATCTAAGCAAATGAGCTAGTGGGCCCATGGGATGGATGAATACATGGGGGCACCGTGGGCAGCAAGGGCGAAGGTCTCTTCTATGTGTTGGTGCTCCAGGGACTGGTCCACCAGTCTCTGTGCGATGGATTCGCAAGTGACTGACCAGGCCAATGCGTGAGGTTAATGGGCGATTACAGTGAGGGTAGACTAGGCCCGAAATGCTGGTAGAGGTTTCATATGTGCTGATGAAGGTGGGGGCAGTCGCTGATGCGTCTGAGGGAGTAGGCAGGGCTGGGGATGAGATCACAGGCGAGAGGATGGTGTCGATGTTTGAGGGCAGCGGAGCGGCGGCTAGTTGAGCTTCCGTTGTGGGGGTGGTCGTCGTCGAAGGGCTGGTCACAGGATGGACCGCTGAAGTGTTTGACGTCGTAGAAGCGGGTTCCGTCGAATGGACAGTGTACTGCGTCCGAAGCTGACCGACCAAGCCGATGCGTGTGTGGAAGGTGCGTTGACAGCGCGGGCAGTTTCGAAGTGCTTGGGTATTGACAGAGTGCGTCCGCTGAATTTGAGACTTTCAAGCCTTGTTTTTCGCCTTGGTAATGGTGATCTGACTGGCTTCGCGCTAGTTTTCACCGTTCTTCGCCAGGCAGATCAGTCCTGCGCGAGTTCCTCTCAGGTCACCGTTCTCATTTGTTGACGCTTCAGTCAGTTTTTTAGAGTGTCCTGGTTGTGCCTCTTTTGCTCTCCTTGGCGGTGAACATCTACAGCGACATCGCCGTAAAACAGTTGCTTAGGTAGTCGTTGGTTGTCCATTCGAACCAGATGGCCGCTCCTGGCCTGGATGCTGATAATTCCTGTTCTCCCCAGGACATCCGTATCCGAGATCCTGCCCTGCCATCTCAGCGTTATTATTTGACGGAGACAGCTGAGATAAAAACGGTTTAGCTTCCGAGCTTGGTTGGCGTAGACTGTCCAAAGCTCGGCCCGTACAGGAGTAAATAATAAACAAATAAATAAATTGTATATTTTAGGCCCGAAAGGCCTCGTCACTGCAAAATTAGTGCTGTGGAAAAATAAATACAAAGTTAGAAGTCAGTTTTTTGGCAAACAATTGTTTTCAGCAACTCTTCATCAGACCAAACATTTGCGAGGGAAATTAACGCTGTACATAACAATAAAAGTTTGAATAGGTAGAAAAATCAATAACTATCTAACGCGGGCACTGATTGGCCAACACGGACTATGTCAGTTTGCGCATGTAGGCCATGTCAGCGTGTTGGTTGAGGGATTGTCGCTTGTTGGTAGGGGCGAAATCCTATCGCCACCTGGTGTTGGTTTAGTCCATGGAAGTGACAGAGCTTGTGTCAGAGTCTGCTGACAACACAGCATTGGATTTGCTAGCCTTTTAGCTACTGCTTCGGCAGTTGCAAGCAGCCGTTGGCGTAGACCTTTGCAAAAATTAGATGGTGTCCTGTAGACCACCTGAAAGACTTCGTTAGTATCGACTCGATGGTTCGTATCGACTAGATGTGCGAGAATAGCACTCGAGATCGATCTAGTTTCACCTTTACTTAGCCAGGTCGGTATGTGCTCACGTACCCTCTTTTCAAGACGCCTCGTTGTACGGCCGATGTATCCCGCTCCACAGGAGCAAGTGAAAGAGTAAATGCGCATTGATGTGGCCTTCAAAGAGAGTCTGTCTTTACCTCCCAATCGTAGCTCTGTCACTTCCATGGCCTAAACCAACACCAGGTGGCGATAGGATTTCTCCCCTACCAACAAGCGACAATCCCTCAACCAACACGCTGACATGGCCTACATGCCTAAACTGACATAGTCCGTGTTGGCCAATCAGCGCCCGTGTTAGATAGTTATTGATTTTTCTACCTATTCAAACTTTTATTGTTATGTACAGCGTTAATTTCCCTCGCAAATGTTTGGTCTGATGAAGAGTTGCTGAAAACAATTGTTTGCCAAAAAACTGACTTCTAATATTAACCATGGGAATATTTGCGGAAAACGCAAAGTTGATAAATGCTGCTTTCCATGAAACAACCACTTAGACAGCGGGAGCGTGTAGAAGTGTTGGTAGATTAATTCATATTCACCAACATATCGTAGTTTTAAAATAGTAGTCAACGCATGGTGAACTAAGGAGGAAGCAGTGAAAAAAACTCCTACCATTTAAGCTGGGGTGGAGTTCAGCGAACCCCCGTTTAAAAAAAAACGTCGGCGAAAAAACTGCTTCAAAAAATTAAGGGGGTTGGTTGAGAGGATTGATTGTAGTGCAAATGAGACCGGTCTGTTGATGAGAACGAATCAGGGTTGGAAACGCTTCTTGTAATTGGAGAAATCATATAACAGCAGAGGCTGTCGTTCACCATTGTTACACCGTCCGACTGGCTTCATGATCAACCATCAGGGAGGTGAGACCGGAGGAGGCCATCGCGGACAACAGGGTCGACAAGAGAGTGAACGGCAGAGGTCATCTGATCATCAAAGAAACGCCGGAGATGTGACCTTGTAGACTGCGGAGTTTAGCGACGAGCTGGCGAAAATAGCAGAACCGCCATGAGCATGACTGAAGACCATGAAGCCTATCGTCAGGGTTGGAAAACGGAGAATGGGGAAGCGGCAATGATGACTGGACAGAGAAGTGGACGAAACATCGTTGCAAATATCACTCAAAGGAGGAAGAAATAGACATGTATGGAAAAAAATCGATGTAAACATAACCACCTCAGATACCAGGGGGACCCTTTTCAAAGTCCAAAAGTTGTGTGTTTGGGAAGGAGACGGGTAACAAGGACTTTATGTCTTCCGAAGTTAAGTGTTTGCGTGATTTGACTTTAAAACCTGCTAAGTTAGACGACAGCCTAATTTAGGGGGGAATATTATTCCAGAGGAAGGCATATTTGGAGGCAAAGAAGTGAGAATGGTTCGAAGTGGAGCTTAAGGGAGGTGCAATAATCCTGGAGGCATTACGAGTGGCATAAGGTCTATCTGCGGGAATGAGAGCGTTGATTCGTGGAAGGGTAGGGGTAGAGTTAACGCGAAAAAGGAAACAGAGGCCCGCTTCGAGTCTTCTGACCCAAAGAAATGTCATGTTCGTTAACTGCCATCTCTCCGTATAAGAAAGAGTGGATCGAGGAAGAGCGAATATTTTGCAAGTAAATACCCTCTGTACATTTTCAATCTTACTGCGGTCCGAAGCATTCATTAGACCAAATATGGGACAGCAGTATTCTAGAATGGGTAGAACAGACATGCGATAAAGTTTTAACATTATTTCCAGCAGGAAGAAATTGTGTGATATAAAACCACATATCTGTGCAGCCTTCGCAGATATTCGTTCCGCATGAGGTGACAATGCTAGTTTATTTGTGTAGCTTAGACCTAAGTCTTTTATCGTGGATCGTTCTAAAAGTGGAGTATTTTGAAAGACTAGGGGACGGGGAAGCTTGGCGGGACCGAAACACATGAAACTACACTTGGATGGAGAAAATTCCATCTGCCAGGTAGCACTCCAACGTGAGAGTTTAAGTAGGTCCGCGTTTATTTTATCAACGCATATACTTGCCGTGTCCTTAGAAAATGAGTAAATGCATTTGAGGTCGTCTGCATAAATGAGATTGTGTCAATATTTAGAACAGTCAAAATTTCGTTTATGTATAGAATGAAGAGTAAAGGACCCAAGACAGTGCCTTGAAAAACGCCACTCGTGATCAGCTAAGAAGGGGAGTAACTATTACCTACTAGGACCTTCTGGCTGCGGTTAGACAAGAAGGAACCGATGAAGTCGATGAGAGGGGGACGGATGCCCATGGCTTCCAATTTTACCAGAAGCCATCTGTGCGGTACCTTGTCGAAGGCTTTGCTCAGGTCAAAGTAGATAACAACTACGGATTGCCGCTCGTTACGAAGGGAAGTGACGTGGTTAATAAAAGCTAACTGACACGTCTCGCATGATCTTCCGGGTAGAAAACCATGCTGCGAGTCACTTAAAAGCTTATTTTTTAGGTAAAAATCGAGAATTTGATTAAAAATTATCTTCTTCAGAATTTTCGCTATTGCCGGGATTTATGAACACCGCGGTAGTTATTTATGTCGGAACGAGATCCTGATTTAAAGACTGGAAGAATAATGGATGTCTTCCAAGTGTCAGGAAAGTAACCATTTAAGAGATAGACTTAAAATATATGGCTAATTAATTTGGGAAAGGTCGACACTCTTTGATAAGTGAATTGGGGATACCATCAGTTCCCGAAGAGTGCGAGTATTTCGACAAATTATCTGCTTACGAATTAATTCTATGGAGAAATCAATGTTCCCGAGAGTATTGCCTGAGTATGGTTGAAAAGACGGGACCGGTTTAGATTCTGTCGCAAGATGCCTTGCAAAAAATGCATTAAATATTTTAGCCTTGTCAGACTCATCGAGTACAAATGTTTTATTTTCATTGAGCAATGGGGGTTTTTCAATTCCTTGTTTTGCGGAGAAACTACGACAAAACAGTTATAATAATAATAATTTGTATATTTAAGGCCCAAGGGGCCCTGTCGTTACAAACTTAGTGCTATCGTGAAAATAAAAATAATAATGATAAACAGTGAACTCTTATAAAATCATTGTCATGGGCAGTAAAAAAAACTCCTACATCAGTGGATGAGTTCAGCGGGCCACCGATTACCAAAAAAATATAGCAGAAAAAACTGCCTTAATAGGTAACAGGGTTTGATGTGGTTAGATTAGGACCTGATGTTGAGGGTTCAGGACGTTTATGGTCATGGGAAAAAATATATCGCTGAGTTACGAAGGGGTCATCCAGGACAACACGAGAAGACAGTAGAAGTCAGGGCAACATCACCGAGATGTGACCCACCTGACTCCAGAGCCCATCAAAATGTTGGCGACCTCGAAGACCACAGCAAAGGTTGCAAAAACAGGAAAGAGTTCGCAGCCCTTGGAAGTGATACTTGACTCTGCTTCAAATGCCAGGAGGAACCTTTTCAAAATCAGTTTATGATCGTGATGGGCACCACCGTATGATATCCAAAAGTCCATCAAATCTGCAAGACCATCATTGGGGAAGTCTAAGATGTGACCAAATATAAGTCCCTGATGATGGTTGATTAGAAGCGAAACGAGAGCCGTCAAGACTGCGTCCTGATTCCGGGGACACGAGTCAGAGGAAGGTAGTTTCAAGAAGAGATCCTAAATTCCCGATGGTCCTTTCTCGGGATCGTGGAGAAAACTGCCCGGAAAAGATGAGGAAAACAAAAGGTTAATAGATTCAGTGTTAAGATAAATGTGCAGTCTTCGCTTGAATGCACATAGACTAGTCGACGCCCGAATATCAATCGGCAAATTATTCCAAAGATAGCTATACCTAGAAGCAAAAAATAAAGATCGCTTAGAAGTGGAAGAAGCAGGAGGAGGTATAATCAACGTTGAATTTCTTAAGTTGTAAGGGCGAGTAACGGGAGTAAGGGCAGAAATCTTGGGGAGATTTGAACTATTATTAAGGCGAAACAGGAGACAAAACCCTGCTTCCAGTCTCCTGACCCAAAGAAATTTCAGTTTCGTTATCTCACATCTATCTGAGTAGGGAGTGTCTGAAAATGCCGGATAGAGGACCCTTTTAGTGAATCTTCTTTGGACACTTTCAATTTTTGAACGGCTAGATTCGTTCATTAGACCGAAGAATGGACAACAGTATTCGAGAATAGGAAGCACATACATACGATAAAGTCTTAGCTTCATTTCAGGAAGGTAGAAATTATAAGAGATGAAGCCGCAAATCTGAGCAGCTTTTGCTGTAATTCTATCAGCATGAGGTGAAAGATCTAATTTATTGGTGTAACTTAAACCTAAGTCCTTAATGTTAGAATATTCAGTCATGGGGCAACCTTTAAAAATGATAGGCTGTGGCAGCCTTTCAGGCCCAAAACACATGAACTGGCACTTAGAAGGCGAGAACTCCATCTGCCAAGTGGAGCTCCACGCAGATAGAGCGTCCAAATCCGAATGAATGCGTTCTAAGCATCCCTCAGCCGTAGAATTAGAGAAGGAGTATACACATTTCAAGTCGTCCGCGTATATATACGATTGAGAGTGTTTAACTATTGTTGAAATATCATTTATATAAAGCAAGAACAACAGGGGGCCTAGAACGGTACCTTGAAGGACACCGCTTAAAATAGTCATAGGGGTAGAGTATGAGGACCAACCAATTTTGCAAAGTTTGACTCGCTCAGAGCGCAAGATTCCCTGTGCTGGTCACGTGCAAGACGAATCTTTGACGCTAATTTGAAGATCTCTGCGATCCTTAAATGCACAGACAGCGAACTAGTAGATCTATCTTTTAGCTGCTTCTTAAATTTCTTTAGTCTGGGCAAAAGAAAATGAGGGACGGTCGATTCTGGTGTGTAGGATTTCGCAATTTTAGTGGGCACATATTCCAGCATTTTATTAGAAATTACCGACATGAGTTCAGAAAGATATGCAGCGTCGTTAGTGGAGGAGAGGCTCTGCCAATCTAATGAGTCAAGAAAATTGTTGATTGAGCTAATATCTGCGACCTAATACGCATGATAGGTACGACTAGCAATAGCCTTTCCTGTAGAAGGAAGCGGAAGGCAACAGTGAATTAACGTGTGATCACCTTGGAAGATGTCCGGCTTAAAATCAACGAAAAGAGGGACAATACCGTTTGTGAAAATCAGATCTAGGATATGATTCTGTCTTGTTGGGGAACTAACCAATTGAGACAAGTTAGAAAAATTAATGGTATCAAGGAAAGGCTGAAATCTAGGTTGACAATAGTTTGAAGGCCAGTCGATTTCAGGAAAATTAAAATCTCCAGCAATAATTTTAACTTCAAAAGTGGATTCTGAAATAAACTTGAATATTTCACACAAATTTGCCTCTTCTTCAGCTAAAGAGTTAAGAGGATTATGTACACATCCGATAATCGCCTTTTGCCGGGGCGAAAGGATTAAAGAAGCGAAACAGTAATTTGCAGAGAAGGACGTGCTATTTAGATAAAACGGAAAGTGCCTAATTGACGTTCTAATATAGAGAAGACAACCACCACCACACTTATTAATGCGATCGTGACGATAGAAATCATACTCGTCTATGATAAAGGAGGAGTCAGAAATGATTGGATGGGTCCAAGATTCTCTTATGCATATAACATCGGGCCTCATCTCGAAAGCGATAGCTCGAAGTTGAGCCATTTTATTTATAACGGACCTGGCATTAAGCACTATGACATCTAGTGTTTCGAGTGACAGGACTATGGCTATCGTTATTCATACAAAAGAATTCGAGTGTGGGTAGGCAAATTGTAGACCGTTATTATTTGTGGAATAAGTACGGATGGGTATGGAGCTGTTAGCATACGGGTAGCAAATAATGGATGGCTGATAAGGTCTGAGATATCTAGGGGCCTCACTTTCTGGCAGGGAAAAATGAGGAAACGAAAAACCAAAATAAGCTTCTGGGGCGTTTGGGAAGAATGGGGAAGACGAGAAGGCATGTAGAAGTTTGCAGGTTTTGGTGGCAAAGGAAGGGTAAAGGAACTGATAGGTGGGAGGGGGACATAAATTTAGTGTTGGGGCCGCTCGCGTAAGGACTAGTGGTCTTAATCAGTGAATGTCCTGTACGGCAACTCCGATTAGATTTAAAACTATACCAGTTTGGGTTACTGCAGTGCAAATTAAATTTTTCGTGGTTCGAGCCCGGCGTGTTCAATAATATGACTCCCACGGTCAAGGGAGGAGCTAGGTTATGGTAGCAAAGCGCTCGGCCTAAACGCTTTCGACGGTGTTGGCGACATTCTTGATGAGCTTGTTGCCGAGTTAGAGACAGCGGAATTTATCGACTATTGGACAGAGAATGTATTTAGACTAGTATTAATCGTAGTAGATGACGGGGTGGCGGGGCTTGACGGTCCCGACATCAAGAGGGATGGGCTTACTGGTGCACTGATGTTTATGGGCCTATGACTAGACATTTGGTAGGTAAGGATAGCAGGTGTACTGACGGTTACGTGATTATGAATAAACATCTGGGAGGCAGGGATAACGGGTGCACTGACGTTAGTGGGTGTATGACCAGATATCCGGGGTTTAGGATTAGCGAGAGCATTAACCCCATCGGGACTACGAACAGATTTAGGAATAGAGGCTGAGAAGTCCTTGGTCTATTGGGCTGGGAAGCCGCATTTCTTCGCTCCATTAGAGTAAGATCTCGACAGAGGAAACTTTTAGTCATTTCTAAATATCGGGAAGTGCGACCTCGTTGAGCAAATATTGAGTCCACCTCGATCGGTGAAAACAATTTAACTAGGATGGGCGGGTATTTGCTACACAATTGGAGGCGTTTGGCTTCTGCAATTTCCTAGTTGAAACAACAAGAACATAGAAAATCTTTTGCAATATCCAGAGGGCGACTTAATATGAAGGCACTTTTAGTAAAAAGTTAAAGCTTCGCTTTTGTCGATCAAAAGCTTCCGTGGTTATAAGATGGACGAGGGAGTCTAACTTTTTACAATCTTGCGAGGGCACATCTGGTAACTTACCATCAAACAGATTGCCTAGTATTGACAAAACAGAACCAAACTTCATCATGAAGTCATTACAGTTCTGTAATGACTTCATCATGAAGTCATTACAGTTCTGTAATGCAGATAAATCAATTTGCTTACCCTTGAAAATGGGCTGCATGTTGATATCAAGGCATTGACTAGTAGGCGTGGTCAGGCACCGCTTGGGTCTGGGACCAGATTTCTTACGATGAGCTATTATTTTCATTCTCATAATTTTGATAAAATTCTGCTTGAAATGTGAGATGATTTAGAAAAATTCAGCCTGCATGATTTTACCGCAGCTGGTTGTTAAAAGCTCTTAAAATTGCTTGACAAACTGTATGAGTTATTACGTTCAGTAAAAGCAGTTGATATGATTTTCAGATTATGACTTACGACAAATAATCAGAGGGAACTTAACAAATACTGTAGCTTTTTTTAATGAGCACTTTAAATTTATTTGAAAAAGTGTATTTTAACATTTGGAAACGACTCAGCCTTTGAAGGTCTCGAGAATATTCAAATTGCGGTTTCAATTTCTCGTCCTTCGTGGGAAATATTATTTTCGGGATTTCGGTTCACCTAGCCCTCTGGCGGACTTTCGTTGTTAGCT
>JAYGXS010000003.1:48562845-48574147 GCA_036362985.1 Ligula intestinalis
CGTTCGCCAGGGAAGCCTGTATTCATAGGTTCCATTGGGGCACGCGGGGCGGGGACTGGGGATTTAAAGGAGGCGCAAGTGGGGCAGGACTGACAGAAGTGGCGGACATCTGAGCGGAGTTGTGGCCACCAGAAATGGGCACGGACTGCCGACTCGGTTTTGAATTGGCCGCAGTGTCCCAGCTGCACGTGCAGGCTGTCGAGGGTTGGTGTAATTAGGGAGCCGGGCACCACTGCCCGCAAGTGGTGCGTGTCTGGATTGCGCCAGAATAGGATATCATTCGTGACAAGGAGGTTGGGCCAGTGGTTACGAAGAAGGCGGGCGCGTTGGCTACAGCCTCGCATAAGGCGTTCCGACGGCCGGGGAGGCCATGAGAAAGGTGATGGTAAACGAGAGCGGTATCGGGGTCGGATTTCTGGGCCTCGGACCACGTATGGCGGGCGGGTTCAGAAATGTTAACCACATTTACGCTGAAGGAGTGTTCGCCCTCGCTGGGGCATGGGTGGCCCGTCAGACGAGAGAGTGCGTCTGCATTGCCGTGTTGACGACCTGGGCGAAACTCGCATTTATAGTCAAAATCCTGAAGGAACTCTTGCCACCGGGCAAGTTGGTTCATGGGATCTTTGAGAGAATGAAGCCATGTTAAAGCCTTATGGTCGGTACGAAGGGTGAAGCGTTGGCCTAAGAGGAGGTGTTTAAACTGGCGAATGAAGATAATTATCGCCAGTAATTCACGTTTGAAAACACTGTAATTGCGCTCGCTGCTGGATAGAGCTTTACTAGCGAAGCATATTGGGTGTTCTAGTGCGTCTTTATCCACCTGAGAGAGAACAGCACCAATGGCAACATTGCTAGCGTCAGTATCGAGGATGAAAGGGGGAGCCCCAGGCTCGAGGTTAGGGAAGGCAAGGAGAGGAGCCGAAAAAAGGGCAGCTTTGAGGTCGTTGAAGGCTTTATCACACTCTGTAGTCCACTTGAATGGTTGGTTTTTCGCCGTCAGTTTATGGAGAGGGGAAGCTATGTGGGCGAAGCCTTTGATGAATTGGCGGTAATAAGAGGCTAAGCTGATGAAACTACGGAGTTCGGTGAGGTTAGTAGGGGAAGGCCAACAACGGATCTCATGTAGGCGTTCGGGAAGGGCAGCTAAACGGCCGGGCGACAATTTGTGTCCTAAGAATTGACCTCCTATCGAAGGAAAACGCATTTCGAAGGGTTAAGGGTCAGGCTGGCGGCACGGAGGGCGGCAAGGGTGGCTGAGAGGTTCTCATTGTGATGTGCAATGGAATTCCCGAAGACAATAACGTCATCGAGGTAAACCAGGCATTTAGTGGGGATGAGGTGGTGTAAAACCTTATACATGAGGCGTTGGAAGGTTGCGGTGGCATTACAAAGGCCGAACGGAAGGGTTTGAAACTCAAGGAGGCCTTGTGGTACGATGAAGGCCGTTTTATGACGGTCCTTCGGATCGACTTCAACCTGCCAATAGCCGGACTTAAGATCAAGGGTGGAGAACCAGGATGCGTTGCCTAAGGTGTCAAGGGTGTCGTCGAGACGAGGGAGGGGAAACGAGTCCCGTACAGTGACTGCGTTTAAACGGCGGTAGTCGATGCAGAGTCTGAGGGAGCCGTCTTTCTTAGGAACAATGGCAATAGGGGATGCCCAAGGTGAGGACGAAGGACGGATGACGTCGCATCGTTGGAGTTCGTCGAGAATTTTGTCGACTTCGGCTCGATACTTGACGGGGATACGTCTGGGGGGTTGCCAAATAGGTTTGGCGTCCCCAGTATCTATAGTATGTCGGATAAGCTGTGTGCGTCCTACCGTGGAAGGGGACCAAGTAAAGAGACCAGGGAAGGAGGTGAGGATGTCCTTAAGCTGCGAATAAGTAGCTTCACCGACTAACGGAAGAGGGGGTAAAACTGAATCTAAATCAATTGGTTTGAGGGCGGCGGCCGACATAACAGAGTTGTAAACGAGGTCGAGGTCAAAATCGGGGTCTGGTGGCAAAGTCTTAACAGACGTGGGGCCAAGAGTTACTAAGCGCTCACGGATGTGAATTATGCAGTCGTGATCAGAGAGAAAATCGAGACCAAGGACGAGGGGCCAAGAACTGTCCGGGGCAATGAGAAATGTGTGAGTAACACGTGCATGGTCGATAGCAAAGTCAAGGGTAAGGGAGCCTGATATGTGTATGGCTGTACCGTTAGCGGCCCTTAAGTTATGAGTAACGGGAAGGGGGTGAACGAGATTACGAACATAACGGGGAAGTCTAGACCAAGGAGCTAGGGAAACATTAGCCCCTGTGTCAACTAAGGCTTGGATACGAGATTCAGACAAAAAATATCTATAGTAAACGCGGGTGGGTACAGAACGTCAACAGCGGAAAAAGAGTTAAAAGGAAGGGACTTACATGGGGGATTGTGGCCGCAGTGACAAGCACGAGGACCGAAGGCATCACAGTACTCACACCCAGGATGGTGATTGGGGAATCGGACAGGTAGTGGTCGACGGCGATTATTTTGGGCAGAAATAGGCGGCTGGGAGAGAGGCGGTTGTGTCGAAGGAAGCGACGGGCGAGGGTGGATGGGGGAAACAGGTGGGGACAAATCCTGTCCAATGACTTGGTTAAAACAATCTCACTGAACAAGGGCAGAGCGGAGATCTTTAGGGCGACTGATGGCTAGATGGTGCTTGAGGGTGCGGTTGTTCAAACCGACGATGAAGCGGTCGAGTATTATTTCTTCGCGTTCATCGGGTGATGCAGATGGATAGGCCAGGGAGGCCAACCGCTCAAGCTCATGGGCGAAATCCTCTGCCGACTGTTGGGGGCCCTGCCTGAGGCGATAAAACTGATCGCCGGCGGCGGAAGCGGAGAGGGATTTGACGAAAATGGAAGCTAAACGTATACGAGCATCAGCAAAATCAGTTTTAAACGTAAGTCCATTCTTGAGCACAAGGGAAAGAGCCTCGGAGGAAAGAAGGGCAAGTAAATAATGAGTATGCTCAGAGGGGGAGACTTCAGCCAAGAAGAGGTCGAGTTTAGCCAGCCAAACGTCGATGTCCTGACCGGGTTGGAAGGCAAACGGGGCGAAAAACGGGTCGGGGTGGGAGGTGGGAGGGAACGGGGTGCTTGTGGGAAAGGTGTGTACACGATGGATAGGGGTGGGGGCAACACTTGATAAGACGTTGGGCGCCAATGTAGTATTTCGTACTACCTGAGGCCTTGAAGAATCCGACGCGTGAACTGATAAAAAAGGGGGACGTCGACTCTCAGCAGAAAGAATAGATATTTCTTCTAAAAGTCGATTAGCCTCAGCGTGTAGTGCAGACGAAACTTTCTTATTCTCAGCCATCGGAACACGCAGAAGGAATGAGAACGAGAGGAGCAGATTTGGAGATAGGTTTATTGGAGTGATATGTAAACAATGGGAACCGTAGGAAAATGATGTGACGCGAAGCGATAGCGATCCGGCACGTGAATTGAAGGAAGTCAATCCTCAAATCCGGATCATGATCCAGCTCGGTCCTGAAAGAAACGAAAACCGAAAAAAGAGACCGATTTTGAAAACATTCAAACAACCCCTAGACTCAGTGGGTCGGGTTGGCCCCTTACATCTATTTCACTCAGCTTTGAAAGATAAGTTGCGCGCCTTGACCTTGACCTTGTTTATATTCACATTCGTGAAAATGACGATGGAAGGTTGATAAATAGTTTGTAAGGATCAGGTACACATATCACCAGAATAACAAAAATGCCCACGTTAGTGCAATACGGGATTGGTGGTAATAGTGGTTATATGTTAGGCATATCAAGGAGAAAAAAGTAATTGAAAAGTAGAGCATATAAAAGTAGAAAATATTAGGAATAACTATTTTAATAACTCAATATTTGGCAACAAAAAACACAAAAAGATTAAAATGAAAAATCCAACAACAAGGACACAAGAATTCAGTAAATTGGTGAACTGCACAGTACGCAAACAAAGCCGATGTTTATTAACTCTAACTTGGTGCCAATTTATTTACACCCATATTCCGCTAGCTGACAGGTGTTTGCAGAAGCTCAGAGCCCGGCATCTCCCGACCATTAATTTTTCCTGCAAAATATATCCTTTATATAAATGCATTTTATCTGCTCCAAAACGGTGTTCTAGCTTGATTATTATGATGCTCTGAGTACACTCATTGTCAAGGCGTTAGCTCTAATTGGCCTGTCAATACTAATGCGCAGCTTCTCTGCACTGGAGAGCCGCCAACGTAATGATTAAACTACCTTTGTTGCAAAACAACGAAATCCCTTCTAAATCATGCAATAACCAGGCGCTAAGATAAAACCACTTACGAAAAACCATAAAACTGTTTTCTGTGAAGAGGCTTCTGTACTTCAAGTCGTCTGACGTCCCATTGTTCCCGGAATAAAGCAATGAAAGGAGTTTCCGAAAAACATGTGATGTATGCCAATCTAGGAGTACAATTTAACGGTGTTATACGTCAATGTCGTCTTCACGAACCGAACAACGTTGACATCAAAGGGAAGCTCCAATTTGGATGAATTCACCCCTATTTTGCGGGAAGCAACGCGTGTCTGTCGGCCAGAGGTAAATGGACCTGGTGAACGAATATAGACTGCATGCATATGTACATTCATATGTGCACTCTGTAAATTTTGGAGCATACTCAGATGCTGCTAAATCAAAGTCGTTTATTAGATGAAGTTAAAGTCTGACTTATCATTGGGAGATTTGGTATGAGTAAAAACCACTTGATTTCTATTAATAAGCCCACATTCTCCTCTATCTGGGTTTCAATAATTGTATAACGATCAAAAAGATGTTGCGTATTAAGCGAAAGGCACAACTGTCCATAACGCATTCTCAAAGAGCCTTAATATTTGGATAATGGTTAAAATGAACCCGTAAACCGTAGCTTTGTAAAACGCTACAGAGGCATGGAAATCTAACAATAGATCTCGGCAGCTCTAGCTAAAGGCAATTTACGGAGGATCTTCACCACTCTTTACCATCCCACTGAAGAAACTACATGCAAATGTAGGGGCTATTGGCTCGGCAGGTATAACATGAAAAATCAAAAAAATGTAGCAGTAGACGAAGAAGCTAGCAAAGAAAGTTCGAACATTGCATTTTGGGAAGGAAATATATTTAGGAATTTTGAGGATCTTCTTTACTTTGCTATGTACACAAAGTCTGGGTACATAGGAATTTTATTCATTTATCTTATTTATGTTTGGACGGCAGAGTCCCATGATTAGTCAACAATGCTTAGGCTCCCAACGCAGCTGCAGAGCAAAGTCCCACGCTGTGGCTTGACAATGCGTCAATAATTATTGATTTTCTGTCCTATCTGATTGGACCGTGAATACTGACGCCTACACATTGGATGGATCCATTCAAAAAGCAAGGCTGCCAAAAGGTGATGGTGTGTTGTGGTTTGTGGAAAGCTCATGCGCTGGGACCCTTCTTCCTTGATGAAAAGGTAACCGGTGAGACTTATCTGAGCATTTTGAGAGACACATTAATGCCTCAAATTGAGCGCCTAGGCGAGGGACTTCCGGACTGGTTTCAGCAGGATGGAGCCCCTGCCCATTTTGTTACAAATGTTAGAGATTGGCAAAATGGCACTTTTCCTCTCTGGATCGGAAGAAGAGGTCATGTGGAGTGGACCCTTCGTTCACCAGACCTTTCTCTGCTTGATTTATTTTTCTGCAGTATGTTAAAAGAGAAAGTTTACTCAATGAAGATTGCAAATCTAAACCACTCGAGAGAACACATTATCAGTCAGTGTGCTAAAATCGACGGCAATGTACATCTATACAATCGAGTTCACCAGAATTTAGCAAGGCGCATCGAATTATGCATTGCAAATAATGGAAATCATATTGAAAATGTAATTTCTTAACGTTATAATTCAATGAAATTGTTTTGTTCTAAAGGTATGTATTTATCCCCTGTGTACCCATGTAGTACATGTTCTTAAACTGACGTCAATTTAGATCCAGGCAGTGCTGACAACGTGGAGCAATGGAATTGCACACACCATTCCGTATAATTTAGTATTATTCAGGATATATAAGGTATAGAGGCAGAGCCTTTGAAAACCCTATTTAATAAGGTTTATTTGTAAAGCACATCTTTGGTGCCGTCAAAAACCCCGGAAGGCAGGAAAAAAACTTACCCAAACCCCTTCTTTCGCAGTGACTATTGTATTTGTTTTGGTCTTTTGCTAGGTCAATAGTGTGCAAAATAAGGAGTTTGTTTTAAGTGAAAAAATTTACTTCTTAAGTAAAAATCTAGAAAAACATGAAATAAAATATTTATATATTGTACGTGTTACGGTTTTATAGTAAGAATACTTGGGGTATGGAAAAACTGTCATGTCCTTTAACTGAGGTATACTTAGCCGCGGTCAGTTTGAAGGCGAAAAAATCAGCTGAGGACATCGCATCTTCCGTACGCATGGGTCTGCTCGATACGGGGATTACAATCGTTGTCCATTGGCAGAAGTTTGATGATTAGATGGGACGTTGCAGACGTCTGAGTTGGCTCAAGGCGACTGCGAAGCACCCTCGTCATTCAAGTGCATCGGCAGAAGACACTTGGCCTTTCGTTTGTCGAATATCTAAGTGAGATTGAGATTTACATTATAAGCATTTATACTTCTGATCCATTATACGAGGAAACAATATACATTTTAGTATAGTTGTAGAGAAAATTATTTTCTTCCATCATAATTTTTTATAAACATTGAGATGTAAGTCGAAGAATATTGGAATCGATAAATTGTTCTTAGTTTTTTTAAGGATTGGAAAAGGAGGCAAGGCACAATTTTGCTAAAGCTTTGATTTGATCATCGTTGGAACCGTCGACTGGAAAGCCTCCGGCAGCGGCCAGTTTTCTTCAAAATGTACGGGAACTCTCCTGGACCGTTAGATCCCTTTTGGTCCGAATTGGATGTCAAAGAACTGGTTAGCAAAGTGTCCTATTTTGTTCAGAAATATATGCGTCATGTCATTTGATAATAACTGTTTGGTCTTTCTTCTAAATTTGGCTAAACTGTGGCTTTCGCGAATATCGTTGGATAGGGCATTCCATATGATCGCATATCTTATGGTGTAGAAATGTGATCGCTGGGCCGTCCTAGCTTTAGCGTTATGAATTGTATGCTGGTTGTTTCTAGTGGGACGGGAACCGTTTTGATTTGTTAACATATTATTGCTAAGGATGTTATGATTATGTGTCACTTTAAATAGGAAAGGTAAACCATTTTGGAGTCGCCTTGCCAGAGGGGTTTAAGACCATATCTATTGTACGTTATTGAATAGGAGTCTCGGGCGTCATCGCGTTTACACAGAACTCTGGTAAACCTTCGCTGGATTTTTTCTAGTTTCTGTCTGTCATCTGATGACATGGTACCGAAAAATATTGAGCAGTAATCTAGAATAGGTAAAACGTAAATTTTGTAAAGTTTAGTCTTAAGTGTAATCAATGTGAAATTTTTACTTTTGAAGCCACATAGTCGTTTGGCTTTTGGTGTGATTTGTTTAACATGTGGGGATAAGTCAAGAGTATTAGAATAGCTAAGACCTTAATCTTTTAAAGACGTTAGCTCTTTTATTGCTTGACCACTAAATATTATGGAGGGAAGTTTTAGTGGTCCAAAAATCATGAGATGACATTTTGTTGGGGAAAACGGCATTTGCCACTGAACGCTCCAGTCGTTTAGTTTTTGAAGGTTTAATTCAATTGTTTTATGCACATTACTTATCGAATTTTTGTTATAGGCATATGCGAGTTTTAAGTCATCTGCATCTAAAAATGTTTTAGCAGAGGTTGATATCGTGGATAACTCATGAATGTAAATGAGAAATAAGAGGGGACCTATAATAGTGCTTCGAAAAACACCACTGCTTATATGAGCTGGTTCTGATACTATATTTCGAAGTTGTACTACTTGGAATCGGTTTTTAAGATAGGATTTGAGGAAATCAAGGAGGGGGGGGGAATCCCGTGACTAACTAGCTTCACGATCAGTCTTTTATGGGGAACTTTGTCAGATCATGAATATTGTTCAAAGTCATATATACACTATATAAATTTTTGTTGTCTTCCAAATGTGTGACCAGCAAGCAAAGTAAGATCAAGCCTTCTTTTGAATGCGTCGACGCTTTCAGCAAGAACAACTGAGGAAGGAAGTTTATTCCATACTTCAATGACCCGCTGGGAAAAGAAGTGGGCCCGCACTTCTAGTTTGGCGTGGTGTTTCCTCAGTTTGTACGGATGATCACGTAGATGTATTGTTTGTGCAAATTTAAAGAAGTCGGTCATCTGAAGAGAACAGTCTACTCCCCTGACGATTTGAAACACCGTGATCATATCTCCTCTGTATTGCCTATAGTAGAGAGGAAAAGGACTGAGCCTATCTAGACGACCTTCATATGGGAGACCTCCTAAGCTGCTGACTAGCTTGGTCGCCCTTCTTTGCACTTTCTCGAGCATTTCGTATTCTTTCTTCATCCAAGGGCACCACGCCTGGACGCAGTACTCTAACATTGGCCGAACAAATGTTCCGAAGACTCGCCCAAAAAGCTCCTCATTTAAATAGAGGAAGGACCTTCTGATCGCTCTGAGGATGCCCATAGCCTTCTTTGCGGTTTTAGCACAATGAGTTGACGGTTTTAGGTCGGATGTCATGCGTACACCTAGATCCCGTAGTTCTTTCACTAGCTCGAGTTGGGGACCTCCAATTGAGTAGTCATACTCGAATGGTATCACCTTTCTGCGACTAGACCGTAAACGGATTATTTGGTGTTTGTTGAATTTCAGCTGCAGTAGCCATTTTTTACACCACTTTTGCAAGTGATCCAAGTCATTTTGTAAGGTCTGTCCATCCTCTGAGCTTTCAATGGACTTCCAGATCTTAAAATCGTCTGAAAACATGACTTTCTCACAGGTGAGGCAGTCAAGGCAGTCGTTCACATATACCAGAAATAGAATGGGACCCAGAACGCTTGCCTGCGGAACCCCACTGGTTACGGTTTTCCATTCTGTTTTGGTGTCTCCAATATAAACACGCTGACGCCTGCCCGTTAGAAAGTCAGCTAACCATTTGAGTAGGTTTCCAGTCACACCTATTTGATGCAGCTTTGATATAAGTCATCTGTGTGAAACCTTGTCAAATGCCTTGCTGAAGTCAATTCCACGATGACGAGATTGTTGAATTGTATCCAATGCTTAATATCTGGAGTCCGCAAGAGTGTCCAGAAGCGTGAAATCCCGAAACAACTAGATACCTTGAAGTCCAAAAAAGTTGAACCGATTTCGAAGGGCGCGCCAATTTTGTTAACTTGGTATTTTGGTGCATTTATATTCAATGGCTTTCTCTTTCTGAATTATTTAAAATATAGCCAAAATGCAGTGAAAAAAAAACAATAAATGATACTTTAAAATGATTTGACATTTTTGAAATAATAAAATTCTTGTAGACACCAAGTTTACAATTACTTACAATATGCAAACATTTTTGGGGCAACCTGTATATCTCGCATTATTCTCTGGAAATAACTAGTGACGTATTGTTGCTTCTTTATGGAATTTCCATATTGAAATCCCAATAACGATCTCCGCATAATTTATAAACAGTTACGCTTAGCGAATGTGAATGCAAACAAATGATCTTCAAGGTCATTATTTTCATCCCAGCATGAACGTAACTGCGCTTGAGTCGTATTTGAGCAGGTGTTATTCGGACTACCCTCCCATAATAACTTACGAACGTAAATAGCATAGTTGCGAGCGTACGGGCGTCTTCGGTCATGCAGCTACCTGCGTCCGATCCCACCTTCAGACTTTTTGACTGTGTCTTGACACCGGGCCCAGGTGGGTGAGGAAATAGAGAGTGTGGTAGATACTGCGAAAGTCTAATATCACGAAACCTTATTCACGAGCGAGTCGCCGTTCCTACACCACACCATTGGATAGCATACGGTGGGTCTCATCGAACACTTGGGTCAAAAATAAAACCTCTTCATTAAAAATTGTGGGTTTAATTTATAATACAACTTATCTACGCAACCCCATTACTTTAATTACCTTGCATCATTTATCTGTGTGATGCAAACGTATCCATTGTCACTGTAAGGCCGTAAACAATAAAACTAGAATTATGGTGGATCACATCTCTTAACCTTAACAAGTAGTGCAGCTTGCTTAACTTTTCACTGAAACAGAAAGTTAACAGACTGCACATACGTTCGTCTCCCGGCTATCAATAAAGAACCGACGAATATGGAAGTTAAAGAGCTTAACATGTCAGAAGTCAGTTTTGTTTGAGCATTCATCTTTCGTCAGTGATATCCGATACACAGGCCTGAGCTTACAGTAGGTGGTCTAACTCATGAAATCCAAGGATTTTTACAAGTAACTCCCTGTTTCTCAAACGCAGCCGAAGCTGCGCCACCTAAAACCTTATAGTAATAGAGTAATAGTCATTCTTCATAATGCGGTACATTGCGATTTATCAAGGACTATAACCTTCTTCTAACTAGCAGTTCTTTGAGCAAAAGAGAAAATTCCGACGTTTCAGATTGTTTTCAGTATGGCAGACCCTTCATGTACGCTGATGATCTAAAAGTCGCTTATCGATATAAACCGGCAGATCGCAACATCGTGCTCGAGCTGATAAAAAAGGATCTTCAGGCCTTCGCCCAGTGGTGTTGCACATGGCGCCTCACCCTTTCATGGCACAAATGTTCCGTTATGGTTGTTGGCGACGATCATCAACCGGAATTAAGCATTGACGGCCACGAACTAAATGTCCCAGGAGTTATCAAGGATTTGGGCATATCCTACTCTAATAGTCTCAATTTGTCAGAGCACTGTGCCCTGATAGTCTCGAAAGCACGCCGAACCACCGGATTTATCCTTAGAAATTTTAAGACTATCAAGGTTAGAACTAGCCTTTATAATATGTACGTGAGACCTAGTCTTGAATACTGCTCACCCTTATTCAGTCTTCTGCGCACTAGTGAACGGAAGAAAATAGAATCGGTGCAGCACTTCTTCACTAGAAGAGTTTTCACTGCAGAAAACCGTAACTTAACCTACCAACAAAGGTGTGAACTTATAAAGCTGGATCCCCTATGGCTTCGTCGATTGCAGAAGGGTCTATTTTGACTGTTTAAACTTTTGAATGGTCAAACCTTTAATCCTCTTAGTACAATAAGGCAGCTTGAGCACTCTCGACGCGCCAGTCATCGAGACGTATTTTTATTTCTTCCTATGGCACG
>JAYGXS010000003.1:48574157-48633460 GCA_036362985.1 Ligula intestinalis
AAGACTGAGAACACTGTGTTCTTGTGCCAACCCTCTCCGTCTGGAACTAATGTTTTTAAACGATATGAAACAGTTCTCCTGCTGATGAGTCAACTCAGCTTACAACTGTACATTTATACCGTTTGTATCATACCTTTGAAGGCAGGTTTTTTTCACTTGAAACAAACTCCCTATCTCGCCCAGTATTGACAAAACAAAAACCTGAAACAAAACCAATACTGGCTGCAACATAGGGAGTTTGTTTTAGGTTTTTTCCGGTCTTCGAGGTGTTGGAAGGCGCCCAAGAGGTGCATTACCAACTCTTTACAATTGCCTGTAAACTGGCATAATAAACATATTATTATTATTATTATTATAAAAATCGAACGTATTATGTACACTTAAGGTTTATCTGTAGAGGAAGCCTTTTCCTGCAAAAACAAATAATAAATAAAGGAGCAGAAGGTTAGAGGTTGGAGGATTAACGCCCACTTGAGGTTGCGAATATAGTTAATTGGGTTGACTTGGGTCGCAAAATGTTATTTACTAGAATTTACCTACGTTCAGATCAGAATGCTGGGAAAAAAGAGAGGGTAAA
The DNA here is from genome assembly GCA_036362985.1 of Ligula intestinalis. Classification (NCBI taxonomy): domain Eukaryota; kingdom Metazoa; phylum Platyhelminthes; class Cestoda; order Diphyllobothriidea; family Diphyllobothriidae; genus Ligula; species Ligula intestinalis. The sequence goes on from JAYGXS010000003.1 coordinate 48,574,735, forward strand.
ATGGGCGAAATCCAGCGTTTGTTGATATCAGAGGAATTTCCTACGCTATCAAACGCTGCGGAAAAGAACTTATTGTGTGTGTGAATTTTGCACTGTAAGAGAACATGAATGAAGAGCAGACACTTTTTATTTATATCTGTTCACAAAACAGAAAATTTTGTTTTACATCCATGAAATTGAGGTTAGTGTTATTAGGAGAGAGCGCATTACTTTTGGGAAAAGAAGAACGAAATAAGTTTGAAAAATTATATTTTGCAAATCTGGCAAGTTTTGTGCCACAAAATTAAGTAATAACCTTTTTTAAGTTGTTCTTTGCTGTACTCCATATTTAATTTAGATGTTATACTTGAGGGGTTACAGACAAGGAGTGCGTTTGAGAACTTTATAAGTATATGGCAAACCAATTAATTGTACAATCGGTAGGAAGTTGGAGACAGTTAACATAACAAACATTTAGCAGGGTTGTCACGGGACATTGCGAAATTGTTATTTCTTCGTGATGTTTTAGTTCGGTAAGCGCAGCCATATGTTCCTTAGTCAAAGGCGTCATTTGTGTTACCGGAGCAATACGATATAGGTGAGAAATGTCCACAAATTTTGCTGTAAGCCAGCCCACCTCTTCATTGGACCTAGGTATTAAGTCAGAAAGCTGGGAGTTCAAGTCTTCAAATTGTGCCTCAATCTCAACCGGGTTTATTCTCCTGTTTGGGACACAAAAGTCTAATCCCAGTGATAAAGCCTCTGTCTGTAATTTAGTAAGTTTAAGGTCTGAAAGGTTGAGAATAATTTCGTCTGGGTTCAGAGGAAAATTTTCGTCAGTAGACCTCTTGGATAAAGACTTCGTGTACTTCAAGTGGAATGTCTCTCTTGTCTTCTTTTGTATGATGCATGCATGTTTTATGAACATTAACCAACAAAGCGGGCTTATATTGTCCAGAACATGTCTTGTCTGGTCCAGCTGAGTTTTGATAGTATATACAGCCAACAACGAGTCCTCAATTGTAGACTGCGTAAGCCGCGTTCTCGTTCGAGCACGAACAAACCGGACAGTACGCTACATGGAAGCCGCCTACATACGGCGGGAGAAACCCGACCTATGTAAGCAATTAGAACATGTGGCTTACCTACAGCTGCCTTGGGGTCCATAGGCCTACATTTAGTCACATTTTGTTTGTTTTTGTGTTGTTTTCTCCCCCTAAATTTCCGCCCCTCCCGAGTTACGTTGACAATATGAATGTTCGCTTACGCGTAAATTTGACCTTGCTTTTATCGATTTTGTTGATATTCAAATTGTGCTGTAACCCACTTGTTATTCATTCATGCAAAGACGGGCCGCAGCTGACGAGCCGTCACGAAATTTATTTCATAGAATAAATTCTGCCATATTTGCTTGCTTCAAATCTAACCCTTTAGCAACTGCACATACCGGTAGTTGTCTTTTTTACCGATAGGTCAAAATATACATTTTTATACTGTTTCACCGTCAAAGCCTCATTCTAGTTCCGGTAGATTCACGTAAAAGCAAGTAATCTATTGCGTAAATACTGAATAATATCTAAAAATTTGGTACTTTGTCAATTTCCAGCAAGAAATAGTTTGTATTACTCGATATACTATACGAGATAATTTTCATCCTGCGTAGCCTCTTCGGTAATTCAAATTTTCTGTCGCAATTTTGTGCATAACTTTGCTTAGAACATATCCTATCACTCACTTTCTATTCAATATGATACCCAAGCCACAACTGAGACGTAAATTAACCCGTAATACCAATTCTCCTAACGATAAACCCATCTTAAGCGTGAAGAAACTTGATCTTGATGCTTTAGACATATTTAGTAAGCTTGATAACCAATACGCTTGCCTGTTTACGGTCCTTGGTGCCATCTTTGATGGAAAGGTATCTACGCTTACTTCTCAGCAATGTGAGAAACTAGAGCCTTTAGTCAATATGGTGTCTACTGAGACCCGTGATCGGCAAAAAAGGAATTTTAATTTTCTTTTGAAAAATGATTCATAAGATAAACAACCTATAGATGTTGCTGTTCAGTTTCTTTACTCTTGTGGCTTTAATTTTAAAGTTGCAGAAGCTAAAAGACTCTCATCCCGAAGTAAAAACCCGCTGATTCTCGTAAAACTTTTTTCGGCGATAGAAGTAGACCTTATATTCTCTCAGCATGAGCGGTCAGCCAACTATTTCAAGGAAAATTAACTTTACATATGCAGGGATAAAACGCCAATGGAGTGTCGGGTTTTATCTAAAGTAGCAAATGAGAACGCTGGCTCCGTTTCAACAAAACCAAAAGTTGTCTCTGAGGCCGGCCCTCCCGCTCAGGTAAGCCCACATCCCTCTGGATCAATGTAAGTTTCCCCTGATACTTCTCCCATTCACCTTACTCGTGATTCGAGTGAGATTGTAGCCTCGTCAAGTTGTTCTCCTTCTAAGCCAACCACGTCTGTGATAGCTTTAAATTCCGATAAACCTACGAACGCCCCTAGTACATCTACGTCAGTATTCAAATTCGGCAATATGATTACCGATAACAACTCAGTATCTAACAAAGACCCAACCGCTCAAGCTAGCACTTTCCCTATCCCCAATCTTCATCAACATCCCCAAAATAATTCAGCCAGCTTATAATATTAACCGTTTTTCAGAACCAGTCATGCAATTTTCGAAGGCAAATTTTCCGTCAAATTATGATATAATGTGAAATTTGAAGGTGTTTTTCCCCGGAACAAATTGAAAACAGGCGAAAACAGCAGAATTCATTGATATCAAATTTCTCAAACGGCACCTCCCCTTGGATATAATAAAGTCTCTGGATAGACTTTTAGAATTGCGTTGCAAAATAACGAAGCACAATACACATATTAAATTTCTACAGAATTGCATTAATAACAAGGAATATCCAGTGGAATTCTACAAGGTCCTCCGTCGAGGAAAATTGCGTCCAACCATTAAAAATCTGGACCGCCTTGCACAATCAAGAATTGAAGACTTGGTGGCGCAAGTCTGTACCAACAAATGTCACTTGGATCAAGCAAAGCATGTTTTGGATAAGATAAGTTTCTACTGTTGGTTAATGTTCATGAAACATGCATGTATTATACAAAAGAAGACAAGAGAGACTAATGGCCTTAAATTAAGGAAGACATTATGCAAGACATCTATTGGTGACAAATTTCCTCCGAACATAGATGAAATTATTCTCAATTTATCTGACATCAAACTTACTAAACTTCAATCAGAGGCTTTATCACTAGGACTAGATTTTTGCGTTCCAAACAGGAGAATAAACCCAATAGAAATTGAGGCGCAATTTGAAGACCTAAATTCACAGCTGGCAGATCTATTACCCAGATCGACTGGTGATGTGAACTGGGTGAAGGCAAAAATGGTCGACATTGCGCATCAGTACCGCAAAGCTCCAGTAACACAACTGACACCACTGACTAAAGAACACATGGATGCTCTTTCTGCACTGAAACACAATGAAGAAATCACCATTTCCAAACCCGATAAAGGCCATGGAGTGGTCATCCTTAACCGAAAGGACTATGTAAGAAAAATGGAATCCATTTTAAGCGATCAGAGCAAATTTCGTCTAGAGACGTCAGGTAAAGAGGAAACTAAGGCAATAGAAAACTCTGCCTGGAAACTGATTAAACAATTGTCAGAAAATAATCTTATTGACTCCTCAACTGCGCTTTTCCTAAAGCCCAGAGGTACGCATATCCCTAGACTATACGGACTCCCCAAAACTCACAAAAAGGATATACCTTTACGACCAATTCTCTCTATGTCCAATTCCCCCCAACATAGATTAGCACAATGGCTTGTAAAGGAAATAAAGCCCATTCGAGAACGGTTCTCCACTTACACTACGAAGGACACCTTTCAATTTATCGAGGACATCAAGCTTCAAAAAGTTACTGATAAATTTATGATTTCACTAGACGTCGAATCACTATTTACAAATGTACCGCTGGATGAGACAATAGACATTATTTGTGCCCATGCGTCCGAAACACGCCTGTCACCTGCAATACTGCGCCAATTACTGCTACTCTGCACCAAAAATGTTCAATTTCTCTTTAATGGACAACTTTACAGGCAAATTGACGGAGTAGCAATGGGCAGTCCGCTAGGGCCCACATTTGCGGATGTTTTCATGGGTTATCTAGAAGAAAAAGCGTCTTCAAGAATCAACAATACAACCTTATACAGAAGATATATGGATGACATATTCACAATTGTTGATTCCAATGAAGAGGCCGATGACCTTCTCAAATTTATGAACACTTTGCATCCTAAAGTTAAATTTACAATGAAAACAGAGCAGCATAACAAGCTCCCCTACCTAGACGTCCTCATGTTTAGAGAGGATGATGGTTCCATAAGGCGCTCGGTTTTCCATAAAAAGACCTGGAAAGGGCAATATCTACACTTCATGAGCTTCGTGCCAATTCAGTGGAAGCGTAATCTGGTACAGAACCTTTTTCAACGAGCAAGGAACATTTGCTCTAGTGAGACTTTACCAGAAGAGCTTTCTCGTCTTAACTCAGCCCTACTCAACTGTGGCTACCCGGCACGCTTTATTCAAAAGTACAGCAATTCCCTACGGCCAAAATTTCTGGAACAGTCAGTTCCAAAAAAGCCCGTCATGATATCCTTACCATTCAAAGGTGACGACATTTCCAACACCATCAAGCGACGATTACGCTGTACGATAGAAAGGACCTACAACGCAGCAAAATTAGTCTTCTTAAGTTCTACCAAAAGTATTCCATTAAAACGGCCAAAGGATGCTCTGCCATTGCACGCCACCTCCAATTGTGTTTACGAATTCACATGTAATTGCGGATGCAAATACATTGGGCGCACGCAAAGGCAACTCGCAGCCAGGGCCGCTGAGCACTTGCCTAATTGGCTTTTGAAGCAAGAAGACAGAATACCAAGGTCCTCCATTACCAAGCATCTATTAGACAGCGGTCATTCTGTCGACGGTAAAACAGCGTTTCGAGTACTTGTTCGGGCCCGAACAAACCGAATCCTGCGCTATTTAGAAGCTGCATACATACGGTGGGAGAAACCTGACCTATGCAAGCAGCTTGATCATGTCGTCAACCTCCAACTGCCCTGGTGATTGGCCATTAAATTTAATTTCCCACATGTTTTCCGTTAACTTCTCCCATCCACTACTCCCCATATGTTGACTTAACGTTCCCGTCCTTTATCGATTAATTTTTAAACTGACTCAGGTTCCTTGCTGTTACCAGTAATTCTGTGAGATTTACCACTCCTGTATGTGTCTTCGTTAACATTCTTATGCAACGACAAGAAGCAGCTGATGAGCTGTCTCGAAATTTGTTGATATCAATGAATTCTGCTGTTTTCGCCTGTTTTCAATATGATATAATGCCTCAAAATCCTATTTTTATGCCCCCTCCTGGTTTTCCCATGCCACACTTCAGCCGCCCTTTCTATGGAGCCCCCTCTAATATGCCTTTCTACAATATGCACCGTTCATTTGATAATAATTACTTGACAAACTGTAGACCAGGGCCAATTTCCTTTCCGCCTTTTGTTTCTCCAATGCCATTTCCCTTTCCGCCACCAAGTTTTCTTTTTTTATAAATACTGACGAGCGTAACCTGAATCTGAAGGATACGCTCAGTATAGTCTCACTCAATGCGAAATCAGTTGTTAATAAGATGACAGAACTTAAAACAGTAGCATTTGAGCTTGATGCAGATGTGCTCTGTGTCACTGAATCTTGGACACACTCTCTTAATTCTGACTCGACACTCGCCATAGATAAATATAGTTTGTACAGACAAGACCGCATTGAAAAGCGTGGCGGTGGTTGCCTTCTTTATATTAAATCATCCTTTGTACATTTCCCGTATCACCTGAGCATTTCGTCATTTTCTGGAAATTTTGTCTTATTTCAATCATCCTGCCACACAATAAAAAAGCGATGATTGGGTGTGTCTACAATCCTCCCAGTAACTCAAGTAATGTAATGCAGCTGTGCTAAATGTTTGAAAAAGTTGCAGAGACTCGATTCGATGTCAGAATAATTATAGGTGATTTTAATCTGTCAGACATTGACTGGCATGCAAATACCTGTCCACCAAGATTTCAGAAATTGGTTGACACTATTAACTTTTCAAACATGTCACAACTGGTCAGTTCAGTAACCAGAAATGACAACATATTAGATTTAATTTTTACAAATGATGTCCACTCTCTTTTTATGAATTTTCATCGTGATATTTTCACAAGTGACCATGCCTTAATTCACTGTTGTTTTTCAGTCTCTCTTTCTAAAAAGCCCGATGTAAAATGCAATAACCTCGACTTTGGTAACGTGAACCATGAATTAGTAAGTGATTTCGTAAGTACCGTAGATTGGCATAGCATATTTTCAACTAACGATCCCTACTTCTTCCAGGAGCTATTGCAAAACCTTACAGAAAATATTCAGGCTCTTATCCCACTTAAGATTTTTAAATCAAATTCAGCTTCTTCTACTGTGCCACATTTTCTCCAAAATACACTTGAGCAATTACAAAAACAACTTAAGGATACGTCTAACAGCTCTTTATCAGTTCACTTAAGAATAGCGCAAATATTTGAATTAGCGCTTAAAATAAGGCTTGCACGAGATAGGCGTAGAGAGGCCACAGCATTAAGTGATGCGAATTCTTCCAGATCAGTTGCACAAGTCTTCCGTCTTCGGTCGGCTAAGCTTCAGAAAGTCATTCCACCCTAACTCAATGGCAACAATCATTTTGTTACAGAAGATTTGGAGCAAGCAGCATTGCTAAATTCATTTTTCGCCAAGTTCTTTACCATCGAAACTAGCCCCACTCCTGTAATCCCCTTGCTGTGTGATTCAAATCTCAGTACCCTTAATTTCTCACCCGCTTTTATTCAAAAAGAAATAAGTCGTCTTAAAAATTCACATTCGGTAGGAACTGATAACATTCCAAACTCACTCATCAAACAATTAAGAGATTTCCCACCCTCACTGAGTAAGTTATTTTCAGTGCTTCTTGAGAATGGCTTTTTTCGCGGACTACTGGAAAACTTCTATTATAATGCCCGTATTTAAATCTGGTTCCCGATCAGATATTCACAATTATCGTGGTGTTCATAAAACGCCCTCTCTGGCTAAACTCTTTGAAAAACTAATTGCCAAAAAAATTACAGATTTCTGCATAAATAATAACATTCTCAGCTCCTCACAGCACGGCTTTTTACCGGACCAATCTTGTGAAACATGCCACATGTCTTTTCTAAATCTACTTACTTCTCTTCGTAATGATCATCTATCTGTGGTAGTTATCTATTTTGACCTAAGTAAAGCATTTGATAAAGTTCCTCACAGGAGGCTCCTAGCCAAACTAGAGGCTATAGGATTTCGTAGTCCACTTACTAACTTTATCAGATCTTATCTTTCAAATCGACAACAAAAGGTTTTAGTGGGATCCTCATACTCTACTCCTACCGCAATTTTGAGTGGTGTCCTTCAAGGTACCGTGCTAGGTCCTCTGCTCTTTTTGCTTTACATAAATGATATCTCATTGAGTGTTAAACACTCCCAAACTTATATTTATGCAGATGATCTCAAGTGTGTTGACTCCTTCTCTAACTCTACGGCCATGAGATGCTTAGAACAAATTCATTCTGATCTGCACGCTCTTTCGGCGTGGAGCTCAACATGACAGATGGAGTTCTCACCTTCTAAGTGCCGATATATGTGCTTTGGGCCTGAAAGGCTGCCACAACCTGTTATTTTTCAAGGCTACCCAATGACTGAATGTTCCAGTATCAAGGACCTAGGATTAAGCTACACCAATAAATTAGACCTTTCTTCTCACGCCGATAGAATTACAGCCAAAGCCGCACAGATTTGCGGCTTTATCTCTTATAATTTCTATCTTCCTGAAATGAAATTAAGACTTAATCGTATGTTCGTGCTCCCCATCTTAGAATACTGTTGCCCCCTTTTTCGGTCTCATGAATCAAGGTAGCCGTTCAAAAATTGAGCAAATTCAAAAACATTTCACACAAAAACTGCTGTATCCGACAGCTACTAATACTTGCTACTCAAAAAGATGTCAATTAACAAAACTAAGGTTCCTTTGGGTCAGGAGATTAGAAGCAGGCTTTTGTCTACTTTTTCGGCTTAATAATAGCACAAATTTACCCAGGACTTCTGTAATTACCCCCGTCAGCCGTCCCTACAACCTAAGAAACTCGGCACTTGTTATACCCCCTCCTGCATCTTCCTCATGTAAACGCTCTTTGTTTTTTGCTTCCAGATATAGCTGTCTTTGGAATAACTTCCCAATCGAAATTAGGTCGTTAACTAGACTGTCTGCTTTCAAACAGAGACTGCACATTTATCTTCCATGACTCTATTAACCTTCTATTCTCCTCATCTTTTCTGAGCAGATTTCTCCATGACCCCGAGAAAGGACCATCGGGAATTTAGAAGATCCGCTTGAAACTATTCTCTCTGCCTCGTGTCCCCCGAGAGCCTAGATGTTTCCATTAACCACCGCTGAATCAAACGAAGTCACGTGGAAGTACTCAGTCTAAAATGCTGTAGTTTCGTTGAATAATCACCTTCATTAGACCACCCGCACCTATTTCTGCTCTACTACTATCTTCCTTAGCAGAGTTTTTCTCTTACACACTTTTTGAACATGGAGGCCCGTTGAACACTGTCTCCATTTTCACTCTTTCTCCATGACCCCGGGAAAGGACCATCGGGAAATTAGGATATCCGCTTGAAACTATTCTCTCTGCCTCGTGTCCCCAGAGAACCTAGATGTTTCCATTAACCACCGCTGAATCACACGAAGCCACGCGGAAGTACTCAGTCTAAAATGCTGCAGTTTCGTTGACTACTCACCTTCATCAGGCCACCCACACCTATTTCTGCTCTACTACTATCTTCCTCAGCAGATTCTTTCTCTTACACACTTTTTGAACATGGAGGCCCGTTGAGCACTGTCTCCATTTTCACTCTTTCTCCATGACCCCGAGAAAGGACCATCGGGAATTTAGGATATCCGCTTGAAACTATTCTATCTGCCTCGTGTCCCCCGAGAACCTAGATGTTTCCATTAACCACCGCTGAATCACACGAAGCCACGCGGAAGTACTCAGTCTAAAATGCGGCAGTTTCGTTGAATACTCGCCTTCATCAGGCCACCCACACTTATTTCTGCTCTACTACTATCTTCCTAAGCAGTTTTTTTCTCTTGCACACTTTTTGAACATGGAGGCCCGTTGAACACTTTCTCCATTTTCAGTGTAAGAGTTTTTTTAACTGCCATAATTTTTCATTTTTAGTTCAAAATTACCTGCAAAACATTGCTTAATGTTGCCCCAAAAGGAAAATTTCTGCTGACATTATTACGACTTTCTACGTCTACTTGCACATATTGTCAAATTATTTTTTGAATTTTTATTTTTTCGAAATTAACTTTGTACAGATAGTGCCGTACCGGCGCTGAAAAATATAAATTCCAAATTTCATGGAAGATCTGAACCTCTTCATACTCGAAATATCGAAATAATTACAAAAAACTATTCCGGAAGGCAATAACTCTTAGTGTACAAAATTGTACGCTTACAATTGTACCCGACAATTCGATTAAAATTTATTTGTCACTGACCAGCATGTCTGCAGTGAGCTTAAGCAATATATTAATCCTGTGTTCTCCCAATGGGGCATATCAAGCTTAAACGTAGTTGCCTTAGTCCAGCATAAGTCAAGCGATCCATAAACGAAAGGACAAACTAGCAGTTCTCGTGTAAACCTGTTAGAATGCATACTCGAAATTTCAGCTCTTTGGTAACAGACAAAAATTATATTGAACGTAATATTTTTTGAATTTATATTTATCAGCGCCGGTATGGCACTATCTGTACAAAGTATATTTCGAAAAAATAAAAATTCAAAAAAGAATTTGACAATATGTGCAAATAAACGTAGAAAGTTGTAATGATGTCAGCAGAAATTGTGCTTTTGGGGCAACATTTAGCAATGTTTGCAGGTAATTTTGAACTAAAAACGAAAACTTATGGCAGTTAAAAAAACTCTTACAGTGAAAATGGAGGCAGTGTTCAACGGGCCTCCGTGTTCAAAAAGTATGTAAGCGAAAAAACTGCTAAGGAAGATAGTAGTAGAGCAGAACTAGGTTTGGGTGGTCTGATGAAGGTGAGTAGTCAACGAAACTGCAGCATTTTAGACTGAGTACTTCCGCGTGGCTTCTTTTGCTTCAGCAGTGGTTAATGGAAACATCTAGGCTCTCGGGGGACACGAGGCAGAGAGAATAGTTTCAAGCGGGTCTCCTAAATTCCCGATGGTCCTTTCTCGGGGTCATGGACAAAGCTGCTCGGAAAAGATGAGGAGAATAGAAGGTGAATAGAATCAGTGTTAAGATAAGTGTGCAGTCTCCGTTTGAAAGCAGACAGTCTAGTTGATGACCTCATTTCGCTTGGCAAGTTATTCCAAAGAAAGCTATATCTGGAAGCAAAAAACAAAGAGCGTTTACATGAGGAAGATGCAGGAGGGAGTATAAGAAGTGCCGAGTTTCTTAGGTTGTAGGGACGGTATATGCATTCATAAACTTGACAAAGCGATTATTCTCCAACGTAATTTTACTTGTGCTGCTTTATTTACTCGTTGGTTTTGCATGAACAGGCTATCTCTACATGTAAAACTTAAGTTTACCTACTACGCCCGAATTCCACTTTTTCGGAATTTTCCACTTTGTTAAGAAAGCTGGCATTTCTATAAAACTTTCCTTTGTAAATCATAATATACCCTATGGTGAAGAACGATCATTACTTTATTGCTGTAAGACTTTAGGGGCCACAGCCTGGGCTGCGTTTGAGTAAGAGGGAGTTACTTGTAAAAATCGTAGGATGCATAAGTTTGGCAACCTACTGTATCTAAGTTACCTCTTTAAAAGGTGTCGAATGTCTGCGTACTGTATTTTTTGAAGATTAAGTTATTATGAGAATGGGAAATTTTTCTCAGCTTTTTGACCTTTCTAAAATTAAGGGCATATCTTCTGTTGAGATTGAAAGAACCAACTTTTCTATGTGTACCGGAGCACGTTTTAGTATATTTGCTTACTTCTAGGCTCAGTTCTGAAATAAAAAATGCCGAGGAGAGTGGCAGAATAGTAATGACAATTTTGAGAAAACTACTTATGTTCTCTCCGTTCCGGTTCGAGTTTTTCTATTAATCGATTGTGCTCTATAGATAGAAAGCGTATAAATACCTTTCGCACATGGTTTCAAAGAGAAAGTTTACGGCATGTCTCGGGTTCTTGTATATATCCTTGTTTATGGTCGTAAGATTCGGTGGCCTTATAGGATTATTACTCATTTTTATGGCACAAGACATGGCAGCTTTACAAAATATAATTTTTAAAAATATTTCGCTCGATTTCATAATTGGACTAACCTACATAACACGAACGCAAAACAAACCTGTCTGTTATATAAATATACATTGTTAACATTTTTCGCTTTTTGTTTTTGTTTTTTTATAGTCCTCCGCTAAACGAGGTCACGAAATCCCCCTTTTACTGAATGAAGATAAAACATTTGTGCTAGATGAGTCTGAGAAGGCTGAACTGTTCAATGCATTCTTTGCAAAGCATCTTACGACGGAATCCAAACCGGTCCCGTCGTTTCAGCCATGCTCACTCAATATAATCAGTACCATAGATTTCTCCATAGAAGTAATTCGTAAGCACATTATCCGTCTGAAAAACTCGCACTCCTCGGGAACGGACGGTATTCCAAACTCACTTATCAAGAGTGTGTTGAGCTTCTTCCGATTGCTGAGTCATGTTTTTTCAGTTAACCTGTTAACGGTTACTTTCCTGAGTCATGGAAGACGTCAATTATTCTTCTAGTCTTCAAGTCAGGATCTCTTTCGGACGTAAATAACTACCGAGGTGTTCATAAAACCCCGGCCCTAGCCAAACTTCTGGAAAAGATCATTGTTAATCAAATTCACAATTTTGTGTAGAAAATAAACTATTAAGCGCCTCACAGCATGGATTTTTACCTGGAAGATCATGCGAAACCTGTCACTTGGCATTTCTTAACCTTGTACTTCACTTCGTAATGAGCAGCAATCAGTCCTAGTGATTTACTTTGACCTTAGTAAAGCTTTCGACAAGGTGCCGCACAGGCGCCTTCTAGTGAAACTAGAAGCCCTAAGCATCAGGCTTCCTCTCCTCGATTTTATTGCTTCCTACCTGTCTAACCGCAGCCAGAAGGTCTTAGTAGGCAATAGCTACTCGATGCCTTAGCCGATCACGAGTGGCGATTTTCAAGGTATGGTTTTAGGTCCCCTCCTTTTCATTCTTTCCATAAATGAAATTTCAACAGTACTAAATAATTCGGAAAATTTCATTTATGCTGATGACCTTAAGTGTTTTTGACTCATTTTCTAAGGACACGGCCAGAAGTTGCGTTGATAAAGTTAACGCAGACTTGCGTACCCTCTCAAGTTGGAGCGCCACATGACAGATTGAGTTTTCCTCATCCAAATGTAGTTTCATGTGCTTGCGTCCCGCAAAGCTTCTGGACCCATTATCTTCCAAAATAGTCCACTGGTAGAAAGATCTACGATAAAGGATTAAGGTCTCACTTACACCAATAAGCTTGCATTATCACCTCATGCAGCTCAAATTTCTGCCAAGGCCGCACAGATATGTGGGTTTATATCGCATAATTTTTCCTTCCACAAAATAAAATTAAAACTATCCCGCATGTTTGTTCTCCCTATACTAGAATACTGCTGTCCCCTTTTTGGTCTTATGAACACGAATGACCGTAGTAAGATTGAAAAGGTTCAGCGAGTTTTCACTCGTAAAATATTGTCTCTTTTTGGGTCTAGTTTTTCTCATACAGATAGATGCGAATTGGCAGACATTAAATTTCTTTGGGTAAGATGACTTGAAGCTGGTGTATGCTTTCTGTTTCGCGTTAACAATAGTCCTAATCTCCCACAAATTAACGCTCTCACTCCGGTAAACCGACCTTACGCCACTCGAAACTCCTCGATGATAATTTTACCACCCCGTAGCTCCACATCTTACCGTCCTCGTTCTTTTTACCTTCAAATATGCTTTTATTTGGAACAATCTCCCACTCGAGATTAGGTTGTCTACTACATTATCGATTTTCAAAAGCAAGTTATGTAAGCATTTCACTTTGGAAAAAATAAAGTCGTTACTGTCTGTTTCCTTTCCAAACACGCAATTTCTAGATTTCTTAAAGGATCCTCCTGGCATTTGAAGCTGTTCCCAGGATACGGTGACCTTCGAGGTTATTGCTTTGCCGCCAACTTATCGGTGGACTCTGGAGTCTGGTGGGTCACATCTGGGTGATGCTGCCGTGATTTTCACTGTCTTCTTTTGTTGTTCCGGATGACCCCTTCTTAACTTATCGCTAAGTTATTTTTCCCATGACAAAAAGTGTCCCGAACCCTCAACAATAGGATCCCATCTATCTGTACCATGCTACCTCTTAAGGCTGTTTTTTCTCTTATATTTTTTTGGAAATCGGTGGCTCGCCGAACTCATCCACCGATGTATGAGTTTTTTTACTGCCCATCGGTTGATAGCGAGCTGGTGCTTAGGCACCCTCGTGCCAAGACGTTTGCCCGTTTCACCGACATACCTTACATCACAATCTAAGCAAGGGGTGCAGCAGACCACCGCTGATTGTTCGGTCATTGGAAGCGGACCTTTACGCTTAATTACCCGTTGCCTGATAGTTAGTACCGGTTTGTGAGCCCTACCAATCCCGAACGGTTTTAGCAGTCTTGCAGTCACCTCTGAGACATTCTTCACATAGGGAATTGACAGCCAGAACTTCGGTTTCTCCTCGGTTTCTCCTCAGTCGACACCTCAGGACAGCACTTCCTGAGACACTTGTGCAAGAAGGACTTCGGGTAACCATTAGCCTCGAATAGGGCATGTAGGTACTTCCTCTCCTCCTTCCTCCCATCGCAGCAACTGCAGTGTGTTTTAGCGCGCTGGAAGAGAGTCATGACGCAGCGGCGTTTGTGCCCGACTGGGTGATTACTTCTGAAGTGAAGGAGGCGTGTAGTGTTGGTTGTCTTGCGGCACACCATCGTTCTTATCTTCCCGTCCGCCAGCTTTGTGACTATAACGTCGAGGATTGGCAATTGATTATCAACCTTCTCTTCCAATGTGAACTGTATGACAGGAATGATGGAATTTAGTAATGTCTTGAAGGTCGGCACATCGCTCCTTTTGATTTTGACAAATGTGTCATCAACATATCTGGCTCAGAATTTCGGAGTAGTTTTTTTATCATAAGTCGACGGGATTTTTGCAGCATTTAAAATAATTTTTGTCGCTTTTTTGACAAACCTTCTCATTGGATGCACATCAATTTGGGTGCGTGGTTTTAGATATCATTTGAGGTAAGAACGTAACGAAACGTTTCCGCTTCGTATCCTGACTAGCCAAAAGGTATATCGCGAACGCCAAGAGTATTCTGCAATCAGGTGCCCCAATGTTAAACACAGGAATACGAAGTTTATTTGGATTATTGCATACTTTTGAATGTTCATCTGTCAGAAGTGGCCTCCATTCAAACCGACTGAATCTTCAGAGGCCGTGAGTGCACCCTAGAATTTGATTACTTCTTTGAATTGGCTCGGACGGGCCATCTGTGTGGTGACCCGTTTTAGCTACAGCAGAAGTTGGCCCATATGGGCGTTCGATTGATTGCCTTCTCGCGGATGCCCGTTGAAGTATGCAATGGCCTTCCTGAAGAAGTGGTCCTTTTTGAAACGCTGAAGCCATTTAACTGCAATCTTGATTCCCACTGGCTAAGAGATTGTTTTACCCAAAATGAAAATTGTGTCAGTATGGGCGATTTGCGACTGGCTCACACATATCGCTGGTGTTAACTTTGTGTGTCGTGTGTACTGCTGTTAAACTTAAAATGTTTGCGAATGTTGGATATGAAAAGGGAGCTTCTGGGCAAGAGCCTTGTTCCCTCAGAAATGTGACTTTAAGTAACTTATCTGCCTTTTACATACGACGCTCAATGGATTGTGCACAATCAATGACCTACTTGGATAAAAAATGCGTAAAAATGAAAACACTGGTATGTATTCTAGCGGAAATTTTGAAGGCCTTTTGAAAATTTACAGTAGAGCACAATGAAAATGGAACCAATACACCTCAACAGAAGCTTACACGAATGAATACAATGGCGCACGTTCCAAGTGCTTGCACGAAAAAATGAGCATCGAGCATCAAAACAGTTTGTTTATTGTTGATGGTGGTGGCCTTCGAGGTCGCTAGCTCTGATAATCGCGGTCTTTTAAGTTGTCACCAACTTGTTGGTGGACTCTGCAGTCTGGTGGATCGCATCTCGGTGATGTTGCCTTGACTTCCACTGCCTCCTTCTCGATGCGATCCTGTTGTCCCGGAGGACCCTTCTTAACTCACCGTCATGACAATAAGCGTCTTGAACCCTCAACAGCAGGAACCTATATAACTGCATCCTGTCATACTATGCTACCTATTAAGGCAGTTTTTTCTACTCCATTTTTTTGGAACTCGGTGGCTCGCCGAACTCAGCCACCGATGTAGGAGTTTTTTACTGTCCAGGTTATTATTTTATATGAGGGTTCGTTGCTAATCGGATCTTACTTACCATTTTTCCACGCATAACGTTCTACTTATTCCTGTTTTCATACAGTCGCTTATGCGCAGCTGTGATTAACAATTTTGTATTTTTTTCTTTTTACGATAGCACTAGGTTTGTAATGAAAGGGCACATTGGGCCTTGAATGTACAATTAACTGTTATTATTCTGAGCAGCAACATGGAGGCTTAAATTTAAGACGTTTCAGCCCAAAATAATTATCAAACACGCAACACTGGAAGTGGTTGCGCAGAGTGCTGTACGGAGGCGTCAACTCGAGATACCCATTGGTGGATATACGATGTGTAACTTAGGATTTAAATATTTTTCGATTCGTCTTGGTTGCGGGGTGGGCGATTATCCTGAGGACTGTCTGGTTAACCGTTTGAATGTTTTTGTTGCTGTGGCCAAATACTTGAAATTATTCCTCAACCCATCGCACAACCAGCTTCTGATCATTGATGTGGGATTCGGAGATGCGTTATAGTTGACATGTGTATTTACAAGGACAGCCTACGTAGGTAAAACGATATGCTACGTCAGAGTGCCTTTTAAAATAACTTTGGCTCAAAACCACCATGCGCAATAGCTTTCTTGGAATGATTCAGTCTTAAAGAACCATCGTGGGTAGTGCGTTGTATTCCATAAATAAGCTGTTTTGCAAACATCCGGTTCAAACTAAGCGTCTGCTCGTATCACGTACACATTATAATAATCTAGCTGTTCAACCGAGGGAGAAATAACTTCCAATTCCTGGCCACACAAACGAAAGCTAGCATCAATTTAGATTCCCCGATGCAAAGATAACCGTCTGAACCGGTAACAAGACGAGTCGAGAATTGATTGAAACCTCAGCAGCAAAGGGGAACTGCATTTTCAAAATAAAAGGTGCCTTTATTTTCGTGTTTTATAGTGAATAGATGCTTTAATTAGAATTATACGCTGTCTTTGATAATGGATTTTACCGGATCCTGCATCACTGTTTTATTGCTGTAAATAGTGTTTTGTACGGCCTTAAAAGAGCGCGAGTTTTTGAATCTTTAATTTTGCACTTGCTGGTCAAGAGAGTATTTAACAGGTTAGCGCCCGCAAATAGACAGATTTTGTAGTAACTTGAATGCTTTTCATTCACACACCTGATTTGGGCTACGCGACTGGATCATCCGTTTTCGGAATAAGTACCCGACAAACAGGGGTTGGTGCCGACCATACATGCATATGCGCCTCCTGTGATCTATTTTTATCTCACAATTTAACTGCGAGGTTCGAATGTATCGCCTTTAGCGGCTTTGCACGGTCTTTAAGCACTGCTGCAGCTGAGAACATGCGTGATTTGGAATTTATTCTGGTTATTGTTACAGTTTAACGAATATGTATTCCCGTTCTTCCCAAACCGACCTAACTACTTTTTGACTTAATGTATAATTCTGTCCACTTTAAGAGTGTGATAGGTGCTTATCATGTGGTAGTTATGATTGATTATTATCGTTTTACATTTGAGCATGCTTTATAAGACTTTTCGCATCCACTTGCATTTTCTGTCTGTCTGTTATCTGTCGGCCTTGATAAACATGACAGTGGATGAGCCTGCCATCCCCAGTCTTGCGCAGCGGCACATCGCCTTTACTGATGTTGCTAGGATGTTACTGCTGCGCACCAATATTTCTGCTGCCGTTCACCTGGGACTTCCACCCCAATTGCTTCGGGGTTTGCGTTGTCTTGCTACAGAGCCAGAAGAAATATTGTAACTGATAGTGCCATTTTAGCCTTCTTATGGTTGGGGAAAATGAAGGATTCTTAAAACTGGGTGACACGTAACTTTCACCAAGTGCGCCAGTTTTAGCCAGGCATGACGGTTTTTCACATGACAGTTGAAAATTTTTCCGTATGCCACAGGAGTAACCCTCATATTCTACGATTGGAATGAATTGTTAATTCTACTGAAAGGCGGAAACTGTATTTCTGAGAATATTTGAATGGATGCTAAACGGTGAATATCATATGATGTTTTAAGAACCAACCTACCTCTGTAATGAAGAAAATTTCTACCTAACTGATTAGGTAGTCGTATTTTATTCATATGAATGTTATACGTTGCTAACCAATATAACGGTATATCTGGACTTCTTTGTTTTGCTCCAAATTTAAAGTAAAGAGCAATCAATTTCAACATGAAACAGCAATGGTTTGATTATACTTTTCAATCAGGAAATTATTTAAGCTATACTCCTCCGCCTATTTAGTTATATTTTACTCCATTGGAATAAGACTGTCGACGAATTTTTACAATTTGATATCTGATGCCTACAGTCTTAGCTTTTTTCTGTTCTTTTGCCTTTAGAATTCTCAAATATGAAATCAGGTTGCCTACTGCCTGTGAGCACCTTTAGATTTGACAACGAGGCCTTCATTAAAGATGCTGAGGTTCGTCTAACCACTTATGTTATTTTCTATAAGGCATGTTTGTTTATTTTATGGTGCTCCGTATTTGGTGTTAAACCACCGTCCACGTTCTTCAATTTGTCTTCCTTTTTTCCTAACCTTGCAGAGGGGCATCTACGTTTCTAAGCTGGTTGGTGAGGGGAACTTGATTGGCGGCTTCGATAACGTGAACTGTGTTTTCGACTTCCTTCAGAACTCAGTAGCGCGTGGTCGTATGTTTATTCTTATGGCCTCCATTTTCTTCAGAAGAGTAGATACTTGAGCATGGAAACTTTTATATTTGGCAGTTACTCATTTAAAAACAGATAAGACATTTCGTACTATGAGAAAGTTTGAAGTTAACCTGTAACCATTTTTGCAAATACTTAGAAGAGCACCGCACCACATCATAAATAAGTGAACAAAACACAGTTTTGAATTTTGCGTAGGTAAAGTCTGATGTCGTGGAATCCGTAGATAAAAGTCCATAAAAATACATTTGACCCTAACGCCAGAAGACTATGCGTAGGTAAATTCCTCTGCATTGTCTTGTCGCACGATGAAGCGTTCTATACCTTTTACCACTTACTTTTTCGGCGCATTTTAGCTAATCGACAATTCCTCGGTCGGCGGTCTTCTCCTACTGGACCGTACGAGTGGATAAACTACAAACAGGTATTTTCAATGTCCACACTCGTATTGTCGTCTGTCTCATTTCATGTAGATTTAAGTTGATCAAGATTTTATTCCATTTGACTTTTTAACTTGCCCTATACTATAAAGTGCCGCTGTAATTTAAGGTAATTATTTTGCTCCCCGAAACTGTGATGTACGTTTGGATACATACATACATACATGACAGTTCCCCCGTCGATTTCGACAATGGGCACCACGCACTCCAACAAGCCGCAGCAAATGCTGAAGCAAGCCACAACAGACACTGAGGCGAGCTGGGCAAGCAACACGAAAGCGACAGCAAGTGAGAGCAACGTAGAGAACTGGCACGAGAGAAGACAGGAGTTTAGGCAGACTCGCGCAGTATCTACCAACGCGCTCGCCACTCCCACCTCCGTATCCGGTTTAAAGACAAAGTCAATAAGACCGGGGATGAGGGAGGGTGTAGGTGGCTGGCGCGGTAATCACTTAGCACGTGCACACTTGACACAGCCATCTCGCTAGGTATGCTCCCGTGTGCGCGGGAGCGCCATAAAGGCCACATTAAGAGGGAGCTATTGCAGCCTGACTCTCAGTCCTCCCTCTCCTCCCACACGCACACACAAACACTCGCGTACAGGAGGAGCAGCAACATAGGGGGCCCGAGTTTTCCCGTCAGTTGGCAGACCCTCCAAGCCACGGCTTTTAGCGCACCGTAATAGATTCAGACGCATTCAGATTTATTATAGTGAGGGGAAAAGGCGCCGAGATTGACCTCACTCTCTCCCCCACCGCCTGGTGACTGCCTAGCTTTTTGGGAACCCGCAGTGGGGCCTGAAACCCAGTGGGAGCGCGAGCGCAGTCACCAACAGGGAATCAGAAGTGAGAGAAAGTGCCAGCGCGTTCCAGACCGCAGGGACCGTGGTTGGCTGAAGACTGGCCTTACATGTGCATGCAGACCATTGGATCTCAGAAGAGGGAGAGCAGCCCTGCATGAAGCCTGGGCCAACACCCTCCTGAGAGGCGTAACCAGTCAGTCAACGACTGAAAGGCACTACCCATGCTCCGTTGTCGGTTGGCGTCCGTGGGCGGGGCTGAAAGGAGAGCAAGAAACAACTGGTGATTTTTGAAATTGTGGACGTGCAGAAGAAGAAGCGGAAGAGGAAGAAGGAGGGGAATAGACTGAGCAGAAGAGTAGAAAAAGGTATAGGAAGAAGAAGAGAGTGAAAGAGAGAGATAGGGAGAGAAGGGAAGGGTGGAACGCAGACAGACCAAGAGAGAGGGGAGGAAATTAAGTATGAAAGAACAATGAGAGTAGAAGCGCGGCTTATTTTGCAGCAGAGAATCTTCAGTAACTACTGAGGCTGACGTTTGTGCTTAAGACAGAACTGTAGGTACCGCTATTATGAGTGTGAGTGCGGTAATGGAGCGAGTAATATAACGCCAGTATGGTAGAAGTGCGGCAAAGAGAAGCAATTGAATAAAGTCAGTAAGTCTAGTGTTAATTGGACTGATGCGGCCGACGTAGAGAAGTGTGAATTTGCTGATCTTTTCAGTGCGCATGCACTCTAAGGGCGCTTCAGCACGATTCAGTCCAAGTGGCGTTACCCCTGAACGAGGGTACCATGAGTCACTATGTTTAGCCGCCCTCCTTCCTTATCTCATAAACCCATGGCGCGAGCTAGCGATGCAGCTGCATAAAATCGATTATCTGATTTTTACATGCCGTCGTATGAGAGGCGAGCCGTCGGGGACGTCCAACAGCGTGCTTATTCGCCTGGGATTTGATAACAAGCGGCTGCACACAACGCGCGTATGCCAATGCTAAGTTGACGGCGCAGTTGAGTACAGAAAGATGGACAGTACTTCAGGAAAGGACATGGTACCCAATACGGTTTTTGCCAAGAGTCGGACACTAATTTGGGTGACGACATGCACGTCCTGAAAGAAGTGATACTGCCACTAAATCAGGCTTATTTATTATAGACCGGAGCTATTATGGGGTAGTAAAAGGCAAGACAGAATTCGAAAAATTCAGCAAGAACGGCCTCCACTTACCTGGGGGAGGAAGCCCTCACCTGGGTTCCCGAAAAACTTGACGACGCAATCGTGAAGCGAGGCGACTAGTGAGTGGGGCTGAGGCTGGTGGTGGGGGTATGTGAGGTGCGGGGTATGCCGACATCACGGTCGGTGCCGCTGTCGTGAAAGCGCATGTGACCTAGTAGGCCCATGCGATGAACGAATGATCGGGGGCAGTGAAGGCGGTGGTCTCGTCTGTGTGTTGGTGCTCCAGGCACTAGTTCACCAGTCTCCGTGCGATGGATTCGCAAGTGACCGACTAGACCGATGCGTGAGGTCAATGTGCGATTGCAGTGTGGGCATATCAGGCCCTCAGTACTGGTGGTGGGTTCAGGTGTGGGCATGCGAGTTGTGGCGGGCGGTGATGTGTCGGAAGGGGTGGAGGAAATTGCGGGTGGGTTGGAGTCGGTGGATGAGGGCAACGAGGCATCTCTCGCGTCGGTGATTGCCGTCGAGGTGGAGGGCAGAGAAGGGTCTGGTGGAGTGTTTGGTGCAGTAGACGTGGATGCTGTCGGAGGAGGGTTGCACGGCTTCCGGAGGTGACCGACCAAGCCAATACGTGCACGGAAGGTTCGTTGACAACGCGGACACGTTGGAAGGGCTTGGGTGGTGGCAGCGTGCGTCCGTGGATTGTGAGACTTGCGTGCCGTCCGTTTTGCCTTGGCGGCGGCGATCCGACTAGCTTCGTAGATTGCGGCGCCTGTTTTTGCCGCTCTTCGCCACACAGATCGGTCCTGTGCTAGCGCCTCTCAGTTCGTCGTGTTGATTTGGAGACGCTTCAGGGAGTTCTTCAGGGTATCCTTGTAACGTCTCTTCTGTCCTCCTTTGCGACGAGTGCCTACGGCGACATCGCCATAGAACAGTCGCTTTGGTAGTCGTTCGTCGTTCATACGTACCACGTGACCGCTCCAGCGCAGCTGTATCTACCTGAACATGGCCTGGATGCTGAGAACTCCCGTTCTCTCCAGCATTTCGGTGTCCGGAATCCTCTCCTGCCACTTCACCTTCAATATGCGGCGTAGGCAGCTGATATGAAAGTAGTTCAGTTTCCGCGACTGGCTGGCATAGACAGTCCAAGTCTCCGCTCCGTACAAGAGTGTTGACAGCAGAACAGCCTTGTACATCTTCAATTTGGTTGACAATTGAAGACCATGACGATTCTATACGGAGGCTTGGAGCCGACCGGAAGCTTGGCTGGCTTTTGAGATTCTGCGGGCTACCTCGTCGTCTATTTTAGTATTGCGGGAAAGCGTACTGCCGAGGTAAGTGAAGTTGTCCACGTTCTGCAGTTCGGCTCCGTTGACGTTGATGTTTGCGGGGTTTAGGTCAACACCTGGCGGCGGTTGATGCATAACCACCGTCTTGTCCGTGTTGATGGTGAGGTCAAAGTTGGCGCAACCTGCTGCAAAGAGGTCCATGCTCCTTTGCATGTCCGCTTCGGTGGTGGTGTTGAGAGCGCAGTCCGCAAACAGCAGATCATGGACTGTGGTTGTGGAGACGCGCGCGGGGGCCTGCATCCGACGAATTTTGAAGAGGTTTCCGTCCGTTCTGTAGTTGATGGGGATTCCGGGACGCTCGTCACGGTAGGCGTCCATCAGCATGGCAGAGAACATGAGACTGAAGAGGGTGGGTGCGAGAACACAGCCCTGCTTCACTCCATTGGTCACTGCGAAGGCTTCAGACAGCGTTCCGTAGTCCGTGACGTGCGCTATCATCCCATCATGGAGTTGTCGAACCATGTGGGTGAAGTGTTCCGGACAGCCAAACTTCTGCATAATTTTCGAAAGTCTGGGCCGGTTCACCGTGTCGAAGGCTTTTGTCAGATCTACGAACGTAGTGTAGAGGTGGGTCCGCATCTCTTGACATTTCTCCTGCAGCTGACGCGCGGCAAATATCATGTCAGTGGTGCCGCGGTGACGTCGAAAATCACATTGAATTTCAGGCAGAAGCCTTTGTTCCAGGTGGCTATTCAGACGATTGAGGAGAATGCGTGCGAAGATTTTAACTGCAATATTCAACAGCGAGATTCCGCGATGGTTGTCGCAGACTTGACAATTCTCCTTTCGCTTGTAAAGGTGGACAATTGTGGCGTCTTTGAAATCCTGAGGAACTTGTCCCTGTCGCCACATCTCTTGGAACAGGGTGGTGAGGTGAATTATGAGTTGGTGACCACCATATTTATAGATCTCTGCCGGGATCCCGTCGGACCCGGGTGACTTCCCGCTGAACAGCTGCTGCACAGCCTTGATGGTCTCCTCAGGGGTGGGTGGGAGGTCGAGGTCAGCATTAATTTCCACTTGCGGTAACCGCTCAATGGCAGCCTCAGAGGTGGTAGAGGGCCGGTTGAGTACACTTTGGAAGCGCTCGGCCCAGTGGCTCAGAAGTTGGGTCTCCTCAGTGATGAGGGTGGTACCGTCCGCGCTGAGAAGTGGGGCTGTGCCTCTCACTACGGGGCCGTAGACTGCTTTGAGCGCAGCGAAGAAGTTCTTCCATTCATTGCGATCCGCATAGCCTTGGATTTCCTCAGCCTTACGAGCCAGCCAAGCGTCCTGCATTTCCTGCAGCCGCTGCTGTACAAGACGGCGACTTTGGTAGTAGGCTGCTTTCGTGGCGTCAGTAGGGCGAACGACATATTCGTCGCGGAGGCGATTCTTCTCAGAGATGAGAGTACTGATGGCTGCATCGTTTTCGTCGAACCAGTCTTGGTGTGGGCGGGACGCGGGCCCAAGTATGCGTTTGGCAGTGGATTGAACAAGGTCCCGTAGTTGACACCATCGAGTGTCCACGGAGGTGTTCTCTTCTGCGATTGGGAGGTTATCGAGCAGGTGAGTCAACTCGTTGCTGAAACGCAAACGGTCGGCAGACAAGTTTAACAGATCAGTATTCAACTTAGCTGGGGTCGCTTACCTTGAGGTCTCCTGCGTGGTTGGAGACGGATCCGCATCTTGGAGATGATGAGACGATGATCGGTATCACCGTCGGCACCCGGCATTGCCTTTGTGACCAGCACGTCCTGCTGGTCGCGTCGCCGCATGAGGACATGTTCCAGAAGATGCCACTGACGAGACCTGGGGTGCATCCAGGTCGCCTTGTGCTGCAGCGGTTAGCTGAAGTAGGAGTTGGTCAGTATGAAACGGTGCACCGCGCAGGTGCGAAGGAGGAGTAGGCCATTGTCGTTGAATCCTCGGAGGCCGTGGGGTCCGAGTACTCCTCTCCAGGTGGCGTGGTCTGTGCCGACGCGGGCATTGAAGTCACCAAGGACTATCAACTTGTCCGCCTTCGGCACAGAGGCCAGGAGGGCGTGCAGATCCTCGTAGAACTTTTTCTTTGTCTCCTCAGAGCTGGTCATCGGAGGAGCGTAGACACTAACGATGGTGGCGAATTTGCCACCCCAGAGAGGCAGGCGGAGACTCATCAGACGTTCGTTGATACCCTGCGGCGTACAGGGTAACCGTCCCACGATGTTCTTCCGGATGGCAAAGGCGACACCGGCCTCGCGTCGCACTGCCGTAGGACGGCCCACATAGAAGAAGGTGTAGCCGGCGCCCGCCTCTTCTATGGAACCTTTGCCGGAGAAGCGGGTTTCACTGAGTGCGGCGATGTCCACCTAGAAGCGCGCCAGTTCCCGGGCGATGAGCGCTGTTCTTCGATCCGATCGAATGCTCCTCGGGTTATCTAAAAGGGAACGAACATTCCAAGCGCCGAAGATGATAGGACTTACCTGAGCTCCCTGAGCTATCGTCCTGTGAGCTCTGGGAGCTGTCCTGCGGGAAGGAAACGGGTTAGAGGGAGGGTGGGGAAGAGAGAATTTTTGATTTGCGTTTGTTGTGTTTCGACCGCGTGTTTGCAATCGGTCAGCCACGGTCAACTGGCAGATGTCGTGACCCAGCGTGTTTGGTACCACCTTTTCTAGGCCCATCAACCCTCTCGCGAGGGGCAGCAGCGCTGCTCCACAAAGGGACTGCCGGTCACTCACAACTGCTGCCGAACTGCACTATGGGCCACGAGTGTTTTGGTGCCGAACGGCCCCTTGGCTGTGAGCCTGCCTACAGCTTTGCTGTCGCGCGGCTGAGGACTTTTAGGGGGGGAGCATTTGGGAAGTAAAGGGTGGGAGCAGCAGTAATTATCCTAGTAGCGGTGAAAGGGACTGTGTCTCACGTAAAGTTGATACGCGTTCTAGTGCTACGGCATCTGACTGTGGGTGGAATTGCTGCTACGATTAGGCGTTATTGATGCTACTGAGGAGGCAAACTCTGCGAGGACTAAGAGTGCTAGTCATGGCGGTGGGACGACTATTTGAGTAGGCATCGCTACGATGGAATAAGGTCACTGTAACAGTATGGTAATGGTCGTAGAGACAACATCAGAAATATCAGGCAGAGAAACAGATAATAAATGTCAAACGGAAAAATAATACGATAAAATAGATGTTAAATCAGGCATACATACGCATAAAGAACAATGGATGCAATGATAAGACTAGCGGATATCGAGTAGATTACGCAGATAAGGCAACGTTACGGGAGTACTGAAATGCTGAAGCTAGTGAGGTAAGCAATGATCGCAGCAGTGGTAATAATGATAAAAGCAACTGGAGATAGCAAGTGTAGCAACAGTGTAAAAAAAAGGAAAGTGAACAGTAAAGTACAAACAGACAATGGTACCGTATACAATAAGTAGCGTCCTTTCACCAACTACGTCTACTGGGATGCTTACCGCTGCAACCCGGGGACATACCAGGCGTGGGGACACACACACCGGAGACCCTCACTTGGTTTGGCCCGCTGATCGAGGCGGGGGGTGGCCGCCAGGCAAAGCCTAGCTACGGGAGCCACAAGTGAGAGCTGGATGCCAGCCAAGGACGCTAGGCGTAGCCACCACCTACGCGAGAAAGATGATGTGATCTGCCACGACCTTCGCGTTCAAGCCCCAGCTGAACACCCCATACCCCCCACATACATACATACATACTAACGCCCTGGTTTGAACCAGGGACGCTTTCCTTGAGAATTATGTTCTGTGCACTTCATAGTCCCGCGGAACAAATTGATATACTCGGCCTTTAGTTACCACTGCTTTATCTTCATAATTCATCAGTTAGTATAAAATTATGCTATTTTCTCATTTTGTATTCCCTAATGTTGGTTTTTTGGCTTCTTAACTCCCGCCAATTTAAATACTCCTGTTACTCTCCTGAAGGCATATGAGACCGTTCTTCTTTGTGGCTCCGGATTACTGCACTTACAATCAGTAGCTTCAGTTGCTTCAAAATGTATCGGTCTTTACGCGACAAACTGTCCAGAGGTGAGTGTTTGTATAATATTTGGCCATTGTAGTCGATTATCCATTCTTTTGTGCATAATACACGCTCGAACTGGTTTTCAGTCCGGGCTAATCTACTCGTACTAGCATCCTGAAGACGTACTTTAACTATATTATAAACGGCTTGATTTACCTGGTTCATCCTCCGGCTAGTCCACCACAGATTCCTCCGGCAAACAAATACAGCCGGTTAAGGATTATCAAAACTCTTAATGAACGAGCACTATTTTCTCCCTGAAGTTTTCATCCAGGCGCACTATTCATTTTTCTACTGGTAGCTCAAGATTGCAGATTTGTTCTTCTAGTTGCCTCTATAGCCTCATTTATGGTGTGGCCTCACCCTAACTATATAATATTTTAATATATGGACGTTTATATGAGGGATGGATGGCCTATAAGTCAAGTGAGACAAACGTTTAAGTATGGAATTTAACTGCCACTACAATCCTATAAAAAGTAGCCCAAAACAAAACTCAGAAATCGGACTCCCCCAGGTTCTTGTGTTGGCATTTTTTTAAATGCTTACATATCCTACATATTCAAGATTTTTCTCGTTGAGCAATTCATCATATTTTCTTATTTCAGTGGTTAATGTTGGAGTTAGGCTGTTGGGCCCATGGTCTTGTGGCTGTTCCTCTTTATGACACCCTCGGAAGTGACGCCATAGAACACATCTGCAACGAAAGTGAGCAAAGTTTTTACATATTCCTCGTGTCTGTTCTAATCCGCATTTTGTTGACTGAGTTTTTTTTGCTGGTATCACGTAAGCATGCTAAGATTTAAGTGTTAGTCTCGCTAACGACGGATAACCCGTCGTTTTGAGCACTGACCTCACGAAAAAACTGCTAGCCGGTGTACCTCCCTTAATCTCCAATGTGTTCTTCTACTTTTCTTTTTAGCTGAGCTTTCTGTAGTTATGTGCGACAGTCCAACAAGGGCCCGCTGTCTCATTTCCAACAGATCTAGTCTGCCACATCTTCGGACGATCATCATTATTTCTCCCGATGGGGAGCTGGACAACCTGCGAGCGGAGGCGGAAGGCCAAATTGAAGTTCTCCTCTTTCAGGACCTTTTGGTACGTAAGCCGGGATTAACTCCTCTGTGAAAAATTCTTCTACTCTGGTCTTGTCGGCTTTATGTCAGCCTACAATTGTTTAGGCGCCCGGCGCGCTGAGTGCTTTTGACGTTGGGAATGCGTTCCCACTTTACCCTGAGGACTGAAATACATAGCATAAAAGTACCTGTGAAATTGTTGCCCCTAATTTCAAACACGGATACAATCTTTTAACTTGGACTATGCCCAGCAACGTAGGGAATAAAGTTGAATGACTGTGTCTTTATTCATTACCCAGGGATCAAATAACTTTCTTCACTAAAAGTTTTTTTGTCGATGTCGCCGCCCATAAGATATGACTCATTAACACCCAGTGTTCGATAAGTTAAATGCAAAGTTTAAATGCTTATAAAAAGGTGCCCAATTAAATGCCGTTTTTATTTGGTATGTTTTAGAGTCTGGGTGCGGAAAATCCAAAAGAACCAGCTGTAAGTTTATCTGAGCTTGATGATCACGTACACAAAATTTATCTTCCCCTTCCTTCTATTTTTTACTAACTATGTCAATATCGCAATAACGGCTGTAGTCACAAAGTACCCGGGGGTGTCGCCACACCTGGCTCGGATCCCACAGAGAAAGAGCGTCACAGAGGTGTCACATTAAGGTGAAAGTCAGTCAATATGCGTAATGCCGTAACTAAAACCCGACTATTACCGGTGCTTTATCTGTGTTTTGTGTGCATTACTTGTTACGGAGGCGGGATCCTCCATGCACTCACGGCAGTCGTCGAAAAGGACAGACCAACTGCGTCATGCCCACCGTCCAGGCTCCCCCGGCGCGTCACGCCCACATGCATGCCGCCCGCGCCGTGTGTCGAGTAAACCAGACGACCACCCACATAGCGGGGTGCAGTTGTCCTAGTCGAGATGAGTGTAGAATGTCTACATGCAGCCTATACGCTAGGAATGTTCTGGAAAGACCGGAGCCATATAAATATGCCGGGGTGGACAAGCTAAAGGACAACTCCGACGACTCAGCATACCACGCACGCCACAGGGTCTTTGTGTACAGTAGAATACAGCCATTGCCTATTAGAACCGCTCTCTTGCGTTCTTCTGCCTACTAGTCGGGTCGGAAATACTGGGCTAGAACATACTTGACGACGCCTTGTCGTTACCGCTCGTCCTACAATGTTGAGAGTTTGGTTGTGGATGCTGCGTTCGGCGGTCCGGAACGCACGTCTGACAAAAAATGCCATATCGAAGGTACTTTCACGCCACCGCTAGCTGCTTGTCTCCCATTAGGTTGAAGTCATCTGATGCTAGATGCTTCCTTACGGCACTCAAATACCTGACCCTCTTCATCCCTGCTTCCTGAATGCGTGCATATTCCGTCGCACACGAACACACTTTAAACCAATAAACAGCTTTTTTCCAGGTGCCTGATTCTGCATCTTCGAAGGAAGCGTTTTCTGGGCTGCCTATCTCAAAACCGCATCGGTTCGGAAGTTGCGCTACTCCTGTTTACCTAAGTTTTCGCCCTTGGGAAGGGTGACTGAGTGAGATTATGGATATCATCGGCCGCAACGACTATGACTTGCGCGTGAGTGAGTCAGACTTACACAGCGTCTGTTGCACCCACCAGGCAAGAGCATGTCAGGGCGACCGGAGGTGAACTTGAACTCGCAATGACTAACAAAGTTTAACAGTCCGCCTATATGTACACACGGCACCCAAAATCTTCACTTTAGGCGAGCTACTGGGCTGTATGCGCTAGAGTTTTGGCACAATACTGAGTAGGTTACTTTCTAAGACTGTCACCGTTGCACTTTCTGTCGTTAGTCTTCTTGCCTTTGTGGATGCCTTTCGAAAAAAGAGTTTCGCAGAGGCATTCGCCAGACTTGTTTTCAAAAGGTTGTATAGGCAACAGTAAGCAATCGAAATGCCCGAATCTTAGTTCAACTGCAATTTCTGCATGACAGCTTTTGAGAGTCCCATATCTCGTGACAATTTTAACTACAATCTCGGTTTTGAACGACGAGACCAGTTCTCCTAAAGGTTATGTGACCTTTTTCATTTCCAATGCCTCTGTGGAGATTTTGCAAATGGTCTGCTTCAACCGCTCCTTCCTACGCATGCTGATTAAATCTGTCATGGCGTTTTCGCGTTTTGGAACCGAAATTCCCACCACACGAAGCAGCCGCCGCAGGAGACACAAGTTTCCGCTGATTCTAACCAATCAGACATCGGCACGAAGTCTGAGACATCGTTAGCCTACGTACCAGCGACAGAAGCAAGGAAGACTGCTAAGGTCACCTTTGACTTATTTGCCGTCATCCGCCAGTTGTGCCCTAACCGCAGCAGCGGTCATATACGCAATTGGGGATTGAGTCTGCCTTATCATTGGCTTCAGCACATTGCGACGCGAAAGAGTAGTAAAGTGGAATTGTTGCAGATTTTCAAAAAGCAAATCCTCTGGTCTATTTTGCCATGACCAGTTAGCCTCTTGGTCGTGATGTTTAAGTTCTGTGTAATCTACTGACATATGTCTCAGCATATCTGTATGCATTCCTGCATCCTTTTAAATTGTTAGCGGTGAAAGGCTCGATAGGGCACCGCGTATATTTCCAGCCGCCACCGTCGTGATATTAGCATCACCTGGACAATCAGGGTCGAGAGAGGAGAGGAATTAGAGGCACAACCCGTGTGTCATCTAGATTTTAGCCCACGTGGAGAAGTTAGATGCCATTCCAGCGACCAGAAAAGACTTGAAGGTTTCAGGGAAGCGATGATTTCGAGGGCTTGGACACACACCCCGGTCGGTTGAACTCACTGCATTCGGGATCGTCGACTGGATCACCTCTCAAATCAATGTCAAGAAGAATCATGTGCGTAAATGAATTTGGACGCTGGACATAGCAGTAGATTGTTTAGCTGTCTTTTTTTCACGATCACTCAACTCTTTCTTGTTGCATTACCGACAGAGCTTTGAACGAACCCGTAGTTTCTCCAGTCTAGACGAATCCATGTATCACCATTTACCCCCTTTAGACAGTTAATTCTTACGTTCCGCCTTAAGCTGTCTGTCCGTCCATTGGCCCTAACAGGCGCATTGCAGTGCCTAGGCCGTCATGTTCTCCGTCTTCACTTTCAGTAGCATTTAAGCCAGTTAGGCAGGCGAAGGTGATTGGATGCCACGGCAAAGCCTTGCGCGTCTGCGTTGTCATGTGCCTTTGAGGACGCGTCCTTCCCATTCTTCGATTCGTTCCCTAGTCACCCATCCTCTCCCACGGCTTATCCCCATTCGTCTACTTGTTTTTTCCTTCGTATACTCTTTCCTCTTTTTATACCCTTGGGCGGACTTGGCCAGCATTCTGCTCCATTTCTTCAAACCTCTTGGGATTTTCTTCCTTCTCCTCCTCCTCCTCCTCCTCCTCCTCCTCCTCCCGCACAACTCTACTTTACCCCGTCAGTCTAATCGACATCTTCTGCGTGGGCTTACGTTTCCAGGGGGCGGCTCAGCTGTTTACCGATTTTTAATTGGACTCGGCTACAACAGTATTTTTTCTCGCCCCACCTGCATTTATCTCGGGTAATTAAACTGCTTTTGTCGCTTGCCCCCCGCCCCCTTTGCAGGGGTTTGGTGAAAGAGATGTTTGCTAGTCTTGCCGATTCGAAATATCATCTTATTTTGCCGACCTAGCACGGCAATAATTCGGGTTTGGCTTTAAAGTTGCCTGCTTCTCCCCTACTGGACTGACCGATATGGGCATAGAGAAAGACCCTGTCTGTGCCGTGGATGTGGTGTGGGGCCAGTCCGTGGACGTCTCGCTGATAAGCAGTCTGGCCCCATTAACACCGTAGGCTATGTTGCCGTTATATTCCATAAAGTCTATACAGATAAGTAGTCTTTTTTCGTTTGTTCCAAAATGAAAGTTGTGCTATAGCTTTCATGCTAACTGGCTCTGCTATTCGGTTAATTCTTAGCCGATACTTCATGCAGACAACCAGGCAGTTGAGTCACCAACTTAGTTTCAGGTAAGTCGCTTAGATACCACGAGGAAGATGCAACCTTCAGTTTTATGGAAAGTGGGATTCCGAATATATTAAATCCGATGATTGTCAGTCTTTGTCCGTTTTGAATTTTATTTTTGCCCTCTTCATTACCATAATGGCGCACATATGTACAAAAAGGGCACCCAAAGGAATTTTTCCTACATATCCCTCAATAAACTGATACTGATAACGGTATGCAGTCTAACGCTTTGTTCTGCTTGGTAAATAATATGAAAACAGCGAGCTTTTCTCTATTTGATCCGTCTTTGTTGGGGACTCACACCAAAGGAGTAGTGTATAAGCGAGCCTAACCCCACGCCATCACAATATTAATGTTGCTTGTGTTTCGTGCGATTACCTTCGCAATCCATTTTAACGTATGGTAAGAGTTTTTGAGGGACGCGCTAAGCTACCACTTGGTAGTCGGACTTCATAATTATGCATTTATGAAAGGTGAGGAATTATTTTCGCAACCCGTTTTATATCATTGTTACTAGAAGTGTTGCTTTGTGCATTTTGCAAATGTTAAACGCATCAACCCTTTTCTTCCTGATTTATTTCTGTGTTCTAATCGATGCAGTACTGCTCATTAAATGAATTTATCCATACTTGTTTAAAGCACCGCCGGGGTTACCTCGTTTAAATCCATATAAATACTGCCCCCTTCCTGTTTCTAAGTACCTTTCTTTCGCGGTGCTCTTAATAATCAACTTCGAGAGCGCAGAACTAGACCTCGTTTCGTCAAAAATGAAAGTTCTGCACCCTTCCAGTAGTAACTGGATGATTGTTGCTTCTGATTCTACCACTTGATACGCTACAAAAAGAAGACTCACCCTCGGCATTTTTTCTCCCTTTTATCTTTTCAGCCTCTTGGTGAAGACGGACTAATTGTTATCTGCTACACTAGCGGCACAACTGGTAAGGCAATCCTGATCCTTTGTCCCCACGCTGGTTTATTCTTTGGTGTTTTACAGCGAAGCAATCCGCAAAAAGTTGGTTTTGCCACCATGATAGTTTTGAAGAGCCGATCAGGATGACCTCACACTTATTACTTGTATCGTACACATTGCCCGTAAAGAGAAGGGAGACTGGAATGGCCATTTCCGGCTCATTATCCATCATCAGCCTGTCATTCCCAACCCCAGGTGATGCATTGTTGGTGTTTGTGCCTGGTTGGCCTTCTCCCAAATGACGGATGCTTTAAGCGATTTGCAAGGCTTTGGGAGCAAGCTTTACTTCGACATTTTATTCCTGTAGGGCTGGCCCAAATTCCGGCATGATGTGTTTGTGTTTACTTTACTGTAACATACTGTAGCGTTTTGTCATCTGGCAATTTTGAATAGGCATATGTGCTTGAAAGCGTTTACGGCTTGTCTAGCGTTCTCAAAATTTTCTCACCTTTACAGTTGGCAGTCCATTTGCTTTTACTGTCGAACATACAGAAAATGTTCCCTTTGAACGTCGGCGTTAATTATGATATCGGCTGCAGCACCTATTTCGGCAACAGAAGATCCAGTGTTCCTGGACAGTTGCTGCGAAACTTGAATGTGTGTAGTGTGCCTAGCATACCAATTTTATGATATTGTCTGTTACGTTGTGTTCCTTGCGAGGTATCTCTTTTAGAATACTGGTCGTTTTAGGTCTCAATTACTTGTCAATTGTTAACTTAAATCTGATTGCCAATAGAAGGGCAAATGCGAGTCTCAGGGAGCAGATGTGATCGTTGGGACAAGAACTTTATTCGGCTGACGTTTCTAAATCCGTTGCGGATCCACCGTATGACAGAAACAGATAATTCATGCAGACAGCTGCAGTTTTATAGAATACAGTTGCTATGCTACTGCATACCTAGGATAATTAACGGCTTCCTCCTATCAAGAATGGTTGTCCGTTTGTGTGTTCATTACTTGATGGCCAGCTGCTGAACTTTAATCATCCCTATCGGACTTGGCGTGATGATTGCTGGGCCGCCTGGCTCTCTGGCTCTGAAGTTTGAAAATATGTTCGCCTGTGCGCTCCCCGAGTGACACATAATTTTGGCAAAACTGAGTCTTAGCACCGAATATTGGTTGTGCAGGTCGTCACACCTGTTGATAGACTGAGGGCACGTAGACCACGACTGAAGCAGCTCGCGATTCACACGATTGTCAACTCTCGCGAGAATTTCGACTTCATCAAATTTGAATGTGTGGCCGGTTCTTGTCGAATGAGCCGCGACCTGAGAATTGACGTCATTTATTAGTACTGATGCCGCGTATTCGGCAATTAACATCTTAAACAGTCTTTCAGTTTCTCAGGCGTAGTTGCTTTGAGCACAACTTCACCACATCCTATAGACGAATATAGATGTTTCTTGCCGTGGCAGTAGGTCTTTTGGTTTCATTATTGGCAACTTATGGTTGCCTTCGGTGCATGTGCAACTCCAAGTGACCTCTGAGAAGATGTCACTCCAGTTGGGAAGGGGTCACTTATGTGGCCCCTTTGTAGGACTCGAGAATCAAAACCTCCGTAATGCATATGGCCTTGCGCCCAAAATCCTTGTACGTTGGGGTTAGGGTCAAGCTAAGAACTGGTTATAAGTTTAAGGTTAGGACACGGGAATAAATACCCTTAGTGGAATTTAGCGCAAAGCCATCTGTCGTATGGGGGTTCTGTGTTTTACCGGAAGATGGGAGGGGGCATACATGTAACCGCCTATTGCGTCTGTTCCAGTCACTACTCTTACTCGTCAAACTCAATCGTGCAAGTTCACAGAACCACAGTGAAGCCTCGGCTAACAAGCGGCTCCATCTACGAGCATTTCAGTGCACCACTAGCAGAAGAGTTGTTTAGTTTGACAAGCTTGCGTTCACTTAGGCAATTGTCAGTGCGTGTTTGTGTGCCTGTGTCCGCAGTTGAGTCTTGCTTCCAGGGCCTGAGCCCTCGGTCCCCCGCAGCCAATCAGTGAACTGATGCAGATTCACATGACGAGCTCGGTGCTGGAACGGACTAAACTTGTTAACCGAAGTTCTACTGTTGTAGGTGTAAAGGCGTCTTCGACAGGCAGTTCACGACAAACCCTTATCTCTCCCGATTTTATTCTTCAGGTACACCGAAAGGCGCCATGATACTTAACAAAACAATGCTGGCGGTAATCGCAGCCACGTCCGCTGTCCTTGGAGAAGGGGTAAGTATTTACAGATCGCCCCCACTCCTCCATCTCACTTTGTATTGCTTATCCATTCCACGGTTGTTTAGACTTATGAAACGTCCCCCCCCTAATTCAGGACATCTTTCACAAACTAAGCTGGTCTACTATTAAGTGGGTGCTGTCAGTGCTTCTGCACAGCACGAATGCCACTTTCGCGCATTTTTAAATACCTGTTTGGGTGCTGGAGCAACGGTGTCGATTTGTGCTGATGGTGACTATCAACACCGAGGATGATATTTAGGCAAGCTATTGCATAATTAGCTCGTTATTGCTAATTATCACGTAGGCATCCATCGCCATCGATATAGTCTCCTCTACTTCTTGCTGGAGCTCACATTTTGCTTTGAATCGACGCCTCTAACTGACTTTTTGCCGTATGGTTGTGGAGTTCTTGCGTACTCATAGTTTGACCTCTCCAGCTGGTTCGATTATTAGTCTACCGTCTGTGATTTGTTAAAAGTTCAAGCACACAGCAACTAACACAACACAGTTAGACCGTTGCGAATGGCGGTGTCAACCATGTTGCCCAAGGAAGGGTGTACGCAGATAGAGATGGTGACTTGTGTGCAGCATCTGCCGCGCCAAATCGTTCCTCACTTACATGAACTTTGTGCTCTGACTGAGTCCGGCCAACCCTAGGCAGGCTCCGTGAAGTGGCTGGCAAGGTGAAGCAGTCTGTTTAAGCGTATCACACCCACGACCGCATAATGAAGCAGCTTTGTCACAGAAACAGAAGGCCACGTCTTTTTAGCACCTCATAATAATTTCAAGCGGATCAATTCTTTTATGCTTATGAGTGCGTGGTTTGACCCCACTTTCTCCCATGTGCCAGTCTGCTGTCTGAGCCGATCAGCCCCTTACTGCTGGGATTAGGCGCAAATGGCTGGCGCGGCGTGATTTGCATTCGTGGTGGGTTGAGTCCATGTCCACACCGCCTTATGACATCACGGCGTGCGCCGTTGGTTGAAAACTCGGCCGCGCCTCTTGGCCACGCGAACGAAGGAAGTGATAGCAGGATGGTGTATCAGCATAACTGCTGATGAAGTTGGAGTCCGATATCCAAGCCTGCAATAGTTCTCGTCCAGTCTTATAACTGACCCATGCAATTATCCATGTACACGCGAGGTTAACTTATCCGCCTTCCTTCAGGGTGTATGTAGCGATGTGAGACAGTGGATCACCTCTCGGCACTGCCCGTTTGTATTTCTTTATTCGCAAACCAAGTCATCTTGTCTACCCCGTATAGTGGCGAGAACAGTCGCGACATGGAACTTAATAAACGACACCAAACTGCTCATCTAAGTCCAGTTAATACTTTATTTGCATGATTCGATAACGCATGGCAACTGTCGGACGATGGGTGGCAACAAGAACCTGGGGCTCGTATATTCGTTTCCATTCATAACAAGTTTACCTGTTCAGGGAAGCCGAAAGGATGCCGTCTAACCAAGCCCAGTAAGCACTTAATGTAGAGGTGAACGAACTCCTTCCTCTACGCACTGCCACTATGCGCAAGATAAACTTAAAACCAACTTCACACAGGCAAAATGAAAGTTCTCCAATAAATCTTTGCCAAGTAACCCTGCTGTGTGGGGTTTCCCGTTACTCAGTCGACACAAGTCTGTTGCCGTCACCGTGTTGCTAAGATCAATGGTGAAATAGTTCGGTTTCCAAAAATTTTACCTCTCAGTATTTCCGTAAGACTAGGTTGTTCTGGGTGCAGGAGGCGTGACATCCAGAAGTAAGGATATTAAACTTCGTTACTGTTGCATGAGTAGGGCAGGTAAGGGAGTCAAGTCTTATTGATTCGCCTCTGTAAGGGACACATTTGTTCCTTCATTACCATCCTTTCCTGAAACTCCCAATCATTTATTTTTTAGACTGTATCTGAAGAAGAAACTCATCTCTCCTTCCTTCCCTTGGCGCACATCTACGAGCAATTTGTCGAAGTATGTTTACCAGTACCTCCCCTCAAGCCCATTTATGCGTTTTTTATGAATAGATACCAAAGTCTAACATGTCGGTTTTTGAGTTTTTTCTTCTGGTCCGACTTTACAGGCCAGTACAAGAACCCTTCTTTAGTGGCTATGGGAAAACGATCGCAAGTGATAAGTCTTTCAAGGCTCAGTGCCTGTGTGCCTGGTTGGATTGCTCCCCCCCCCGCCATAACGCGGACCACGTGATAGACACACTACATCAAGAGGCCAAATCAGGGTACGGCCGGCATTATTCGGTTTGCGCTCCCACAACAGATGCTGAACATGGGGGAGGCGGGATGGCACGCGTACGGTCGTTTTCGGCTGCGCCAGCCACCTGCGCCCTCCCCATCTCTGGTCTTCTTGACCCTGTCTTGACACGGAGCACAGATGGATGAGGGAAGAGAGAGCGAGTGTGTGTGTTAGATGCAGTGAAAGTCTGCTATTGCTTAAAACTAACTCACGCGCAAGTCGCCGTTCCTGCATCACCTTGTGGTGGAGCACATAGCAAATATCTTCGGAAGCGATAGCCAAACTGTCGTGCTTGGCTGGAAATGAAACTGGGGCGTCTAGCCACGTGAACATAGAGCGCACTAAGGATGTATAGGTGGTTGTCTACCTTCCCGCCTCTTGTTACACTGGTATATCCAGGGCGGTGTTTTAGCCGTTAGAGGTCATCTTCCTACTCTGCACTGACCCTCATTTTCGTCCCTGGGCCTCTACTCTCATTTACACCTCTGGTTGTCCTTAACCACGTTCGCCTATGCGTTTTCGCTGTGCCAGTGCTGATGGCCGCGTTTTCATTCAATTCGGGTTGAGGGACGTCTACTCACGTCTCTGACCCGGTTTGACGCCTGCTCTTCCGCTCAGTGAACTGCTTCGAGAGAACTCAGTAGACTTCAGAAGAGGCCACACGATGATTGGTGGAAGTTCTCCCGTATGCTAGGTCTGGATTGTTTTACTAGCTGTGTGACTATTTTTTCTAAAGAGTGAGCGCGTGTTTAGAATTTGCGCAGTGTTCAACCTTTAGAGCAAACGGAGTCGTTCTTCACACCTCCGTCGTGTATCCTTTTGAGCAGTCGTTTACGGTATACTGTATGAGGCCTATACTATGGTGTCTTTGTTTAAACGTATCAGCGCCAGCCTTCAAAAAACAGCGAGGACCTGGTCTGTTGTCTTTAGAAAACAGTGGCACTGTCGTCTCGCCTTTCAGCAGGCGAGAATCAGCGGCCAGATTGGTGTTGGAGGAGTGGTCAGTGGCTGTCTGCTTTATTCAGCCGCATCACCTGCCGTGTGTTTTAACCGTGCCTAACGCACGAACTTTGACCTACCCTGGTAATTATACGGCGTTGAGCGCTGGCAGGCTCGTTGACCTCTGTTTCCCTTTGCGGCCGTCCTGGCTGCGGCAGCTGTGTCAGCTGGCGGCATCCGAGTGGACTGGTCAGCCATCGCTGCTCGTGCGAATTGGCTTAGGGACATTTTGACGCTTCGGCAAGGCAGCGTTTCCTGCGTAGTCGCATGGGCGCCCACTAGCTCTTCGTCCCTCTAACCTGAAGGCGTCCAAGACACGTTTAAAGTAAGCGTTTTTTTATTGCCTTGAGGCTGCGCACCTAGTCAAATCAACTACATATGTCCAAATTATGACCAGTCAGAAGTGTGCGGAGGGTTTTGCAGATTCTCGCTAACGTGTGCTGTCCGCGCCAGCATTTTTTGGCGGCCAGACTACAGGTCTATCTGATGAGGCTATGTTTTATTGTGACTATCGCAGCCATTTATGTGAGCATCTGTTAAAACTGGCTATATATTGCTAGTTGAAATATGGTTTTCCGCCTGACAGACTACACACTGTAGTGCAGGGCCATTT
Organism: Ligula intestinalis; assembly: GCA_036362985.1. Classification (NCBI taxonomy): domain Eukaryota; kingdom Metazoa; phylum Platyhelminthes; class Cestoda; order Diphyllobothriidea; family Diphyllobothriidae; genus Ligula; species Ligula intestinalis. Next base: position 48,613,098 of record JAYGXS010000003.1, read on the forward strand.
ATTTCACCACGAACGTTTCGAGTACTCTTCAGGCTTAATGACGCCGTGCACGCAGTCCAGGTGGCGAGCAGCTTAAGCTGATTTGTTTTTTCTTATAACTATGTATGTTTGGCAGTGTGGAAATTGACAGGACAACTCGGCGCTTTATGTGCTTAGCTGGGCGTCTGGAAGCGAGCCATTCTAAGGAGAGGATACTCTTAAAAAAACTAATGTTTCGGGCCACCAAAATGCAATTTTTAAGCAAAAGATAACTGAAAAGGGTAGCTGACTCTGCTGTTGTGCCGACCTGTCAGCCTGAAAGTTTACGTGAAGAGAGGGAGTTTCGGTTATACCAGTGTATCCTGAAGAAAGTCATACTATATATGCCTTCCTATCGCAGTACTGTGCCTCCTAAACGGGCCGCACAGTAGATGCGCTGGACTAACATGGGATCCAGATCAGTGCGCGGCGGGCGTTATTCGGTTTGCGGGTCGATAAAAATTCCGAACATGGAAGAGGGGGAGGGGGTGACGTAGTGGCACGCACAGGGGCACCTTCGGCCGCACCAGCCATCTGCGCCCGATCCCACCTCCAGTCTTATTGACTGTGTCTTGACACCGGACACAGGTGGGTTAGGAAAGAGAGAGACAGAGTGCGGTAGATACAACACAAGTCTGCTATCAGTTAAAACTAATCCACGTGCAGTTCGCTGTCCCTGCACCACCCTGTTGTGGATATCAGGGACACACCGATGGTCGAACCACACTACCGTCTGAGCTGTCGTCTTTTATTTACATAGACCACTTTAAGGGATACTTTTGGCGGAAGACCTGCAGAGCCACGGCCGTTCTTCGTTCCAGCGTTCATACCCAGCGTTAACCTTGATAGTCAAACTAACGATGCCTGAAATGCGTATACCAACATTTTCGACGAACTAGACGCAGCGAGAATGAGTGCAGTGAGGAGGACCGGTTGGTGCACAGCGCACATTGACCTTTGGCTGAATTCGACTTGAAGATTCCACCGTAGGTTTTTTTCCAGTTAACTAGTAAACCTGACCCTCTCAATATCCCCACCACTGCTGCGCTGATGGTATACGGAGTGCTACGTACCATTCTGTTCAGCCATTTTATGTTGTATGCACCAGTTCTCTTTGTTCATATACCATGCATCACAGACGCTTAATATAGTCCATGGTTTATTAAGAGAGAGAGGCATCCAGAATTTTCAGCCAAAATGGCTCCTCTTTATGAGGCCAAGGGATGAGTTAATAAAATATTCAAAGATCTAGAGGTTTACTCAAGATCCACGTCTATTATGGAGGCAGTTCTAACCTCATTTCCCGTTTATTTACAGGCAAGGTAGCGTGCTAGGAACTGGAGTACAGAGTGCTGATATGCCGATGTATGGCGGGTCGTATGTCGGAAACCTTCGGGCCATGAATTCAGACTGTAGCGGATAGGCAACCCCACCAAGAATGCGATCAGCAAATTGCTTGACAGTTGCCACGTGTCGCTGTGTTATAATATCAGCTAAAAAGGCATTAAAACATCGTCAGCTGAGGATTAAATGCAGGCAATAGCTGTTAATTCGCACAACTGTCACCCTCACCCCAGGCGCAGTGCGCTCGATCAAAACTCGGGTTGACCTGTCATTCTGGCCTGGCGACATGTTTTGGTGCTGTGTGTGTGTGTGTGCTTGTGTCTGGTCTAGGAGGAGGTGGTGGTGGCGCTTCTAATAGTCTGCACCCAGAAGATGTTTCCGTTACTCGGTCCTGCCATCAGCAACAGCACAAAGACTCGGCGGTAAACAAAAGTGTTCCCGCTGGTGCGTTTTTTTGTTTCGATGCTTGTGTGTGCGCACAAATGGTCTGCTAGCAGAGAAGGGGGGGGTCGGGGGGGGGGGGGGGGGGCGCAGCTGAAAATCGCACGAGGACGGCGTAGGTGCGTCCGCACTCTGCCGACTGAGTCATACCAGTGATCACGCGATTCCCACCAGATGACCTAGACAACCTCGCATTAGGCCGCGCTCGCAGAATGCCCGTCTTCTGCGCCAGGATCTTGGCCTCGAAAGAATCAGCCCTCCCGCCCCCGCCCACGCGGCGATGGGGTTGATTTCGCACCAGGACTCACCAGACCGACCGCTGGCCCCCGACTTCCACCGTTACGGAACCACGCCGGGGGAAATCTAGGAGATAGACTTCATGGGGCAGTTGTACGCGCATTTTATTTACTCGGATGGTCCTCATAAAATAGGCGCAAATCCATTTCAGGTAGTTGTATTTGTGGTGAAATAAGTTGCTGAAACTGAGACTCCTTTGAAGGAGCCGTCGGCGTGTTTGTTGCAGAAATAGGTAGCGGCAGCCCTTGGTCTAGAACTTTCTATCTGCAAACATCGAATCGCGCCGAAACCACCAACGACACGATGAGCATTTGAGGTACCGTCAGAACACCGCTAACAAACATTATAACTTCCTGCTTATTGAAGCATTTCTAATGTAGGCTCTATATAGCGTTTTAAATGCGGTATCTATGTAAAAATTTTATGGACAGTTTCTCTGGATTTTAAATTTTTCAGTCTTGGCTTCTTTTAAATATTTCTCAGTCAAAAAGGCCTTTGTGTTTTTAGCTGTGTGGGCGGGCCTTCATTGGTGGCCTCCCGCTTGCCATACTACTAATACACTTACCGCCAATAATTGCAATCGTAACTCATCTTTCCATTATAACGCTTTTTTAAAAGTTACTTTTGAAAAGGGACCCTAAATAGGCACAAGGACTGTGCACACTGCGCTATACATATTGACTGTATTCAGCTCGTGGCGTGTGCTGAAGGCATGCTTGTGAAACAATACTTATTGTATGGAACACAGTAAAGCGTCTTCTGGGACCATTTGTTTATTTGTCCGACGTTTCGAACTCTCATGCGGGTCAATTGTCAAGGGATGAAAAATGTCCAAATTGTGCACCTGCCTGTCGTCGTCAAAGTGGATGCTGTAGAAAGCCAACACAAACAAAAATGCAAGTTCCAGGGAGTAATTAATCAGCCATCAGAGGCGCTAACAGAAGCGGGTAATTCCTACACAGGGAGTTCCACTATTTATAGGATATAGTCGAAATGCTACTATGACCACTAAGGGCTCCCCTCTTATCGGTGATAATTCTCCGCTTGTGCGCTAATTACTTGATGACCAGTATGCGGGTCGTGACCTCATGAAAATTAATCACCCGTGCTGAACTTGGGCGCGGTGATTGCTCGGCCGTATGACTCTCTGGCGCAGGCATTAGACGACGCGTTCTCCTGTGCGTTCCCCGAGGGTCAAATTGCTTTGGCCAAACTGGGCCTCAGCGTCGAACATGGGTGGGGCAGATCGTCTTACTTTTTGATAGACCGGTGCCCGTAAAACATGACTCAAGCAACTCGCGACTCACTCGATTATTACCTCTCGCCATTTGAATGTGTGGCTGGGTCTCGTCGAATGCGCTGCGCCTCCGCACCGTTGCCGCGCTTTCGGCAGTTCGCATCTTGAGAATTCCTTCAGTTTCTCCAGCGTAGTTGCTTTGTCCGCTAGACGACTCTATGTTTCTTGCCGTGGCAGTGGGTATTTTGGTTTCATTATGTCACCCCTAATGTTTTACGCTGGTTTGTGTGCTAGTCCAACTCCAAGCGGTGCCGGAATAAGGACGACGACCCCCGATGCGATTTTGACGTACGGAACTGCGCGCTAAAATGTGTACTCGGTACGATTTTGTCGTTTGTTGCGTAATTTCGTGAACCGGGGCATTCTCAAACGTCTGGTGTTAGTCTTGCAAACTTTCTTCCGTACGCGGGTAGGCGACCATGTCAAGTATCGTGTTTTCAATTCGTCTCCTTTCAGGAAGTATGTCCTTGTATTGTAACCTCCCCACCTGCTCCATAGAGTACCTTTCGGACGGTTACTGTGCTATCTGCCCGCGGCACCAGAAGAGTCTGGCCGCTGTGTGCGCGGGAACACGCGAGTTTCGCCGCGTCGCGCGAGTGCACGCGTCCTTACGCGCACGTCGAGTGCTGCGACGCCGCAAAAAATCGTCTGACCACCACCACGCGTTTACCCCCACGCCGCCGCTACTTCGGTGGCGGATGCGACCGCTCTGTGTTGTTGCACTCGGATTTGTATGTGCGAACGAGCATGGCGACGAGCACTGTGTTATTGGAGAGCACGAACTGAACTCTGGTACGTTTGAGTACATTGACAGAAGCTGCCAAAATGTCGAGTCTATGGGCTTTTTCGAGTCGGGAAGGGAATTTCAAACGCTTAAAATGTTTCCACGTCTTGCACTATTATAGTGCCCTTCTGGCGTGTTGTGCTGCAAATCTACCTAAAAGACCCAGGCTGTTTTATTACACCGCGTTTTTCCGCTTTAAAGGTCCTTCTGAATAGTCGTAACATTCATACCCACAATCCCCTGTAGTTTCTGCTCGAGGCGTGTAATCGTCTTTGTTCAACCGTGGTTGGTTCTCCCCGTCCGTCTACTGCTAACCCATCGCTTATCTGGAGTGTTCTATTAGGCAGCATGGCGTCTGCTATCGCCTGCCTTGACCTATTAACCAGAGGTCTGATGTTAAACGCATTTTCTTTTTCTTGGGTGGTAGCAGTCAAGCCGGTGGGGTACGCATGTGCGCAGCTCCTTTCCCGAACCATCTTTCTGGCAGGTGCCAGGTGCAACCGCCTCCCTTTACCATGGCAGTGTATGACTGTACCTCCTCTGAACAAGCTTCGTGCAAAGTGTCTTTTTTAGACACACAAAAGCAGCCATGCTTCGAGACTGTTTACATGCGGCTGGATCCTGGAATGGGAACGGCCCCAAGTAATACAATTGGGCTTGCACTAAAGTACTCACTTACTTTGCCCTAATATAGTAAATCAATTGGCTGACAGGCGTGCAAAGGTCAGGTAAAGGACACACTCGTTCGTCCATGAAGCTCACATTCGAGCCGCAAGGTGGCTGAAGATATAGGCGAAAGAACATAATCGACAGAGAAAAGGGAAACTAGGATGACCATTTTTGGCTTATTAGCCGTTTTCAGCTCGTCATACACAACTCGAGTGTTGTCCCATAAATTGGTGCCCCGTTCGAGTTTCGAACCCCTGACCTTGATAGTTAGAAGACGAGCGCTATAACCACTGCGCCACAGGCTTGCCTATCAGTCACTGCATATTCCCAATCAAAACCAACAAGACAGCAAGCCCGTGACCCAGCGGTTGGAGGTTTAGACTTCTAACTAACAAGGTGGCAGTTTCGCAACTCGAGTGGGGCACCAATTTCTGGGGCAACAGTGGAGTTGGGTATGACTAACTGACGACGGCTAATAAGCCAGAAATAAACATCCTAGTCTCCGTCGTTTTTGTCAGTAAATAAAGTATACGGTGCAAATACGATTACTCATTTTTAAAATATATTTAAAAACTTAATGCCTCCTGTCATAAAGGGCCACATCCTTAAAAAAGCTTACAACCGCCATCTCCGTGGTACAGACGGCCCTGCGCCATAGTTCCACGACTGCATACCTATGCGACTTGGCGCCATCATCAAACGCTCTCACTTTTTACGGCACCCGCCCCTTGGTGTTTTAGTCGTACTGTAGGTGTGGGCTACCTATGACCTGTGAACCTTTTCCTGTAATGTTGGCTGTGGATCTTTGGGTTCTCTGTTTCATGTTTTTCTCGTTCCTGTTTACCCCTTCTAGCTCTTCATTGTGTACCTTGGTGGAAGAATTGGATTCTACTCGGGTAACATAATGGCCCTACGCGACGATCTGCAGGCCCTCAAACCGACTGTGTTTTCGGCCGTCCCACGGCTCCTATATCGTATCTATGATGCTGCCAATGAAAAAGTCTCTAAGTCTAAGTTCAAACGTTACCTCCTCGATTTGGCGGTTCGGGAAAAACTTAAATATCTTGATAAGTGAGTTTTTGGCTGAAAAAGACAAGGATTTGTTGGCCACCTACGTTTTTTTATGACAACTCGACTTTGCCTTCAAGAGTTTGCTTTAACTTCACTTCGTTATCCTTCGCTTGTGTTCCGTAAATGCGAGTAGTTGACTAAAAAATTATGGACTTCGAGTACAGGTTACTTCGGTGTCTGATGATGCTGATTACCTGAATTATATCCACCGTTGCCAATGCGTATGTCTACCAAGTTAAATTTGTTGCTCTAAATACTTACTAGTTTTCCTAACTGCATTTCGCTTGATATTCGCTTTTCCGGCTTTTATTGCTCTGAGTCAACGCCATTTGCTAACGAGTTTGCAGTGCGAGGTGATTTTATTTCCGAAGTTGGACGCTGCGTCCAGTATGGATTGTAGGTAGGATTTAACGGCTAGTAAGCCATAAATGGCGATTCCAGTCTCCCTTGTCTTTACTGGCCATACTATCTGCTTGTACCAGCGTTTACTGACGCCAAGGAGGTCGGATATGGTTATTCGTTAGTCCCTGTCCTGGTCAACATTACTTCTTGATTCTTAATTGCCAGTCGCCATACAACCACTTGCTTGAGGAGTAGACTTTCGACTCAAAGGCAAAACAAACAGGCCGATATATTCCCTGCAAACACGATAGATGCATGGTACACACAGCTTGCATATAGCAGAATCAGGTAATGCCCTTGATCCACTTATGAAAAACTCGACGGCCTCTGTGAAGCCAAGACGGTAAGGGTGAGGCGGAAGTACAGCCACCGCCTTTAACCTGAGCTACGAGGCTCTGCATGTGGGTAAAGTTACCCGCCCAACCTAGTGTATCGTATAGAATGCCTCAGATGACTATCAGGCTCGATTTCATGAACGACCCGTAATTCAGTCTGGGTGAGACCGCCTCGCGACAGCCAGTCTACCTTGTATTTGTCAGCTACATCAGACTTTTATTGATTGCTGTTGGGTTTGAGAGTTCCAGCACAAAAGCCCCCTTCTATTGTGTCCTACGACCCGCATATTTCGACGCACTTTATTCATTCGTTCAGGACTTTAAATACTGTTAGTCGAAGTCGACAGGAATTGAGCCGACGGTTTAGGCAGTTGAGCGTCTATCCCAGAAATCACCTGAGGCCTAGTCAAAAGTTTAGGTCTTTATGATTTGGAGTTTGCGTGCGCCTGAATGACGGTGGCCTATAAGCCAGAAACAGTCAGTCCATTTACTCTATTGTTCGTGCTAAATACGCATGGAGTATCAGTCTCCAGCTGCAATACATGGCCATGTTACGACACAGTCGGTGGGATAGATTGGGTTTGCTCTGAAAATTCTTCTTCCTATTTACAAGGTCGCTGGACTGGTTTGAGAAAACATGTCTGACGGATGTTTGCAGTTGTACTCCACTCGCGGTAAACTTTTTGATCTCGTGGTACGGCGACCTTCTGCACCACTTCAGGTTCCTGCAACATCTGTCCAAACACTATGCAATTTTGCAAGACAAGGGTTGTAGCCGTTTCGTCCAGACGTGCAATTTATGCTTTATCATTAACTTCCTGATGGGCGTTAGTTATGTGTCGTAATTGCGAGCTAGCATTCATTCATCGCACCCTTCACGCCAGCCGTGCCTCAGTCATACACGAAAGTTCGAAGCCCTGACCCGGGATGGGCAGTCCATATAATTATGTCGTCCTGGCATTCTGGCGTCATCGTCCTACGAAACTTTCCTATGCTCGATGGCCATTCCTCACCCTCACCTCCCCCCCCCCCGGGAACCAGCTTCGACCGGCGGGCAAGACCACATGAGTGTTGATTGGGGTGTCTCCTCGATACTACTCTGTGGATCTTGGTTCGTTTCTGAGAGAGAGAGAGAGAGAATGCTTTACTTTGAAGGTTATATCCAAAATGTTCAGCAAAAACATGACTCCATTCGCATAGAGCAAGGGATAAGGCAAGAATCATGGTTAAAGGTTTACACAGTATCCACGCCTATTTTTGAGGCAAGTCGGCTTTTTACTTCTCAATTTCCGTTTCTTTAAGTGCGAGGTAGCGTGCCAGGAATGGGAGTCCTGAGTGCTGATATGTCGATGTACGGCAAGACACATGACGGAAGCTTTGGCGCATAGTACGGGAAGACTTCGCAGCCATTAGTTCAGAGTAGAGAGGGTGAGCCGCCTCACTAATAATGCGATCAGCAAATTGCTTGAGGGAGATCAGTCGTATTGACGGCAACTTTATATACGATTTGCCTCCGCGCTTTTCATAATCGCCAGTCGTCTTGGCAACGGAGAACGACTGGATTAATAAGGATTAAAAGATTAGCAATCTCTCAAGTCTGTCTGTCACTCGCCTCACACACGCCCCACTAGTGCATCCACGGCATGTAGGTAGTGAGGGTCCTTGACGTGTTCAACGAATTATCTAGGAAAAAAATGTTTCTAGACACATGAAGTGATATTTGTTTGCCCCTCTTTTTATTGAAACAGTTTGCCTTTCTCTTGTAGAGGTATTGGCCACGCTACGTGTCCGTACCCAGTTGAAATGCACCGATGTTTAAAAAAAGCCTTAGATTTATGCCACAATCGCTATCTTTGGAGCGTATCACAGTAGTTTTTTAACCCTATTTTGCCTTCCAACTCTTCTCCTTTTCCAGTGTACATTTAAAGTAAGTATGCCTTCCGCAGAGTGCGCAGCGCTTTACTTCAATCCGCCTTGCTTGATTTGTTTTTCTTCGCCACTTGCCTGAGTGCCTGAAACCACAAAAGTAACTCTTGTTTACCTTCCTCCCCTCCACCCGTTTGTAGACAGATCTACCGTCAAGACACGATTTGGGACAAACTAATTTTTTCGAAAATTCGGCAGCAGTTTGGAGGACGTATTCGCCTTTGCCTTATCTCCAGTGCCCCAATCTCTCCGCCCGTTCTTCGATTCATCCGTGCCCTCTTCTCCTGTCCGGTAGGTGTTGTATCAAAACTGCCCGCTTGTTTTGAAAACCTCACAGACGAAAGTCTAACGATGTTCACCGTCTATCCTACAACAGGCTGGGCGCAGGGACGTTTACTTATGCCAGAATTTGCTAGGACTGACTATAGACTCGCGTAGCATTTGCTGCATTCTTTGCTCCCTCACCTACCTGGGCCCGTTGCCATGACAGAGCGCAGAAGAATGGTGGCGCGCTGGCGGACACTACGAAACAGCCCGACTAGGCATGCCTTGTACGCTTGGTTCGCCCAAAGTAAACCACAATTTCGTACAAACAACAAAGTGGAGTGACTCGGGCGCCACCGAGTGGGGGGGGGGGGAAGTGCGGTACCTTAGGAAGCACATCAAGAAGGCACCATTGCAGCCTCACTCCTTCCTGAGAGGTGGACCGAGTTATCTCTTCAGCTGACAGCCTTCAGTGTCCAGTGATTTTAGCTTACAGTTGTAAACTCAGGTGTCTCCATTTTTTATAGTGAGTAGCATGGACTGAGTTCTGCCGACCTGACCATTTCCCACCCCTGCTCCCGTGCGCTATTCTACAGCCCCAGCCGATCTATCTATTAATTCTACACAGCCCGTAGACGCTTGCGCCGCGGGCTGCCCCCCAGCACAAAAAATTTGGATTAAAAAAACTGGGGTAGTTGGCTCGGGTCTCCCTTGTGCGAGGGTTTCTGCTGGGAATGCCTCCATTCCCACTATGAGTCCTTGCAAAAGAGGCGCCCGCGTGAACTGCCATGAGAGCGTGCACCTGGACCGTGGTTATCGACCTCGTTAGATCTGATTGGTCCATGTCTCCGAAACCTTCTCATCACGTGGATTAATAAATATACGCAGCCTTTTTGTAAGAATGACCTGTGGCAATGGAGACACTCCCAACAGTTCCTTATTAAAAAGGAGTCATTGCGGAAAATTTCATATAGGCGTACTGGGAACCGGATTCGAGCTGATACCTCCAAATGGGCGTTGGCGTCTGTAGCTGCCAATTGTGATGGTTACTTGAATTTCGTTCCTAATATTACGTGATGGGCCTATTTTATTTTTGGGCAAAACTCTTATACGCAGGGGATCGGTACAGGCAACATATACTTTCTCTAACTCAGTTGCTCCCCCCCCCCTCATCCCGTCGTTGCCCCTCTGAAAAACTAATTTTGAGTACAGTTGCAAGCGCGCCAGACAGAGACAGCACTCTGAGACATGCAATTAATGGAATATTAGTTTGGACAAGGAGTGTACGCGAGAAGGCTTAAGGGTTTGTATGCAGAGCAAATTGCGCAGCACGCTAGACTGCGAGGCCTGAAGAATCCTGTCTAATTTGTTTAAGGGCCGAGTTCCGCAGTTAGAGAATTCTGCGCTTATTTTTGCTCGCCGCACTAATCTTCTTTACCAGTGGAAACGCGTCCTCTAGGATTTTTCGTTGGACCATAGTTTATTTATTTCATTACCATACAACAGTACAGGCCTAAAAAGGATTTACCAAAATCAAAACTACGCACGTTAATTTATCTTTTAAGATTTTTACTCACACTTCGACATCGCCTATTAAATAAACCGATTTAATGACCACGACTAAGCGTACGTAGATCGATTTGCTTTGGCTTTTTCGAGCGCTTTCCAAGGCTTTACTCTTCAGCGCGTACATTGCCTCAATCCTTGTTAAGTCTTTATTCCCACCTCCTCTTCCCTTACCATCTTCAGGACGACTTCCAGTCTTCCTGGACACAGTTGTCAACCTGACATACCGAACCATTCTATGTTTGCAAAGCCATTGCAAAGCACTAGCGGTCGTGGTTTAAAAGTTCCCAAGTAACGGGACAAATCCATCCTATCCCGAAAGGCAAGTCGGGCAGCTACGATTCCTTACTGTGGCCTCTATGGTACCCTCGCCACATTTTGTAGGATGGTTCGTGTGGCGTTAGGGGTAACATGTGTTTGGTACACCTAGGACCCACCTTTGGCCCGAATCGCGACGGTCAAACACTCGTCATTATTTTTAGTATTAGTATTTGCTCGAGTATTCTTTGACTCACTATGAAGTCGTAACACGTACTTTACACTTCCCAATAATAACAACAATTAGTATATTACCATACTATTAAATAAATAGTGAATAATAAACCATTTACAAATCTCGACAAAGGAGTCAGCCAAATATAACGGCCGACTCTAGAAACAGAACCAACGCGTGTAGGGTAACGTCACACGTCTGCAAGGCGAAGACAGAACTCGTGTTCACTGCGTCCGCCCAGGCCTTGAGAGAGAGAGAGAGAGAAAGCAGGGAACAGCTGCTTATATGTGACTGCGGAGCAAATTCAAGTAGTGTGCGATTGGCGCGCTGCATTGCCCGAAGGGGTGTCGTGTTCAGTGGCCTTTGCCGCGTCGGCCGAGGGGTGATGTACTAAAGAGGTCCCTGGGCAGCCGCTACTGTTTTTGACACACATGTGCGCCTGAGTGGAGGTCGGTCAAAGGTCTTTAGGTCAGCGAATCGCATGATTTTCAAGCAGCGGGCATTTAACAAGGGTCGCCGGACAGCATTGTTGGGGGGAGGAGGGGGGAACAATCGCATGCAGGTCAGCCGAGAATTCACAGGAGATGAACGTGGAGAATTCCAGCATTGTTCAAGCGAAGATAATATTATCATTATTTATGTATGTTCAGTACCTTACGGTGATGCAAATACACTCACAGGCACCGATTTACCCTCTGATTTGTGACTTTTTTGCCCGTTTTTTCAGGTACTGGAGGGCTACGGGTGCACGGAAACCTGTGGGCCACTTTCCATATCCGTGGCCGGTGACCTAAAGGGTGGGCATGTCGGTGCTCCGTTGCCGTCAGTGGAGATAAAGCTTGCCGACGTTCCGGAAATGAACCTTGTTGCATCCCGGGACAAAAAAGGCGAGGTGCGTCCAACGCCTGTCTCTCAGTGCATTTTGTAAACATCAGCTCTTTGGGGTCTAAACGTACCGCAGTTGATAACAGCCAATCAGTTTACAGAAAAAGACCTGGACTAGTAAGGCTACAGAACGCATTTTAAGCATCAGCTACTAACACGGACTAATGGCAGTTTCTAATTTATTGGCTGTGAGTCTTTTTCCCTGACAGACGAGCCCTCACCTGAGGACTTTAGACCATAGTACCATATTCCCTCTTGCAGCTTCTTGGCTTTCAAGGACGCATATTTTTCATTTAATCAAATTTTAAGGAAACGTAAATTATCGTATTTGAATGTTTATAGGCCTATGGCAATTCGTGTCGATGCTCATAACATCTATCTGTGTTGTGAGAAGTTTGTTTCTACATAGTTTACCTGATTATCGCGCTGAATATTTCACCACTCCATTGTTTCAGATCTGTGTACGTGGGCGTTCTTGTATTACTGCGTACTTCAAAGCTCCAGAGAAAACGGCGGACCTCATCGACAAGGACGGCTGGCTTCACACAGGAGATATCGGAATTTGGACAGTCAGTTTCTCTCTCCTGCTTTTTTATGCGTCCACGTGTGCAAATTACCCTATTTCATGTTTCTTGACAACAAAATTACCTTTCATTTTGTTTTACTTTTCCTCCCTCCTCCCCCACCCCCATCCAACTTAACTAGACCGGCAGCCTCAAAATTGTCGACAGATGCAAACACATCTTCAAACTCTCCCAAGGCGAATATGTGGCCCCAGAGAAGGTAGAAATGGTCTACCGAGAAAGCCGCTATGTGGCCCAGGTCTTTGTCGACGGTGACACAATGAACTCCTATCCCGTAGCCATTGTTGTGCCAGAGCAGGAACTCCTTGAGGAGGCTCTAATAACGGCCGCCAAGGCGAACGCCTCGCCGAAGAAAGTAGCCAATGTTACAAAGCCCCAACTGTCCAATGGACACGCCGTCGGCAATGGCAACGCCGTCGCCGCCAATGGTGCTGCTTTGGTGCCCGTAGATAAGTCAGAACGCAGTTTTGAGGAGCTCTGCAAGGATCCCTGGGCGAAGAGTTTCCTCCTCTCTGAGTTAAAACGACTAGGTGACGCTGCTGGATTGAAGGGTTTTGAGAAGGTGAGTCTTGCAAGTACAGATGAGTATCCCGAAATTTTGACCGATGCCTTTTCGATTCAAGCGGCCTAGGCATTGTAATGCAATATAATCTCACGATATTTCAGTTATGACAGGAAACCAGCTTCTGAATGCGCTTTTTTATGGCTGCCAACAAAATAGCTGCTCATTAAAAGTGGCATTCTTAGGTAGTGTGCATTCTTCTCATGTATATTAAATGTCTTGAAATTGGAAGACCTTCTATAGAAAGTGTACACAAAATTTCCTTCGCGCCGATTAGTGCTGTACTCAAGCTGGCGGTGTCAAGACTCTCTCTCTCTCTTGGGAATAACCTTCACGATATAAAATTTTACTCATTGCCCATGAGGATTCGTCTTGTAGCTGTTACCCGCCTCTTCTCGTATCCCTTTCCTTTTCTAGGTGAAAAACATATATCTGAGCTGGCAGCCCTTCTCCATTGAGAACAAAATGCTTACCCCGACGCTGAAGGCCGCGCGCCCAATCATTAGAGATTTCTTTTCGAAAGAACTAGCAGGCCTGTATACCACGCCGCTACCCGAGCCACTCAAGTCTTGATTTCCGCAGTCCTACCCCTCCTGTAACCCCTTAAAATCACGTATTTTTGACGACCACGCACTGGGCTGCGAGTCTACTTGATACTGATGCAGATTGGACTGTTATACACTAATCACTAATCATTGAAACTCGTCTTTGGAGTCGTTTCCCACAAACATAGCTTTTGACATGTGTGCACGTATGTCTTTTTTTTTTGTCTACCCACAAGCAAGCATTTTTCTGTTGCAGTTATCTCATCTATTAAAAAAAACGTCTCTCGAATTCGTTTATGTGAGACCTAAATCGCTTGCATCTACCTCCATTTTTCATGTCATATTTTTATGCTTATCCCTTGTACTGATCAGACGTTCACTTTGAAGTATACTCGGATTGCAAAAGCCGGTCAAATTCTTCTTACCTCCTAGATCATCTAGCTCTTAACAGCTTCATCTGCGGAGGGATATGTCACGCTAAATAGGCTTTAGAGTATAGGCCGGTAATACAGTGGAGTCCGGTTAATGTGGACAACCGCTTAATGTGGACAGTTGGCCAGGAACGGAATTTCTCCATAGTAAAATCCTCCGGTTAATCTGGACAGCCACCGCTTAATGTGGACAGCACCAAGCTGTCAACTAGTCGGTCGACCCACAGATTTTGTCAAAAATCCAGTCCAAATCGCCCGCGGCGGGGAATTCCCGCGTCCTGTTCGCCACAGTTGGGAGGTGCAGTTGTCGAAGGAGGCCGCCAATACGTCATCTAGGCTATTCCCACTCCCCCTGTCCTCACCCAGTCTCATCAAAAGAAATGAGGGCGGCATTGGCCGTACTCGAAACGGGGCATCGACAACAAGGTTTTGATGTGGAGAATTTTGACACTGTGATAAAGAACTTTAGGGGAGCTTTAAGAGAAAATTTTCCACCAAAGCAATCAAAACTGAGCATGTTCTTTCAATAAAACTTCATTCAGATGCAAAATTCTGTTTTTTATGCGTAGAAACGACTGGTTTGAGGTCAGTTCGCTTAATGTGGATAACCGGTTAATATGGACAGTTGGCCTGGAACGGAGGTGTCCACATTAACCGGACTCCACTGTATCACCATTCGCCCTATCCGCGGAGTCTGACCGGGGATAGGGGCGTATGATTGCTGGTAGTCAAGGGAAGTCGTCTTCGAAAGTGGCAGAGGGATGGAGATGAAGACGTCTGAAAAGTGATCGTAATCTTCTGTGCTCGAGGACTTTAGAGAGGGAGAGGGAAATATGCTTTAGTTTGAAGGTGGCATCCAAAATTTTCAGCAAAAATGGCTATATTCATAGAGTCCAGGGGATAAATTAAAAAAATACCCAAAATATAGAGGTTTATGCAAAATCCACATCTATGTTGGAGACAGGTCTGGTTTCAACTTCGGAATTTCCGTTTCTTTACGTGCAAGGTATCGTGCTGGGAATGGGAGTACTGAGTGCTCATATGGTGATGTACGGCAGGACACATCGGGAGCTTCGGCGCATAGTACGGGAAGGCTTTTCAGTCGTTAATTCAGAATGCAATCAGAAAATTGCTTGACCGCTGTAAAGTGTCGCTTTATCATAGTATCAGCTAGAAAAGCATGAGAAACCCCGGCAACTGAAGTGAGCATTCAAAAAATACGTTTAAAAACCAACAAGTCGTTTCCAAACAAGGATGAAAAAATGACCGGTGAGCAGTAGAAAATGAGGGGAGCATGCAGGCATCTATAAATCACCACATATTAGGGCTAGAGATTTGTTTTATGGACATAGAGGACGGATATAATGTAGAAGTTTACGAATTTTCATGAAGAATAACTGAACAATTAGATGTCAGAGTAATACCGAGGTACCTGAAGGAGGATACCTCATTGTTCAGGACTGGCTGAGGGTCGCAGTCGGAAAACAGATTGGATTGCTTTCTGGTTATTCAGTAGTAAACTATGCTGAGACGTGGCTCAAGCCATCTTTCAGAACCTGGAGATGTGTCTGACTTTTGAGAAGATCATCAGCGTACTTTACATGCAGACATTCATTTGGCCATCGTAGGTCATCAGTGTGGAGAGATAACAGGCGAGGGATAAGACAGACCCTTGAAGAAGTGGACAGTTTTTGGGAAGAGCGGTGGATTTTCGCTTGCTGCATTTGACGAATTGAGTGTATCGCTGTGGGTTCAGCAAGTTTAACCCTAACAAGTGCGATCTTCAGACCCGGTTTCTTAGGAGAAGAGAAGTCATGAAAGGCCTGAGTAATGGGAATTATCTATTCTGTACAGACGGAATAGAGAATATGCAAGAAGAATTGGATTGTCAGACGGACGCACAGCCGACGGCGTCTGAAGTGAATTCTGCTTGGCAGTCGTCAGATGAGGTCCTGTGTTGGTCGGCCTGTGATTGACTGTTCCAGAGGCCGGAAGTAGCAAGCGTTCCCAAGTGTGTGTGCTCGACTGGAGCTCGTCACCACAAGTGTGCTTAGTGTGGAGCTAGTTACTACAAGTGCGGCAAGAGAAATAGTTCCCAAGCCAAGAGGCAGCCCAGCTGGGCGAGCCTGTGTATATCTTTTCTTGAGGGATTTGCGTGTGTTTTCCGTCTGCTGTTTGTTCAGGTGTGTGTGTGTGTTTGACTGAGCGGCTGATGAGCAGTTCGGAGTTTGCCTCGAGGCGTGTGCATTCATCATGTCGGACGAAGAACCTGTCCATCGTCAGGGAGAGCAGGAAATGCTGTGGCTAGAGTGAACTCGTGTGTACTATAATGTGCTCAGTTTTTTGTCTCTTTGTCGACAATAGTGCCATTTTCTGTGCCTATAACCTTTCCGTGAACTGTCGGCATTCCATCGAGATTTGGGCAGCGTCCCAGTTAACGAAGGCCTTGCTGTGTGTCTTGACAAGCACTGAGAGCATAATTGTTGGGTTTAGCTAAATAAACCAAACCTGCCCTGATGAAGTAGTGGTGTGTGGTGTTCGGGTTGAAGTATATTGAGTGCCGCTTGATTGGATCAGCTGGTTAGTTGGGGACAAGTGTTTAGGAAAGAAAGCCAGACACTAGTGGAATTACCATTATCCCTAACTCTAGTGCGGCTCAGAGCGGTCAGCAATTTTTATAGAAAAACGAGACGAATGGTGGGCCATAAGTGGGATTAAGCGATGTGCATACCTCATGTGTGCCTCCAGTTCACGCCAATCGGCTAGCCATGTGAACTGATCTGGATGGAATGGACCGCATACTGCAAGAAAAGAGTGACAAACCAGGGTTGAATTATACGATGGTGAACGCTTGAATCGGATTTTTGAAAAGAAGACTTGGCGCCAAGTGATATTTTTTGTTGGCTTATCGGACGTAGGTCTTCAATCAGGAATGGGCATACGCCAACCTATTGACCTTCCGAAGCAAACGAGCTCCCTATAGGCGGCATAGATCACGAACCGGAAACAAAGTACCAGGTTGGTTGGCCATTTTATAATTAAAAACAAGCGTAGATAACAGGATTTATTGAATTGAACAAATTTCGCGACAGCTCTTCAACCGCGTACTGTCGTTGCTTGAGTCAGATAACAGATAGAAGGACACAGCGGATTGAATTTCACAGAATGTTAATTTATAATAGCAAGGGTCATAGTTCAGTTTGAATAATGATCAACTTCAGCTTATAGGAAGAAAAGGGAAGGGAAGAGGAAGTTGACGCAAACCAAGTCGTGATTATAACTAGCTGCCTAATTACCAAGGTAGTTGGAGATTGACCACGTGGTCTGTCTGCTTGCACAGGTCGGGTTTCGCCCGCCGTATGTAGACCGCTTCCAAGTAGCACAGGTTCCGATTTGTTCGTGCCCGAACAAGTACTCGGAAAACTCTCTTGAGCTTGACAGAGTGACCGCTGTCTAGCAGGTGGTTAGTAATCGAAGATCGTTGTACTCTGTTTTCTCCTTGTTAGGCAAGCATTCAGCGGCCCTGGCATTCGTTTACGCCAAATGTACTTGCATCCGCAAGTGCATGTGATACAATTTGTGGTGGCGTGCAATGTCCCTTTTACCGGAAGATTTTTATAACTGCAGAGAGGAACGACAGAGAATGCCGGTCAATTAATACAGTCTGTTTAATTCAGCCAATCAGAACCTTGTCTACCAGTTGGGACTGATAGCCCAAGCATACGCTAGTACACGGCACAGGTGGTCCTGCAATCTCGGGAATTATAATTCGGCAGACTTCGGCCGTCCATGCAGAGTTTATTTGTTTCGGGAAGATCGGTGAGCGCCCAGTCCTGATTGAATAAATATCTGATCTGCCGTGACAGAGCCCGACAGGTTGTGAAACACTGATGAACGTGAAATCGATGACGTGGCCTATTGATTTGGTAATCGAGCGCATTTCCAGTTCCATCTGGTAATAACAACCGAACAAACCCGAAACAGACTGTACCAATTTACCCACATTGTCTGTCGTCCCTAGTCTCTGCTAATGTAGATCTGTTTGATCGCGAGATAATGTGAAGCACTCGCACACAACCAAGGTGTCGACGGACACTTCACACTAACGAGTACTGACTGTATAACATGAAGGGGAGTACAATAACGCATGGAACTGAAATACACTTATCCAGTCCAGTTACTCTCGCCAGCCAGTTGGATCTCAATCTGAGGTGTTGGTGGCGGGGGGGGGGGGAGACTTTTTGGGAGTCAAAGCAACGGTAGGGCTCTGACTCCAGATCAGAAAGTTGCGTGTTCAGATCACGTCCGGGTTACCAATTCCCGAAAGTAGTTGTGTCGAAAAAATGAAGGTGTCCTAACTCAGAAGTCGGAGTAGGTTGAAACAGCTTTTACTGCGTGAAAGGAGTTTTAAAACAAGCTCTGCTGAACGACAGCCACCACTGTGTCCTCAGGAAATTTGTGACAGTATTTATCCGCTGCTGGAAAGCCCTGAATGTACATGTCGATTAGCTCAAGCTTATGTACGCCTCAAGCAGCTAGTCGATGGGGACTGCAGTACGGATAGGAAAATGCGTGCCTTTTGCAGTGATTGACCAAAAACGTGTTGTCACGAGGGAATACTTAAAGGCTAGGTGAACGAAGACAAGATGAGTCAACACAGCGGTGCTGAGTGTGGGCTACCACAACTTGGAACCGGCATCTATGACCAGTAATTGTTGCGCTTGAGGGCTCGAGGTTTGCGTCCTACGACACGCAGTATTCGAGCATGTGCCTTCTTGCAAACTAGATTGGTGAACCCAGTTTCACGTTACCGTAGCGCGTAGGCATTGGGGTCTGCGAACACTAGTGTGAACGTGTAAGCAGTCGCGAGAGGTTAGGCGTTGCACTGGAAGTTGGGCCGTTACAATACAACATTTATTTCGTTTGATGAGGACAAACTTTTGCTCTTTTGAAGCAATGCCCTGCGCCGGCCTTCTTCTCACCCAGTCTCCTCCCATGTGGTGTTTTGCTCAACTTTCTGCGCTTTGCAACTGACGATAAGCTCCCCAAATACGTGTTAATTGAAAAGGCTTGGCTATAGCAAACCGGGGTTTTGCCCTTGTCAGTGTGGCAAGGTGTAAACAGATTGCAGGTAGAGTGCTAATGCAAGTAAACACAAAATCATTTATCTGGGTCGTCAAACTATTTCGCAGCCGTTTAAAGTAAAACGATTACCACATAGGAAGCTTTAAGGTCTTAGAGAAGAAGGTGCAAGTCGTCTAAAGAAGGGATCGATTTTTCCGATTCTCTGAGCGGAGACTTGAATTTTGATTTTGGAGTCCTCGAATAAGCCAAAATAAATATCGCAAAGTTTTTTTAACAATCGGAATGACTTCTTGATGAGACCAACAGGATTGAGCCTTTTGTTGGCATTCTGAGGACGGCAGCTTTGTTATCAGAGACATGAATAACATAGAGCGGATTAAAACTCCGCTTCAAATTATTTGTCCTATGCCAGCCATGTATCATTCTGAATTAAGGATATGATTACGGGAATATATCTAGTCGGACAATTGAGTTTTAAGCTTTGCAACTGCACAACGGTCTATGTCATCCGAAGTTGGGAATATAACGAGAGTTGCCAAAAAAATCCAGGCCCAACACTTACGACCGATACGAGCGTGCATGTGAGTCCCAGGAAGAAATTGAGCAGAAAAAAAAGATGGGATCGCTGGGACATAAAGGTCTTGCCCCAGTGATCCTTTCGAATTCTTCATCATTTTCTTCTTCTTCTTTTTCTCTCAGCACTTACTAATTGGGAAAAAAGAAGTAAAGAAACCAAGTCTTTTGCGTTATGCATTATAATTTAGCGAAATAATAATGTGCGCATAGAGTGAACGGCAAAAGTAGTTTATGTAGTGCACCTCATAGTGTCAGCATTTTATCCTACGGAAACGATGCTTAAAGGAGTTTTGGGGGTGGGGAAATAGGATAGGTAGGGCAGGAAATTTTTAGCAGTAAGTGTCTAGTGAAAAAAATATAGTCGAATTTCTTTTCCGCGGCCGCCTAGACATTGGTGTGAGCGGCGCTCCGCACCGCGGACTGTACTGATGGTGACTCACTCCACATAGGCGAGCATGTCCGAAGGCCCACTGCTGCTAACGCGTACGTCCGCACTGAAGGCAGCCTCTGCAACAGCCAATCACAGATCCGCAAAGGCTGGTCTCTCCCGCCGGCGAATAGGACGTAGGCAATCCTAGGTCGCTGCAGTTTGTCCGGCCAATAACCTTCAAGGCAACCAGACAATGCCCGCTCTCGCTGCCACTTGCATGCCTGCTGCTAAAACCGCACTTGAACCGCGGCTGGCTCTCCTGCTGGACGTAGGCTCGCAAAGTCAAACTTATTTGATCTATTCTTTGTTCCTGTGTACACAATAAACTTTTCATCCAACTCTGGCCTTCACGGACTTC
>JAYGXS010000003.1:48633470-48682431 GCA_036362985.1 Ligula intestinalis
CCTAAATCCAGAACAGTAAGTTGGACCTCAGGTAAGTCGACGTGTGTCTTAGTTCGACCATCGCAAGCGAAGATGTCCACCATTCAATCAGGAGTAGAGACGGGGACTGTGGTCAGGTATAGTGATAGCAGACGCGCCACTACCTACCTCACTCTAACCCTCTCAATTGTGTTTAAACGGCGACAAGACAAGGTGAGATGGCCGCACAGGGAGAGGGCGTAGGCTGCAGCCGTAAACACTGCCTAAACTTCGTATATAGTGAAAGTAGACTTTGCGCCAGTACTACTGCACTGTCTACTCTCACTCACCTATAGTAGGCGTCTAGCCTGATTCTGAGAAGCCAGGCCTCGTTCTGCTAAACAACCACTACTGGTATTTCTAGTGTTTCTGCTAGGGTGCATCTGAGAAATATTGACGTTGCTTAAAGTCAGCGCAGGGTTCATATCCCCTCATACCTAACAAGAAGTGTAGTATTACTGGCGCTGGCACTGGTGCCACCACTTGTCAGCGTTGACGCTGACTGAGCCTTCGATAGGGCTCCTATACCCTTGATCTGAATAAGGAAGGTGAATCTGGGTTTAACTGCTTCGGGGAAGTACAGGCTTGGGGGCCTGAGCAAAGCTGTGCTTGCCTTGGCTTCCGCACTCTCAGCTCGATCCCTCGAGCTGTACGGAATAAGACGCTGTTGCCATAGGTGCTTGCATATGATATAAGTGCAAATTCTAGAAAGTATGCTTACTGAGGCTAGTAGATAGTATACTATAAGTACTGCCTGTGTATCTTCTATTTAAGGAGACGCATTCAGTATGCACTCACCTGTCTGTATGAGGTAGAAGTGATTAGCATTTGGATAATAATAGAGCTGGGTGTCCTGAGCAAAGATGCATACGCCTTGGTTTCCGCACTTACAACTTGATCCATCGAACTGTACGGACTAAGAAACTGCTGCTATAGGTACGTGCCTATGCCAGGAGTACTAGAGCCAGCACGGGGTTCATGTCCCCTCAATCTCAACAAAAAGTGTCGCTAGCACTGATGCTGCCATTTTTCAACGGTAATGTGGGCTGAGCTAACGCTAGGGCTTATATCCCTTTGCTCTCAGTAGGAATGTGAGTCTGGGTTTAACTATTTCGGGTACGTTCACACTTGGGGGCCTGAGCAAGCTCTGCTTGTTTTGGTTTCCGCACTCTTATATCTGAAGGAAGTAGTTCCGCTGGTTGGAGTTTGGTCTGGGGTCGTGTTCCCTTGATCTCTAGTGTACTACTTTTGAAAGTGTTATTCTAGGGGGCTAATTCTAGTAACCGTACTTGCTAAGACCCCTAGGTGGTAGACTACCATGCAGCCTGTGCATACATGTGAGACATTTTAGTTTTGTGTGCAGTTATAGACCTATTAGGGGATATTAGTCAACTCAAGGTTTGGGAAAGGTTAATAAGACAAGAGCTGCGGATCTGTCATGCATTTAGGTGGTAACAAAGTGACATGTGCCACTTGTCAGGATACTTCTGTTAGAAGTGCTGTGCCTAGGCTAAAGTGATGGTTCTAGTAATCATACTTGCTAAAGCCTGTACATGCATGTAGAAATTTTGGAATTTTAGTAACAGTAGGGTTAAAGAATGTGCATTTGATGAAAGCTTAATATCTGCCACCGATGCGCGCTCAAATTTCGGACTTTTGTACCATCTACAATATCTAGTTTTAGCTCAGAAGTTGCGGAGCGCCGTCTGCCTAGTTGGAAGCAAGATTCTCCAGCAGTCCACTAGTCATTGAAGCTTGGCAACTTCCCTTATCCGCACTAACGGTTCAGAAATATGATGTTCATCCTATTTTATATATTAATTCAGTATAACAGGTGGGAATATTAGTTTATCAGCTGAGGTTATTCTGTCTCATACGGCAGGTAAGGTTTTTAACTAGCTTCGCATTGTTACTGCTAGGACTTTTGCTTCTACTGCTAGTTCTTTATATTAATAGTACTGGTAGCGGCAGTGTTATCTCATAGTGGGATAGTGAAAGTACCTCTTAAAGTAGAATTGATGAATACAGTAAGGAGAGAGCACACAACAAGTATTAATCTCAAGGACAGCCGTATGAAGTAACAGTATCAGGTAGGTACAGTAGGACAGTCTAAATCAAATGCAACAGGAGAAGGACAGTTTCAGTTATGCTGGTAGCATTAATGTTAGTGGTGAAACCAGCAAATCAGCGCTCTCCATGCGTACTGCCCTTTTAACTCTATCCACCAGGCTGAAATCTTATTGGTTTACGAAATTTATTAAGAAATAGCTCAAATTTTACCATATCTTTATGTTGCATTTTGCCATTTATTGTTAATTGGCTAAATTTTGCATTGCCTAACTCCCTCTTGAGGACACAAGAGAGGTCTTCTTTGTGATAGGAGAGGAATCTGCCCTCTAGTCACCTAAGTTGCTACATGCTATTAGGTCGTAACAAGTGGCTACCGTAGCTTTTCTAGGTTATCTAGATCTAGCTTAGATTTTTAGAGATAACCATCTTTCTAGAAATGTGCTCTACAAGTTCTGCACTAGAGGGCAACAGTATGACAGTACATTGCTGCAGTGAAAGCGCATTAATTGTGATGCTGAAGATACTAGCGATTATAGTTCATTCAGTCCATAGGAAACTGTTACCATATTTGATCCAAAGAGCATATTATTATACACGTTTGGAGTCGGCTCAAGATAGGAATAACAATGGGGACAGCCTGCCTTATGCCTAAACAGGATTCGGCGACTGAACGAAGTGCCGAGAGTACTGTTTTTCTGACATGGCATCTAGGGATTTTGTCTGTCCGGGTCACAGGAGAGTCATCTCTTGTTGTCACCGGGTGTAGCATTCGGTGGACAGTGCACACCTAGTACTACTGAATGTATAAGATCGGGACCTAGTATGTAGCCGCAACCTATATCGAGGATTATTTAGCCACTTGCTGTTTGTAGGCTATGATAATACTTTTTCAGGAGTTAACTCCTTCTCCTGAGGTTTAGGTGACGTCTCAGGTCTAATAGGAGATCAATCTCTTCTGTAATAAACTAACTGCAATATCCTATAATTTTGTCGCTAGTTAAGTACTAATGAATAAGAAAGGTAGCACCTATACTGTAACAATATCTCAGTGTAAGACATGCATCTTATATTTGTAATAAGCATAGCTGATGGAAATATGCTCTTACACACCTCCTTGTCCTCCATGGAAGTGATCGGTAGAGCATGCTGGTTAAGCTGGGTTGATTTTTGTCGCTGTACGGATGACGCAGACCAACAGCCGATTGATGTAGCCGTTGAAAGTCCCATGATAATGCTTTGTGTCAATCGAGCGCCCAGACAGGTTCGTAAGCAACTAATAACTCTCGGTTTTGCACGCGACAGCTTCGGCCATCTATTTTGTTGATGCCCCAGTTATGCTCCAAACAGGTTGATGTAGTGACTTGAGCGCGACTTAGGTTTTCAGTGATAGTAAACTCCCCGCAGCATCGAACCGCATTCTCGCTCATCACTCATCCATCTGAGCCCGATGTCAGTCTGTCACACCTAAGGTCCGAAAAACGCCTCGCGTGTTTGTGCGGGGGAGGACATTAGAAGCGCGGCTGGTGTTATCTTCTTAGCGGGGATGCATTCTACTGCGCGATGGCTGGACTATTTTCAGGTTTGGCGCTTTTCCGTTTCTATGACCATATGGCCCTCCTTCCCACCTGTCATGGCATCTAGGGCTTTGTCTGTCCGGGCCATAGGAAGGTCATCTGTTGTGGTCACTGGGTGTCGAGGTAGACGACCTCCTAACCAATATTTCTATTTTTCAGGAATTTCAAGAAACCTGCAATGTGGTAGTCAGGTTTCTCCGCAAAACGTACAATAATAATACATAGTAGGACAATCTTCAGATATAAATGAACAACATTTCTAAATACAATAAAATAAAAATACCTATAACAGTTATTAAAGTATATTCCACTGCGTATCCTAATTCACCACCCATAAATCCCCCTAACCACCATTTTCATAGGATAAATGCTGGGACTAGGGATTAATGAGGTGCACGAGATAAACTACTTTTGCCGAGTGAACTCCACGAATGAACAGTTTTCGTCGGACGTAAGTACCTGAATCAAATTCCTTTGGCTTCGGCGGAGTAATCGCGAAATATGCACTGTTCACCGATAAGCAGTCAGTAATAAATAAACAAAAATCGGGATTTATTTATTAAAATCTGGCACAGGTACCAGATAAATTTCCAGGTGCGCACTTCGTTGAGTTTTTTGCAGTGGCGTCGCAACTAGAAGCTTAGCACGAAAAAACGCCAAGCACTGTTATACCACCTAGAACATTTTGGACATTGATGTGTCGAATCCCTCGCAGCTTTGCTAAGCAGGGACATTGTATATGGGAAGCATGCTTAGACTTTCAGCTAAAACAGTTAGCCCAACTGTGAAAAATTTTGTGGCCTTGTTGGGAGTCGAATTCAAACATCAGAGAAGGCTTTTCCGCAGCCAACGCTCTACCACTGAGCTACGAGGCTCACCGTGCGCCGTGAAATTAATCACACTTGGATCGAACCTAGGACTGGAGCCTATTATTCATTCTGGTGGATTCTAGATGATGACTTAGTAAATCCTGCCTGGGCAGTCAAGTTGCTGCTCTGTAATGGTGGACTCATGCACAGTTGCTAATATAATATATGCAGTACGGCCTAGAATTCGAGTAACGTGCCGACATATGCGAAAGGTTGATACTCTTTCGCTAATCGGCATGGAGTAAAGTTGTAAGAATAAGTATCGCATAGTCTATTCTGAAGTCATTTCAGTCATGATAGGACGCCGGCTTTTTGACGAGTTTCCTTCTGACTTCTAACGATGCGTATGTACTGTTGAAATTGGCCACTTAAGAAGTATGCATTTTTATCATTGATTTTTACTGCCTTGATAAATTTAAATATATTTTATGTAAAACATCAACGAAAATATTATTTCTTGTACTCGTTTGGTAGAAAATTACGCCTTCTTTAAATTTTATGCTTAAAGAAGGGACATCTTTCGGTTTAAAACAAATTTATAAATTGCCGATTATTTTTAAGCCTCTTGACTGCTACACCTGAATTCAAGGTTGAAAACCTGCGCGCCGTGTATATCCTGCTTAAGGAAAAATACGTTTTATTCAATGGTTTGAGAGAGAAGTCGCATAGTTCTCATAAAAAATTGCCGCAGATGCGGAATATGCTGTACACATTATAGGCAGCGTTCATAAATTGACGAACGTGATGTACCATGAATAAACACTTCAAAATCTTAAAAAGCTCCTAATTAGAAACATTTTAAAAACCAAAAGATACCCTTTCTTTAAGTACAAAATTTAGAGAATGTATAATTTACTATCAAAGGAGTACAAGAAGCAATTTTTTGTTTATGTTTTCCATGAAATACATTTGAATTTGTATACTTGAATTTATACAGGCAGTCAAAATTCATGATAAAAATTCATCCTATTTAAGTAGCCATTTTTTTCACATTTACCTTTCGAAGCGATCAGAGAGAAGCTTGTTAAAAGCCGGCATCCTATCGTGAC
Source organism: Ligula intestinalis (assembly GCA_036362985.1). Taxonomy (NCBI): domain Eukaryota; kingdom Metazoa; phylum Platyhelminthes; class Cestoda; order Diphyllobothriidea; family Diphyllobothriidae; genus Ligula; species Ligula intestinalis. The sequence continues at coordinate 48,639,051 of JAYGXS010000003.1, forward strand.
TGAAGTGACGTCAGAATAGGCTAAATGGCAATCATTATTACAACCTTACTGAATGCCAATTAGCGAAAGATTATCAATCTTTCGCATATGCCGGCATGTTACAAGAATTCTAGGCCGTACTATATATATTTGACAACTTACTTTACAGAAAAAGGTTCCTTTGACCGTTAAAACAGGTTCTACTCAACTTGGCATCGAATGAATAAGATTCTGGAGGTTCTCTAAGAAATCTTTTTCCTGGTGCCCAGCAGGGATCTTTCCAATCCAGCAAGAGTTGTAGGAGCAGGCAGGTTCTCGTCAACCATATTACCAAAAACTGGCCATAGATTTTCAGTTTAATTTAAGTCAGGAGTATTTACTGGCCACAAGTGTTTCCTCCAACAGTGTGGAGGTTTTTCTAACAACTTCCTCTAGGTTTCCAGAGCTGTGACTCAGTCCTGCATGAAAATAATCCTGGACATGTGCGGAACAAGTTTAGTCTGAATGTTTCACCTGCTCACACGACGTTTTCCAATCTTTTAAATAAATTTTACTGTAGTACTCCTCTCTATATGATTCAGCATTCACTCATTTACCCTGCGGTTTAATGTGCAAGTCAGAGAGCCCTCCGAAAGACGTTACTCCCCATACCATGACTGTAGGGCTAAACTTTGGAACTTCATTATTCACAATCATGTTACGAATTGGAGCCCAAATAAGGTCATTATTTGTGTTTGGTAGATGGGACACTTCATACGGCGATTCATTGGAGAAAACGACTTGTTTCCAGTCGTCTACAGTCCACATCTTGACCATCTTACAAAAAGCCAGCCTACGTTTGAATTGTTTCTCTGTTAGTGTAAGGAGTTTCCTTTTGTGATAGGCGGTAGCACGCAAACTTTCCTGCAAACACCGGGGCACACCGGACTTATAAACTGCCAAGCCTTTAGCATTCAGTTTCTTCGCGAGTTTCGCTGTGCTTTACTTTGGTTTATCAATTTATTTTGCAATAAAGATCTTCTGAATGTTCTAAAGAATGTTTGGTCTTCCAAGATTCTGTTTTGTGAGGGTACCTGTTCGCTTGTACTGTGACAACCAAAACCTGACCATCCTAATAGATACACCGGTAGCTTTAGCAATCTCCATTTGCTTGAACTCGACCTCTATCGTAGCAATAGCTCGTCCACTATGTGCAATTCATTTTGCAAATACATCACCAACCAATGAGGTTTAGGAATACACAAAAATGGTTGATGAACATTTATTTTTAAAGAACTTTTAAAAGATGCAAATAATGTTCGGTCAGCCTAGATTTGAAACCAAGAGTCAGCTGATACGTCATCACTCGTTTTTTCGGGCAGTAGACTTGAGTCAAAGCTCTTTCTCAGAAGGGATGTTCTCGGATTTTTTGGAAAATTGCTGTTGGACAGACGTCATTTCACCGTAGATGAAGCAAGTCAATGCAGCATTGCGTAGTAACAGTTATTGCAAATTCATGCAAGTAATCTCTTACGAATTCGATCTATAGATTTCGCTTATTGCCACTCTAGGTAGCATGTTACGCTGTTTTAATTTTTAATGCAGATAATTTAAGTTTCATTTTAAGAAGTTGGTAGCATGCAAACAGTTTAAGGACTGTCCTTAAAGGTCGAGGTTCAGTAGCTGTGGAGGCTTCACAGTTAACAGATACCTGACAGTTTTGTCAAAAAATGCAGGCGAGTAGCCACTGAAAAAAATCAAGGAGCCGGTAGAGACTGAAATGTTAGTGCACCATGTCTTACCTTGCTGGTGTGTCCGAAGGACAAGGTAGACCAATAAACGATCTTGAGACTGGTGTGAGTCACTGATCGGGAGCGAAAACCCGCTGGCAACTTCTAAATCCCAGGGACGTGATCTACATCAGTCAGAAATTTGGTGCCATTTATCGGCTAATGAACCTAAAATAGTCATTTCGGTCTCTCTTGTCTTTAGCGGTTCCATTAAACCACATCCTTAACAATATATTCTGCTTGGTGCCTCATTATTTGGCTAAAAAACTGTGGAGCTATGTTGTTCATCATCACTACTCTAACTATACGTGATTCGTTGAAATTGTGATTTGCAATGAAAGGGTCAAACTAAATTTAGGTCTTATAAAAGTGAACAGATGAGTTGCAGGAAGTGGCTGCGATCGTGCAAACAGGAAGTTTGTGCGTCCAGCGTTTCAGAATAATGCTTATGAAGGACAACATCAGATACGGATAAATCGTACACAGGAAGTTACAGTATTTAAAGGTTAGCAGTCGCTATATGACCCCACATCTATGATAATTAAGGACTCCCCCTTCATCGAGTACCGTTATCCTCTGGCAAGGTACTGGCTTGATGGTCAGCATTCAAGTCGTTAACTGCTGAAATTTTACCTCATGCTGGATGCTAGCGTGATGATTGCTCGACCATCTGTTTCAGTATTCTCATGCGCGCTCCCCGAGTGGCGAATTACCTTGACCAAATGAAATCTCTGTATCGAATATGGGATGGGAGGTCATTGCACTTGTTAATAAACTGAAGGCCCGTATCTATTTCCGTTTCCGATCATGAGCTTTAATATGGATCCTAAAAGCCAGGCAAATAAGGTCCTTTTTCTAGCGCTCACAATGCCTGCCCTAACTCAGGAAATCTGAAGATTTGCATAAGAAAAGCCTTATTACGTAAAAACAGTTCACGTGGCGTTTCCTTAAAAGCCTTGCAGCAGTAAAACAATGACCTTTCATAAAAATAAAGCGCATTGCGATTTATGAAGTTATGCTACGTTGTTTAAAACTACTAACATTTTTTAGGAAAGCCCTAAAGTCTGAAAAATTAATAATCGGGTTTGCTAAGTAAATTTAATGTAGAATAATGTAGAATAAGCCTGTTTAAGTGAATAAAGCAGCACAAGTATAATTTAGTTTGGAAATAATGCTTTTGAGAAATTATTGGATACAAAGGCCTTATTATTACGCTTAATGTAAAGTATGGCTGTTTTCAAACAGTCCAAAGTTACAGTACGTATTCCATGTTTTCATGAGAATAAGAAGTTGTTTCTTTCGTTTATACATCGGTGGAGATACGTTGAACCAAGATAACCAGATTATCGCTTGATTGCGCCGATTGGGAAGTTACAGGAGTAAGATATTTCGTGAGCTAACATGCGGACATGCCGGTCAGTGACTAATAGATTTAAAGGACTTGTCAGGTGCGGTTACAAACCTACCATTTAGTGTACATTGAGAGAAATTTTCTTCTGCCACATATCTTTTTGATTATTTATATTATTTGATAGCGACGAGGTTCAGATCGTTCTCGAATAAGTGGTGATCATTTTACGAATTTCAGTGCTTCCAGTCAATTGTTCATAACTCTGCGAGCATTCCCATTTTACGATTAAAAAGTTGCATTGGCAAACAAATGTTTTCGGTCATTCATCATCAGGCCGGTACTCGAAATGGGGGATAAAAATGGTCAGTTAATTGCAGCGTTTATATAGTCGTCAGGTTGGGGAGAGAAAGGCATTGAGGGTGAGGGTAATTAATCAGTTGGGTTTTCCCTCGTCTCCTGAATGCGGTCGCCTGCGCGGGTAGGACGTTGGTTGCGATGCACAGAGAAGACTGCGTAGATTGTGCTTGACTATTCTCCGTGGCTTCGTTTTGTGTGTTTTCGGATGACGGGGATTCAGTAGGTGTAGGATTTCTGCGTGCAGTCGGCCAAGGGAGGCAGATTGCTTGTACAAGCGCCTTTTGACAGCATAGACTGGGTTTTGCAAACCTGATTGCCACTGCATCTGCTCTGGCTAACAGCCATCTGCAAATGCCTTTGGAGTAGTGTGTCGGCGTGTGGTATATGACCTGAAAGGCTTCTCTCGCGTCCACTTGGTGGTTCATATCAATAAGACGGACAAGGATTGAGCTTGAGATCGGTCTATTCTCTCCTTTGTTGAGCCATGCCGGTATGTGCTCGCGTATTCTCTCTCTACCTCCCATTCGTAGAAGGGGAGATTAAGTGAAGAGCACTCGCAAGTTTGTCACCGGGAAGGCATTCCTGACTGCTGTCCTCAGGCGTCTTCTTACCAGTTCACTTGTTGCGTCTCCCATAACCGGCAGTCTAATGAATAGATCGTTATTTTCCGCCACTGCAATTGCGACCCTTGTGACATGCCCCTTGATGTTCTGAAGGATGAACCTTTCTGAATAACCGTTTTCATGAAGTGTGTCTTTTGGTTGCTGCACTTCTATTTCAACTATTTCAGGAGAGCAGGTACGGCGTATGACTACGGCATATGGATTTGTACGTTTGTTCATGTATATATATATATAGATCTATGTAGTTATTAAACCTTCAAAGTAAGATTTTTTTAAAAGCATTTACCTGAAAAATGCATTTTTGGACATTCTTTCGTATGCAGTGGTCTGTTTTCGTTCTCATTTTATAACATCTAAAACTTTCAATGCACTGCCGAGAAAATGAACGCCACAAAAATAGTGAAAAAGCAATATGCCTAAGATAATCCACTGAAAAGGTGCTTTAATTAGTTGTTTTGATGTCGAATATCTGCGTTCTTTATATTTTCGAAAGTCAAAATAACAATGGGCTGTTTTGACCAGTCTCTTTGACTTTGCTGAATATAAGGGATACGCCTTCTGCTGAAAATGCAAGAAATCAAATTTTTTGTTTACATTGGAGCAGTCTTCGATAAATTTGGTTATTTTTAGGTCCCGTTCTGGCATTGCAAGTACATAACAGTGCTAGAATATATACTAAGATTTTTCGAAAATGGATACTCCTCTGCCCGTTGCGTTTCAAGTTTCCGAATACGCTCATAATCAACTGCAGACAGAACTTGTTGGGATATCTTTCGCATACGGCGTGGCAGGGAAAAGTGATGGCATGTCGCGGGTGTTCATATATATGGTTATTTATCGGCCTTATTTTCAGTGGTGTAAAACAAACTACAGTTGCGCAAACTTGTTACTTACTTTTACGGCATAACAAAATACAAGGTTGCAAAACAGAATTTTTAAAATTTAATCAGCCCTTATTTTTCCCGAAAAAAATTTGACTTCTGATCCATATATCTACCTGATTTCCACGAAGGCGAGGCAACATGTACGTTCTCGGGAAATATGTAGTTAAAAAGTTCCTGGCATTTTGAGCCACAGCCTTTCATAAAGCGGGAAATTCAATGGATATAAAAAAGGTTGGACACATGGCGCGTGTGCGTTTGTATTGTACCCTCTAAGTGAGCTGCGTGGTATATTCGTTGGACCAATATGGAAGTCAGATCAGGACACAGCGGCGTTATTCGGGTTACGCTCCCATAATAAATGCTGAACATGGGGGAGGCGTGCTGACATGCAAAGTTGGAGGCTCCGCCCGGCCGCGCCAGTCACCCGCGCCCAATCCCACCTCCAGTCTTCTTCACTCTGTCTTAAAACCGGCCACAGTGAGTGAGGGAAGAGAGAGTGCACTAGGTGCTGCACAAGTTTACTATTACTGAAAACTAATTCACGCGCAAGTCACCACGCTTATCTTCAGCTGGCTACAGCACGCGATGGATATCGTCGAACTCAACCATCGATCAGCTAGGCGGTGGGGTGCTGCTGGCAGTAGGGGGGGGAAGAGAGTGAGATCAACCCTCAGTGCATTTCTTTCCTCCCTTTTAACGATTTGATGCACTTAAAGCTATCGGGGTGCGCTAAAAGCCGTGGCCTGGAGGGTTGCCAAATGACGGAATAACTCGGGCAGCGCAGTCAGGCCAGTGTGGCTTGTTGAGTGGAGTGAATAACTGCGGGCTGAGAGTCGGGCTCAATGGCTCCTTCTTACTGTGACCTTTATTGCGCTCCCGCAAACGCAGGAACCTATTTAGCGAGGTGTGCTATTGGTAGGTGTGTTGAGTGTTGGTCGCGCCAGCCACCTGCGCCCTCCCCCATCTCTGGCCTTCTTGACTTTTATTTTGACATCGGGTCCAGTGTGCGAGTGGTGTGAGCGTGGGATAGATCTGACAAGCCTACTTTCACTGTAATCTAGCCGCGGTCACCACGTTGCTTCAGCCCGCTGAAACTCTGGTGGACATCATCAACTGTCGTGTGCCTTAGGGAGCAGGGAGTGCAACAGGCGCTTCGCAAGTGCAAGTCACTGCTGCGGTGTTCAACCCCCGCGACACATGATGATCATCCTTGGTGGCGGCGATCAAACAGCCACAGTGAAAGTTACAGGGAAAATTAACGCACGTCCGCATTAAATTTGCACCGAGACAGCTCCACCTTTGCGCTACGTATCACCGTACGTCGTCTGCGGATTGACTGCATAACTAGATTTCCTGACAGATTCGATTTCCGCGAGAAAAGCAAAAGTTTGTAGAAACCACTCCAAGTTCGAAAAATTCAGCATCGGGAACTAAAGGCCTACTGGAATCGCATAGAACGAACTGTCGGACAGCATGACTGAAGATCCTTATCCTATATGTCCGCTTGAAATTAAAGTTAATAAAATGTTTCAGTAAGGAGACAGCTTTAATTGGTGGTGAAACAACTAAGGTGAGTTCTGATTGAATATTTGTAGCAGCAATTCATGAATACAAAAGAATGCCAAGTCTGGTCAAATGTCTATAGAAGGACAAATAAACATAGATGTACATTTATCAGACGACCACATCAGGAAAATGAGGCTGCTTCAGAATTTGCGGATGAGCGTCACGAAGCGGAATACAACCAGGTTTTAGTAAATCTTATGAAAAATTCTAGGTGGTTACCTGGACACTTGGCTGATATTCCTGGAGCTCTAAAAAAAAGGTACCAACCCCAGTGAAGCAGAATCTCAGCTGTACACTTTCCTTTCTGATTTACGAAAAATATGTAAGGGCAGGCTTCGTCGCATGATGCGTAAGTACCCGCTCTCTTGTGGGTAAGCCAGTAGTGTTTGCTGTTTCTCAAAGTCTAGCTGCCAGTGGTGGAATAAACGGTTATCGAGGTTAAAAAGCGGGAAGGGCTATCGCAGCAAGTTAACTTAATAAGTAAAAACCTTGCCACTGCGATTTTCAGGCCCGGTTCCTTACGGGAAAAAAAGAAGTGACATTCCAGATGTGTGAGATATTCTGCACAGAAGAAGTGGAGAGTGGGTAGGAGAGAGCTGACAGTCGGACAAGTGCAAAAACACTGGTGAGAGGGCCACGTCCGAAGTGTGCGAGCCTGGGAGTCGTCGCAGTGGGGTCCTGTGTGAGTCAGCCTCAGGAAGGTGAACAGCCAAACCAGATTAGGGCAAGCAGCCGCAAAAGGTTGAGCGTTGGCGCAGTCTGCGGTGTCTGTTATTGGCTGTCCCAGAGGCGGTCCGAGAACTGCAATCTCGTAACCTAATGCATGGCGTTGCGCTGGAGATGGAACGCGCTACAGGGTCACTACAAGACACGCACTTAAAGGGGTTTATTCGAGGTCAGAGGTTTCGAGTAGGGTTCACCTACTCATCTTCAGAGTCAGTGAGTCTTTGGAACAGTTATCTTATATGATGAATTTTATTTGATGCATAGGTCACTAAGGCGGATTGAAGGGCTGAACACCACCTCCGTCTCATCACAGCATTTCTTACTCCAGCCCTGGTTTACCTTCGATTCTAACACTCTCCTGCCAAAAAGGTTCGTAAAACCAGATGAGGGGTACCAATTAACGTGGCTGTTGACTGACCAGTCCAAGAACATCCAGTCTTCTTGCACTCGCCTTGAGTTTTACTAATCACTTCAACCCACAGCCTCAAATGCTTCCATTTTGAGGATATGTTCCGTCTGTACGGCACTGGTTGCTACCTCCGAATTCAAGTCCACATTTAACATTATTTTGCAGCCATCGGCTGCCAATCCAGCTTAATTGCACACCCGCAGCTGTATTCTGGACCCAGCTTAGAGATAGCGTCTTTTGGTTCGATTTATTGCCTGTGGAATAGTAAGTCAGATTTGTGAGGAACACCTAGCCCGCGTAGTGCGAGGGATCTAGCTACAGCTTGGGAGACCTTTCTTCGTGAAAGGAATTCTCAGTCGTGGGTTCGGTTGACTACACTCTTCGTGCAAGGGCTATCTCATCAGCGGTTTTAACTCATTTCACGTTTTGGAAAGCTGCAGACTCCATAATGGCCGTGATTTAAACGTTTTCAATTAAGGTAGGAACATACGCCAATCCCTTAGGTAACTTTATAAGTAAATCCTGCTCAGTAGCCAATCATTCGTAAAAATGTAATGAGGTCGGCAGAATTTCTCAATAATAACCGTAATTGGGCATCTACTTCGATATGCATGGAGTGGGGCATTGAACTGACCAGCACTGCAGTATAAGTAGTTCAAACTGCTGTAAGAACACTAACAGGATTTCCTCCAACAACTCCACAGAGGTCAGAACCCAGCATATTGTATAGATTTGCACGGTGTACCGCCTTTTAACTTTTAGCTATAAAACTTAATCGTCTATCTTCTCATTCATCTTATAATTTGTAGACGGCATATATTTCCTTTTTCTTGCATTTCGTGTATTGGATTTGCACTCAAATTACGACCACATGGCGTCAAAGACCTACCACTTATTCATATGCTAGCGACTCACATATGTTAAACTTTCTTAAGCTAGTCAGTGTGGAAGATTCATCATTTGAGAAGTATTCGGGGGGGGGGTGGTGGAGGGGAAGAAACTTGAATCATCTAATCGAAAAGAGAAGGCATCAGTCTTGTTCAAACGATTCCTTTAGAAATGGGATCATCGTGGTTGTCTGAACAGTGCACGCTTCTCGAACAATCGAGGCTAATGTCCGAACCGCATAAAACACCGCCTGATGTTCCCTGACACGTCCTGAAAATGACCTGAAGTGGTTGGAGTGATATCTAAGAAACTTCGTAGGGGAATTATAATATCATTGCACTTCATGGAGTCTAGTGGCAGGGAATTTGGAATAAGCATTGTTTCGGTCAGCTGTGCCTGATAACTTCATAAAGGACGGGATCCCCACCATCGGTTCAACTCTCTTTTCTCCTATTTCACACACCAATTGACTGTCCGAACCTGGCAACCATCTGGCGCTGGGACTGCACCCAGTGGCTGACACGGTGTGACGCCTTTGTCAGATGTCCCCTCTAACGCAGGGGAACCTAAAAGTGGTGCAAAAATGCACATTGCTCAGAGCATTACCACAAGGCCAGCTGCATGGCCCCCCATGCAGACGTGCACACAGAGGTCGACGAGGACGCACTATCGGGCACGTCTGCGCCATAGATTTCGTGTCAAAAATGTTATCGATTTTTTTCTCACTTGAAATATGTTCACTTCGTTCAATCCCTCCACTGAGATGTAATAGTCATCTGACCTGCCCACAGTCAACTTGCGCTGAATAATGGTTAGGTGGCTAGTTAACAACAACTTTTAATGAATTGTCCTGATCAGGATGTCTGCTCTCGTGAGAGACGTATACAGAGTTGCTAATAAACGTGCAAAAAATTTCAGCCGCTCCAAACTGCCCAAGGAGTACACAGGGCATTCAAAAAAATGTACGAATCTCTTCAAAAAGTAGCCAGCTAGTGCTTTTCAAAACGCATGTAATTTCCAAATGTAATACAATCTAGAAACACTGGTTGCATTTTTAAATATCCGTTTGCAAACTACTGCCCACTCTTGTTCAGGTAAAGCTACTACTTCGAGAGAATTAAATATCAACATCATTAAATATTTCGTTCGGTATTTGAGTATAGTTTCGTTCACTTGATACCCTCGATCCAGCAACTTCTGCCGGTGGTGTCACATGAGTTTTCTTCGCCAACTCGATATGTTTTGCAGAATACCACCGGCGCAGAATTTTGCATTAAGATGGCAATTTGAGATGACTTATATTTCTGAAAGCCAACCTCCTCATTTTAGTAAGCCTGAGGAAAACTTGAACTTGAGATACCATCTGCTTGAATAGGTATATACTTGAAAACTCTCTGCATGCACCTCGATCAATCCATTACGGCCAAAGTCCCAGAAATCCATTAATTTTTGATTATTTTAAATGCAAAGTCATTTTGGTTTAGTTAAATTTACATTTTTAGTTAGTTTTAGTTGGTTATTTTTAACTTGAGTTATTTCCCAATACTTGCACATTTTAAGTTTGGCGCGCTTTTGTTGACAAACATTACGACATTTAAATTATTTTTGCTGCTTTTCTACTACCATAAATTCTAATGTTTAAAATTAATATTTCCGTTGCATTGCTTAGACTGTATTTTCTTTATTTCACCCGGTTCTGTATTACAGGAGAATGTGACTTTTTGCGTGCTGATATGTGACGTAAACTAGGATTCTACCCAACTTTGATCATGTTCCCGCTGCTCTAAAAAGAGGGAGCCTATTAAAGCAACTTTTCGCATTCTGAGTGTGTGTATAAGTGAAGTAGAAGAAGGCTCGTCGATCACCGGAGTCGGCTGCATTTTAGAGCAACGGTAGGCTGCAATAGAGCATTTGGTCTATGGATCTTTGGCAGAAGCTAGAAGCTAGCTAAGGCAAGATCTGTCAGTTTCATGTGGCGCCGTTCGTTTTCCGTGATCACATTTTTGTGCCATTTTATTAAATTACTTGGAGAAGTCAAACGCCAAAACGTGATCACGGAGAACGAACGGCGCCACATGAAACTGACAGATCCTGCCCTGGCTCTCTTCTGTGGTCGGTTAGAGGTCCATAAACAAAGTGTTCCACTGCAGCCTTTCGTTGCCGTAAAAGGAAGCCTCACTCACAATTGGGCAAAGCGGATATCCTCGAAACTAAAATTCTTTTAAGACAATTTGGTTATTTTAGAACTTTCAGCTTCCCAATACCTGAGAGACCTGAAGGATTTAATCGGATGAAATGATGGTTTTCTGTGACGTTACGTCATTATGCACATTCATTCCATCGGGTTTGCAAAAAATGTATTGCGTAGGAAACTTAAGGCGTCATACGACGAAACCCAGAGTCCCCTTAATATTGAAACCTGGCGAGGTTGTTCGAAGTTTGTTAAAAGGTTTTCTTCATCTTTACAGGAGAAACTGGTGAGCAAATCAAGATAACTCAAATGGCCTCTCTTACCTCCGTTTTAGTGGAAGAAGTGGTCCTACGAGAGCTAGAAAACGTTGACTTAACCCAACAGCGACCGATTGTTTGGCGCTGTTACGTTGACGAAACGTTTGTTATCATCAAAAGGAACAGCATTTGCATAATCACCTTAACTCGATCTTCCCCGATTTAAAATTCACAAGGGAACAGCAGCTATCCTTCCTTGATGTGCTCGTAATGCGAACGTCCAACGTCTAAATATAACAACTGCCTACAGGAAGGTGAAAAACATAACGAGTTTTTCAATTATACTAGCAATCACCCGTTGGCTCGCATAGAAGCTGTGTGAGAACACTGTCCAAACGTACAGTGCTAACCCAGAAAAAAAGTGCGGGAAGCCCGATGCATCCGCGACCAGTTTATGCGGAACGGCTATCCGAAGGCCTTACTAAGCCGATGCCTACGTCTCTGCTCGCCGAGGACTCAACCAGAACCAGCCTGTACGATATAACATGCACTAACATACGTCAAAGCCGTGTCAGAGGCGACCGAGCGCATTGTTACAGGACTAAGCATCGGAAATGCCTACCGACCCATGGTTACCATGCGCAATTGAGTCGTAAATATGAGAGACTGACTAAATCTCAGTGAGCAGTCGGATGTAATTGATCGCATACCGTGCATAAACTGTCCACGAAGTTACACAGGGCACACTAGACGCATACTTGGATCGCACATACAGGAGCATAAACGTTTTACAAGACCGGGTGACGCAGTATCAGAAGTGGCTACGAAACGGATCACGTGTTTAATTTCGCAAGCGAGAAAATAATCACCTACACCGAAAGCAAGACAAGCCGAGAACTCATTGAAGCCTGGGCCTCCGATGAACAATCAGTCAACTAACGGCATACAGAACCCTGCACAGTGGGCTCCGTACTGAAGTCACTGGTAGTTGATTGGCCCTTGCCTTCGATCAATGTTGCTTGTTTATTTTGTTGCCGATTTGGCAGGAGTTTCCTTGGTAGCAACGAATTTTCTTATTTATATTTACATGCCTACACCCACGCCTCCCGTGAGACAGAAACTTAGGGTATTTTTTACATACCATATCACTATCCCACCCTAACCCTTACCATTATCCTTACCTAATCCTCACCCTACCCCTTACCCTAACCCTAACCCGAACTGAAATTAATTGAGTAGGCATGTTGCTACCAAGGAAACTCTTGCCGCCGATTTGATCTCAGATGAATAAAGCCATAATTCCGATGATCGACGAGTCTTATCTTTCTTCTTCTATACTTGGAAATAAACATCTCAAATGCCCAAATATTTTAAACATAATCCGAATATGGCCATGCACGCAAGTTGGTAATATGTTTTAATTGGAAACGAAATTCTGAACCATGTACTGTTCAGATCCCACACCAGCGTATCACCGACAAATATCGAATACCGCTTTGAGACTCGTTCTGCCTACAAGACATTATAAACTTCCGGTCGAATTTGAATTCTCTCGTAGTCAATTAGGGAGATCTCATAAATCGCACGGACATCCTACAGGAATAAGCACGGTCCAGGCTACGAGTTGCACAGACTGCCATTTATTGCAAAAATTCGCTGTCAAACCTCACATTTCAGGCTTCTCATCGCGAATGCAAGCGCATTCCAGTCGAATATGGCCAAATATGAGAAATTCTCAGTCCACTCTAGCCACATATGTTGTTAATCGGACGAACGCAGGGTTATGAGACAGAACTGTGGAAAAAACATCATTCGTGCACTTCTCTGCTTCCATATGTACATATACGTCGACCTCGAATGCTCTAGTGAATCCGCCGTTTATGAACTTACGCTAATCGCAATGCCTCACACGGGTTTTCTGGGACCAGCCTCGGAAACTGTCACATCCTCTCCCTTTATTGTCAACTGCCTGTGCTATATGCAACTTAATTCATAGACCATGACCGTCGCAGAGAGTATTTTATTCATGAAATTGAATTAGGCAGGCAACCGCGGTGGAAAGTTGACTCACACTATGCCTCTTGAGTACATTTAAATAAGGATATCTATTGCATGCAGAGGGGCATCTGAGTTGAAATATAAGCTGCCGGGGGGGGGGGGGTGGGGAAGGGGGGAAGAGGAGGGAAGACAGAGCATAGCAGCCCAAAATTAGAACTAACTGTATTTCAGCAAACAGTTTGCCAACACATTAACTTGAATTTAACTGACCACATTCAGGAAGTCACTTTAGGCGAACGTACATTTTTGATTATTCGTCATCAGGTGAGTACAAAAATAGAAGGGAAGATAGAATGAACAAAAGTTTAAGCAACCAAATAGTAGTAAGTACTGGAATAGGTGTTCATTAATCAATGGGTCAGATTCTAGTCATAACAAGGGGTTAGAGAGGGAAAGGGAGAGGAAGATGTCCGACAATTAGCTCATGTCCCTCCGTATTCACTGTTAGGCGTCGTGGCGGAAGGCGTCAGGATGCATAGTGCTACGGTCCTACAATGTGGTAGGAGGCGTGCAGACGCATGCTGAGTTGATCTTCGACCAAAGGAGCCTTAGTGCTTGTACAAACGCCTTCTGCGCACATAAGATCGAATTAGTTCGCCTTGACCTCCTGAATGCTTATATGGATATTATCGCTGAAATTTGCCACTTTCCTTGGATTTCAGACTTGAGCAGTTCAGAAGAAAGGGGTGCGTTCACCGGGAGAGGTTTATTACAAGTTTGACGTTTCGGGTAGTGGTCTCGTCTACCCATCTTCAGAGTATGGATACTCTGGCTCAAAATTCTCGTCTTAATGCCGTCCTTTCTTGCGTGTGCCTGTTCGACCAATCACGTTTGAGCCATTCTGAGTGTCCTTGGCAGCGTCCTCGGCCTCCCTGTCATTCGGTTTCCTGCCTGTCACCGTGTCGTCCTTTGTGACCCCATTACTGGTGCTCGGAATAAGCATGTCGGCCGCGGCGGCGGTGGCGGCGGCTGATCACGTGATAATGCGGCTTGCACCGCTGTCCTCGGTCTCCCCGTAATTCGATCTCCTGCCTGTCACCGTGTCGCCCTTTGTGACCCCATGGCAGGTGAATAGAACCCTGGGTCGACTAAAGAAGGAAAAGGTCACCACCATACAGGAATGGTACAAGGCGAAACCTACCGAAGCGGCTATGGCACGCTTCTACGGTCTCCCAAAAGTACACAAGCCAGGCGTTCCCTTACGACCAATCGTCTCCCTCTGTGGAACGCCTACATACGGGCTGGCAAACCGGTTATTCCAGAGACTCAAGTTCCTCACGGCGGGTTCACGAACGACAGTCAATTCGGCGGCACAGTTCCTTGACAAAATAAAAACGTTCAGAGTGGAGCCAGATGAAAGGATGGTGGCATTCGATGTCATCTCACTCTTCACCTCCATACCACAGGCGCTTGCTGTCGAAACCATCCGCGACCTCCTACATCAAGAGTACGATGAGAGAGATGGCCAACCCACAGCTGAGGATATAATAGAACTCGTGGTGCATTGCCTCAGGACCTTCTTCACATCCGAAGGGACCACGTACGAGCAAATCAAGGGCACTCAAATGGGGCCTCCAATCTCCGGGTTCATTGCTGAGATCGTACTATAAAAACTCGAGAGCCGGTTGTTTGAAGAGTATGAGCCGAAGTTTTAAGCACGCTATGTTGACGACACTTTCGTTGTCATCAACCAGAGTCAAATCAACCACTGCAAGGAAAGACTGAATTTAATTTTTCCCGACCTACAGTTCACGATGGAAGAAGAGATGGAAGGCCGACTTCCGTTCCTAGATGTTCTCGTATGCCGTCAAGCGGACGGCAAACCGAGGAACCCTGCTTATCAAAGTCGTGGCGGAGCATCCCGTACATGAAAGGCGTTTCCGAAGTTGTGGCTAGATCGCTCGCGCCTCTTGGAATAGGGGTTGCCCACAAGCCTACATGCACCATCGGACAACAAGTTATGCGGCCGAAAGACCCTATACCTAAACAGGAGAAGTCAGGCGTTGTATACCGACTTCAGTGCAGCTGCGGGACGTGCAATTATGTTGGGGAAACCGGCCGACAACTTCAAACGCGGATGCAGGAGCATAAGCGGGCCGTGGGGAGGCTGAACTCAAAGTCAGAGGCAGCTTCCCATGCTGCGGCGATGGGGCACGACTTCAACTTTGACGCAGTTGAAATTGTGGGCCAAGGTGATGATCACACATCAAGGCAGATTAAAGAGGCCTGGAGGTCGACCGATTTTTCAGTCAACCGCCATATAAATTTACCGGCTCCCTATGTTGTTTTAAGGACCTTCCTATCCGGGGACGGACGCGACATCCAACAATTGGGGCCAGGAACAAGTCCGGGCGTGACGGGGCCGATGGACCGAACGCTCAGGAGGCCAACAACGACAAACTGGAGGTTAGCACGCAGATAGCCAACATTACGGCCAGCGTGGGCAGGCCGGAAACCACTCGAGACACCATGGGAGGCGACGGAATGAGCACACGGAGGCCGACACCGGTGCAAGCCGCATTATCACGCGATCAGCCGCCGCCGCCGCTGCCGCGGCCGACATGCTTACCCCGAGCACCAGTCATGGGGTCACAAAGGACGACACGGTGACAGGCAGGAGACCGAATGACAGGGAGGCCGAGGACGCGGCCAGAGACACACAGAGTGGCTCAAACGTGATTGGTCGAACGAGCACACGCAAGAAAGGACGGCATAAAGCCGAGACTTTTGAGCCAGAGTATCCATTCTCTGAAGATGGGTAGACAAGACCACTACCCGAAACGTCAGACTTGTAATAAACTTCTCCCCGTGAACGCTTCCTTTTCTTCTGATCTACTACCTGGGAATCAAACTTTCAGCACTATTACTTGAACAGTTCACTCTGTCGGTTGAGTCATTGGGCTCATCAGGGTCATGATAATCGAATTTAGTTCAGAACAGCGAAATTTGGAGTCCGTTGAGCACTCCCGAAGCAGACCTCTATTGTGTGTCCCAAATCAACTGGGAATGCCAGTTAACGAGTATAATATATCGCAGGAGGTTAAGTAAGTTCAACCCGAACAACTGCGATCTTCAGACCATCATTGCTTAGTAGAGGAGAAGTCGGTTGAGGCTAGAATAGTCGGAACAGTTTATTGTGTACACAAAGGAACGAAGAATAGGTGGAGAGAAGTTGGACTTCGGAGCACACGTCATTCCGCTGGAGCGCCGTGGTCCTAAGCGACGTCTGGTGGCCGAGAGTGGGGAAAAAGGGACATGCTCGAGTGGTGCTTGGGAAGCCGCGAGAACCTAGACGCACGTGTGTGTGTGTCTCCGAGTGGAAGTAGGTCAAGTCTCTGCAGGTCAGCGCGAGTGTAAGCGCGTACTGAGTTATTGGATGACCTTGAGACAGCTGGCCTTGAACAATGACGCCGGACAAAGCAATGGAGGGCGTCGAACGGCAGAGATCACTACAAATACTGTCCCTTAAAGTCCGATCAGTATTGTCTGTTGCGGTACGTTTTGACGGCTTGCCGGAGCAAAAAGGAGCTGACAGTCGATCCCACTCAGAGACCGAATGCAGGAATATCTGTAATAGAGGTTTTGTGCGTGGGGAAGCGGAAGTAAAAAAATTGTATTTACGTAATTACCTTGTTTAAATACACAAAGAAAACGAGCAGGGCTCAATTCGAACTAGTAGAAATTAGGAGCTGAAAATAATCAAAAAATAAAATACAGAGAATCTAGTCAAAATTCCAACCAAAGAGATCCCAACGGGCGATTGTAAAACATAATGAGGGAGAAAATATAAAGAGTGTATAGCGAAAGCCACCGGTCGCAGTTGCCACGACGGAAAAGGATTGCAGTCTAACATCTAACCCTAAACCGTCTTTAGGCTACCGTATTATTTGCGGCGGACGAAGACATCATGGAAGAACAGCTGGCTGTTTTAGTCCTACTCCGTCGTAAATTATATGTCTGAGAAGACGCTGACGAGACGTCCTTTGAACATGAGCGTTGGGTTCTGCTCGGTTTCATCCAGAGCTCAAGCCCAGAAATTTGGTCTCTGGTGTTGGAAGGCCAGCGAGTCTAACCGTTGTAAGACCGCCTCAGCTATAAGTCCCAAAAACAGCGAAACCTTTGGCATTCTCTTAATCTGCGCATGCATTGTTTCGTCAAAAGCGAAGTGCATCCAGCGACATATCTCCAGAAGCAGCAGGACTTAGGCGCATCCGAGACGATTTTCTATTTCATTGTATTCCTTTCATATAAGTAGTTTAACGGTCTTAATTTCCAAACCCTGGGGGATAGAAGTAAAAAAGGACGTGGAATCAAAGTATACCATGACCCCACTTGGCAGGAGACCTACGCCTTTAAGTTTCTCCAAGAATTGGGTCGATGAACAGAACGTGGTTTTCGAATCAGCAGTCAATAATCTGACACGCTGAAACTGCCACTTTGTCTGCCCATACATCGGAGTGTCTTTGAGCGATACGATGGGTCGGAGAGGAGCGCCCTCCCTGGCCACGTCGGCGAGGCCATAGAAGCGGATCAATTTCGTTTCTTGTGCTCTCACCATACGATAGTGCGTTGACGGAAGTGCGCGTTTCTGATGCCGGTCCTGGACAACCCTTGGCGGACATTGGAATTAGCATCGCTGGATAAACGATGGATAAATGGAATCATTCAAGATTGACACATTCACATGGAACCAGAGTAGTGCATTATTTATGTTTTTTTTCAGCAGTACCGTCACTTCAACCCATTTTCGTCCAATAAACAATACATGTAGCTAAAGTGAACAAGAAATTTCTCATATTTGGCCATATTCGACCAGAATCCACCTGTTTTCACGGGGAGAAGTGTGAAAAGTGAGCCTCTACTGCGAATTTTTGCAAAACATTGGAAACGTATAGATCTGGGAGCCGGCGCCGTGCCAAGTCCTGTAGACTCGTTAACGGTGTCCTTGGACTTTATGAGGTACCTCTAAGTGACTACGCGTCAATTTACACTGAACCTGAATTTTGCAATCTCTTGTAGACAGATGGAGTCTTTTAGTGGTATTTCGATATACCTTAGTGATAAGCTTACGGGACACATAGGTAGTACACGTTTCAAAATTCCGTTGCCAAATAAAACATCTTACCAACTTGCGTGTATGGCCATACTCAGGCAACTTTTAACCTCTTACAGCATTTGGTACGTTCCTTTTTCGCAACTAGCAGGAACATAATCATGGTTGAAAAGAAAGCCTGATTTAAGGGAATCATTAGGTTTCACGTTTCGTGTCTAGAGGTGAACGACCCCTTTCCACACTTATAAACACCTCCTAGAACGTGTGTGCTTGTCTTCTGAATAGAATTTGCTTCATTGGATTGCTTCAATAGGCCAGTCAATTGTAAAGTTTGCCAAATCAGCAAAAAAGCAGAACTAGTCATGTTTGCGGCCTGGTATGCAGCTGCCCAAATCTCTAAGGAGATATCTAGACCTTCCTGTGGCTTATAAGATCCCGTGCTATTACGCACGCAAAGATCGGAAAAAGAGAGTCCCACCGAACATAAGAAATGCCCGCAAACATGACCCAGCGACAAACCCACTCGAGGACGAAGAGGAGCAGGGGGAAGAGGAGGAGGCAGACCTACAAGCTTGCGCCATCGGGATGACAATGCGTGTCGCCAGCGGCTGACAAGCCTCACAAGCATCCGTCAAAAGAACAAAACAGCGAAAGAGAAAAACAAAATCCTTGAGGCCAAGGCCGAATAGTTTTGCCACTCATTTACACGTCTGATTGATGTTTGATATTGAAGCCTCCGAGAATCTAGGGCTGAGTAAGCTCTTTGAAACGTCAGCAACAATAATTACCTGGTTCTAGTGAGCAAACACAGTTTCTCGAATACTAAAATCGTGGGCGTGCAAATTAAAATTCTGGAAATTAGACGCTGTAAACAGAGCAATGGAAAAAACACGAGGGTAGTGACTAATATTCCAGATTATCTGATTCCAGCCCGTGACGAAAAAGCATAAAGAAAGATAAAGTGTGAAGACCACCCAGTTAAATCGCACTCTCATGATGGTCACGGCTGAGGGTATACAGTGGAAGCTCGGTTAAGGATTTTGATTCTTTCTGGCACTGAGTCCATCGTAAAAAACGTTCGTGTTGCTAAAGGTAGCCAATCAGACCGCGTCAATTCACTGATAGACTGCAGGCGGCCAAGGACCCACGCTCTGGCGGACACAGGCCGACAGTTCCCCGTCAATTTCGACGATGTGCACCACGCGCTCCAACAGGCCGCAGCACACACTGAAGCAAGCCACAACAGACACTGAGGCAAGCTGGGCCAGCAACACGAAAGCTTCAGCAAGCAGAAGCAACGCAGCGAATTACTGCGAGAAAAAAACAGGAGTTTAAGCGGACTCGCGGAGAATCTGCCTACTCGCTCGCCACTCCCACCTCCGTTACCGGTGTAAATACAAAGTCAATAATACTGTGGATGAGGGAGGGTGTAGGTGGCTGGCGCGATAGTCCCTCAACACGCGCACACTTGACACAGCCAACTCGCTAGGTATGCTCCGCCTTCAAGGGAGCACCATAGAGGCCACATTAAGAAGGAGCCATTGCAGCCTGACTCTCAGTCCTCCTTCGCCTTCCATACGCACACACAAACACACGTGTACAAAAGACACAGCAACGTAGGGGGCCCGAGTTTTCGCGTCAGTTGGCAAACCCTCCAAGCCACGGCTTTTGGCGCCCCGTGATAGATTCGAGCGCATTCACATTTATTATAGTGAGGAGAGAAACGCGCCGAGGGTCGACCTCACTCTCTTCCCCACTGTTTAGTGACCGCCTAGCTACTCGGGCACCTGAGGTGGGGCCTGAAACCCAGTGGGAGCGCGAACGCATGCACGTACAGCGAATCAGAACCGAGTGAAAGTACCAGCGCCTACCTGGCCGCAGGGACCAGGTGGGCCGTGGTCTGACATTGCATATACATACAGACATTCAATCTCAGAAGGGTGAGAGCAGCCCTGCACGAAGCCTGCGCCAACAACCTTCTGAGACGGGTAACCAAGCAGTCATCGACTGAAAGGCACAACCCATGGTCCGTTGCCGGTTGGCGTCCGTGGGCGGGGCTGAAATGAGAGACAAGCTGGTGGGTTTTGTAATTGTGGATGGGCAGAAGAGG
This sequence comes from Ligula intestinalis, assembly GCA_036362985.1. Lineage (NCBI taxonomy): Eukaryota > Metazoa > Platyhelminthes > Cestoda > Diphyllobothriidea > Diphyllobothriidae > Ligula > Ligula intestinalis. Next base: position 48,659,272 of record JAYGXS010000003.1, read on the forward strand.
TAGAAGAAGAAGATGAATAAGAAGAAGAAGAAGAAAAGAAAAGAAGAGGTAGTGGAAGAGAGTGGAAGAGGGAGAGACAGAGAGGAGGGAAGAAGGAAACGGAGACGAGCCGAGAGAGAAGGAAGGAAATTAATTACCTTGCAGCGGAGAATCGTCAAAGGACTACTTAGGCTGACATTTTTGCAAAAGACAGAGCTGTAGGCGCGGCTATTATGAGTGTAAGTGCGGTAATTGTGCGAGTAATATAGCTACAGTATGATAGAAGTACTGCAAGAAGAAGCAATGGGATAAAATCACATGCACAGGCACAGACACACACACACACACACACACACACACACACACACACACACGACAGTTCCCCCGTCGTTTTCGACGATGGGCACCACGCGCTCCAACAAGCCGCAGCAGCGCTAAAGCAAGCCGCAACTGACACAGAGGCGAGCTGGGCAAGCAATACGTAAGCGACAGCAAGCAGGAGCAACGCAGAGAACTGGTGCGAGGGAAAACAGGAGTTTAGGCAGACTTGCGCAGAATCTGCCCACTCGCTCGCCACTCCCACCTCTGTATCCGGTGTAAAGACAATGTCAATAAGACCGGGGATGAGGGAGGGTGTAGATGGCTGGCGCGATAAACACTCAGCACGCGCACACTTGCATCAGCCATCTCGCTAGGTATGCTCCCGACTGCGCGGGAGCGCCATAAAGGCCACATTAAGAGGGAGCCATTGCAGCCTGACTCTCAGTCCTCCCTCTCCTCCCGTACGCACACACAGACACACGCGTACAGAAGGAGCAGCTACGTAGGGGGTCCGAGTTTTCCCGTCAGTTGGCAGACCCTCCAAGCCACGGCTTTTAGCGCACCGTGATAGATTCAGACGCATTCAGATTTATTATAGTGAGGGAAGAATCGCGCCGAGGTCGACCTCACTCTCTCCCCCACCGCATAGTGACCGCCTAGCTTCTCGGGCACCCGCAGTGGGGCCTGAAACCCAGTGGGAGCGCGAGCGCAGTCACCAACAGGGAATCAGAAGTGAGAGAAAGTGCCAGCGCCTTCCAGGCCGCAGGGACCGTGGTTGGCTGAAGACTGGCATTGCATGTGCATACAGACCATTGGATCTCAGGAGGGTGAGAGCAGCCCTGCATGAAGCCTGGGCCAACACCCTCCTGAGAGGGACACACACACACACACATACACGCACTGACAACTCCTGAACTCAGCGGAAACTCGTTAATCGAAACAACTATTTTGCTAGTGGCTCACTCGTTACCTGAAATGCTCGTCGATGGAGCTGCTTGTCAAGCGAGGCTTCACAGTACTTGAAGTTGACCACGTTCGCAGTCTAACCGCAACCGCAAACCCAGCCTTAACCCGTAACCTCTAACAACCTAAGCCTAAAATCGACGTGATTCCCAATGTTAGCACAAGAAGAAGACACGGCGAGAAATTAGGAAAGAAAGAGAACGCCTTAGTAAACCCACTCCAGGTAGGTATTTTGTTGAAATAGAGACGAGGCAGAGCCTCATATCTGATCGTTGGCAAGAAATCGACAATGGTTCTTACGTCGTTGAGTGTTTGGCCGCGACCTTATTCGCTGTTTGTATAAATGATTGTTTATTTGGCTTCCTAAATAGAACGCGAGAATAAAACCGTCCCGCTGGGTGTATAAATGTGGCCCTGTGCATAATTCCAAGAATTGTAAATATTCATGTGTCCTAAACCAGGCGAAAATTCGCAGTGAAAGCTCAGTTTTCAGGCTTATCCCCACGAAAGCAGGTTGCTTCCTGTCGAATATGGCTAAATATGAGAAATTCCTGGCTCACTCAAACTATATATGTTGTTTATCGGACGCAAATGGGTTAAGGTGACGGAACTGCGGAAAAAAATCAATGCAATTCTTTGGTTCCATGTGAATGTATCAGTCTTGAATGCCTCCATAAATCCATAGTTTATCCATCTATGCTAATTTCAATGTCCGCCAAGGGTTTTTCGGGACTAGCGTCAGAAACGCGCACTTCTATCGACTGACTGACGCATGACAAGAGCGCAAGAAACGAAATTGATCCGTTTCTATGGCCTCGCCGATGTGCCCGGGGGGCGCTCCACACAACTCATCGTATCGCTCAAAAGCACTCCAATTTATGGGCAGACAAAGTGGCTGTTTCCGCGTGTCAGATTATTGACAGCTGAGTCGAAAAAACGTTCTGTTCATCAGCACAACTCTCGGAGAAACTTAAACGCATCAGTTTCCTGCCAAGTGGGGTCATAGTATCTTTTGATATCACGTCCCTTTTATCCTTCTATCCCCCGTAGTTTGGCAATCGAGACCGTTAAACTACTCATATGAAAGGAATACCATGAAACGGAAAATAGCTTCGGCCACGCTTAAGTCCTGCTGCTCCTTAAGTTCTGTCTTAGGACACACACCAAATTTGACAGAAAAATCTACGAGCAGTTAAATTGAACACCATTGGTTTCACCGACTTCGGAACCCATAGCCGCAGCCGTTCTACAACGGAAAAAGTCACTGCTCTTCCAACACTACAGATCAAAAAGCTGGGTTTGGTATGTGAATGGCACCTTCTTTGTCATCGAGCCGGACCAGGCGCTCACGTTCAAAGGACGTGTCAACAGCGTCTTGCTGACATTCAAGGAACGTCTAAACGCCGTCTTCCCGGACATTCAATTTACGACGGAAGAAGAAGAAAACAACCAACTGGCCTTCCTGGATGTCCACGTCTGCCGCAAAAACGATGGTGGCCTAAAAACTAAAGTGTTTAGGAAAGCAACCAAACTATGCAAGTCCTGAACTACAACAGCAAGCACCCAATCGGTCACAAACACAGCTGCGTAGGAGCGCTATTCCGGTGCGTCGAAACGCATTGCAGTGAAGCGGAAGACAAAGTTGCTGAATTACAATATGCTCGACGGGTACTGAGAGCGAATGGTTACCCGCGCAATTTTGTCAACCCGTGCATACGCAAACGAGGGATGAAGCCACGTCCAGCTGGTCCAAACGTTTGACGAGTTCTTCCTTTACGTAAAGAATTTATCGGAAGCGGTCAGCCGTCTACTTACCCCACTTGGAGTTGGATTTTCGCACGAGCCAGAAGCAATCACCAGGCGCCGGGTCATGAGGCCGAAAGACCCACTGCCACGGCAGGAGTCGTTTACCGGATCTGGTGTGGACAAAGCAACTACGTCGGAGAAACCGGAAACTTACTCCGGACGCGAATGGCCGAGCATGCAGCGGCGGTGAGGAAGAAAGACGCCAACTCCCAAGTTGCAGCTCACTCAACAGGACCCGGCCGTATTTTCAAGTTTGACAAGGCCGAACTCCTCGCAAGAGGTGACAACCGCATGAGCCGCGAGCTGCTCGAGTCATGGTTCTCAGGCCCCTAGTCCATCAACAAGCACAACGATTTGGCGTTCCCATACGGTGTACTGAGACATTTCCTGAGCAAGAGAATCAGTCACGTGGGAAGGACTGGACGCAAAAAAACTCTGAAGACAATATAAGCGAACATGCATGTCCCAGGAAGCAATCGAGAAGAAAAAGGGTCGATCGCTGGAACAATATGTTTATTCGCCTGGCGTTTCGACATCCGTCGCGGATTCATCATCAAAGACATGAGTCACAGAAACAGGTAAAGCATGCACAGAAGTTTGCAGTATTTATAGGATACAGTCATTACTACAAACATACAGCGACAATTAACGTTAATTGTCTTCTTGCGCGTGGATTGCTTGTTGGACGGCACGCGGGCTCTTACCTGTTGAACTTTCATCACGGGCGGTGGGCTCGGGTGTGATGATTGCTCGGCCGTCTGGCCCTTCTGTGTTGGCATACGATGAGGCGGTGGCTTGTCCGTTCCTCAAGTGACGACTTGCTTTGGCCAAATTGAATCTCAGGATTGAATATGGATTTAGCAAATCGTTGCACTTGTTTATGGATTGGGGACCCGTGAAGCATGATTCAAGTCGTTCTCGGCTCACCCGCTTGTCACCTCTTACGAGAATTTCGGTCTCATCAAATTTGAACGTGTGGCCGGGTCTCGTCGAATGAGCCGCAACTTGAGAATTCGCATCATTTCGCCGCACTACTGCCGTGTGTTCAGCAATTCGCGTCTTGAGAAGTCTGCCAGTTTCTCCGACATAGTTGCTTTGACCGCAACTGCACCAGATCCTGTAGACGACCCCAGACGTTTCTTGCCGTAGCAGTGGGTCTTTCGGCTTCATTATCTGGCGCCTTTTAGGTTGCCTCCGGCCTGTGTGCGACTCCAACTCCAAGTGATGCGAGAAGGCGGCCGACGACTTCCCATACGTTTTTGACATACGGGATCGAACGCCAAATCTTGGGATCGGTGCTACTTTGTTGGCCATCTTGTTAAAAAAAGCACCGGCTGACGAAGTTGCGTGGGTAGCCATTTTCTCTGAACACCCGTCGAAAGTATACTACCTCGGCAACTTTATCTCCTTCTTCGTTGCAGTGCATCTTAACACGCCGATAGAACGTCTTTACGCAGCTGCGTTTGTGGCTGATTGGGTGGTTGCTGTTGCAATTCAGTACTTGCATCGTATTTGTCGCTTTCCTGAATACTTTAGTTTTTAAACCACCACAATCTTTGTGACAGACGAGGACATCAAGAAAGGCCAGCTGGTCGCGCAATTATCAAGCCCGCATTCGACGTGGACAAGAACGCTGTGACAATTAATGAGCTATCAACGCACCATTTAAGACCTCAAGCGGTGTCTACAGGAACTACCAATTATAGTACGCATGCTGGTGACCGCTACGAACTATAACTACCGTGCCATCTGTGCATGTATCACCCCTTATCTGCGCAGGTCTCAGACTTGTTTACGATTACCTATGACTAAGGATTCCTGACGGAATCCGAAACGTCAGGACAATCAAACTCTTGTTCCAGTGATCGCTTTTTCTTTTTTTTTTCTTCTTCTTCTTCTTCTTCTTCTTCTTCTTCTGAGGTCACGATCTGCATGCCGGCCACCTAGCAAGTAGCGCAAAAGTGGACAGTTATGGTCGATAGGGTGGAGGCGCTAATTTTCATGGGAAGCAATAGCATTTCGACTGTATCCTTTACATACTGAAACTGCCTTCATACGAATTACCCATTTCTGCTACTGCGGCTGATGTCTCTGATGATGGATCAGCAAGTGCAACGGAAACATCAGGCTAATAAAGTTATAAGGTTGCAAAATTCGCATCACAGAAATCCAACGAGCAATTGGCGAGCATACGTATACTTTAAATTAATTATCATCAGGCCGTTACATTTATTTGGGAGGGGAGTAAAGTGTCTGCTCTCTCCCCTTCACCCTCTCCCTAATTGTCGCTTAATTAGCCACTTGTTACTACCCCCAACCCCCTCCCCTAGTCCCTGGACTAATTCGCCTGTAACGTTGGCCGTAATTTACCTACAATTTTACCTTTTACACTTTACTCCCCTCCCATATAAATGTAACGGCCTGATGAGAATTTATTAAAAGTATGCTTTTGCTCGCCAATTGCTCTTCTAATAAAGTTTGTGTAGCAGCCATCGCATCTGCTTCTCCTCAGAGAACAAATAGGACTTTCGCCAGTTGGTCATGTCAAGCATAGAGATCTCGGTCGCCTTTTTGGGCGCTAGGATACCGGAATGGCTAGGACATGTGACTAGACAAATCAAACTGCCCTTTCTGGATACGTCAAGCGAAACAGTTGCTGCAATAATTGATTCAGTGCACACTGCAGCAGCAACAACAGAGTGGTGCCTATGAAAAAAAAACCGAGTCCGCGTGCAGACGGGCTGTCAACCGAAGTCCCAGGAATTGTCTTGAAGTAAATATTCGTGCACTCGAGTGTTTTTAAGCATGTGACGCACGATGTCTATAACGTAGGGCGGAAGAATGCTGCCATTGTTACGTTCTTCATAATGGACGACAGTTTAGAACATCACTGCTCAACGATTTTACCAACTGAGGAGAAGTAGCCGCGATCGATGGGACTAGAACTTCATTCGCCTGGCGTTTAGGGTTCCAGCTCGAACACACCCCCAGAGACAGCATGAAGTAAGGATAATTCGTAGACCACGGCCTATTTGTCAACACACTACTTGGAGAAACGTAAAGGCGTGTGTTAGGATGGCCAGCACGCGAATCGTCACTCAGGCCGTCCTGAGGACAAGAGAACAAAGTAATTTATTTACCAGCGGAGACAGGCAGAACAGACCAAGGCGCGCGACCTTCAGGGGCTGACACACGTGGACGCAAGGACAGCCGCCGGTTGGGTTCTGAGGTCACGCATGACAAGGAGCCACGAAAAGACGCATGCACATGCGCGCGTCACTGAGGGCGTGACATGCCATACTGAGGACACACCATATTGGCTGCCTGCAGAGAGGCCAATCGGGAAAAAAGGCCGTTGGTCCTTAAATACGCTGCCACCGCTGGAAGCAGCACTCTGCTGCTGGGGACATGAGATTCTGCTGCTGGCGATACGGGAGTCTACTGCCGAGACGAGACTGATGACAGAAGACACGCTGCTGACGGACACACAGAAGATAGAGTTGATGTACAAGCAGAAACAGTGGCAGTAAAGTATTATCTGCTATCCTGTCTGCCCTCTCTTCCTAACACGCAATTGTCGACGCAGGCACCTCCAAGGTTATAAAAGCATGAGTCTCCTGCCAAGCGAAGTCATGCTTTCCCTTGATGTCACGACTCTTTTTACTTCTATCATCCGTGAATATGCCACAACTCCACCTATTTTAACGGCAGTTACTTTCCCATGTCCTGTTTATGCGGTCATATAGGCTGTCTTTACCGTATCTGATTCCATTAGCGTCGTAGACTCCGATGCATAATTGAAAAAAACAATGAAATGTATTTTTTTTCGACAAGTAACTGAATTCTGGTACTTTGCCCGTAACTAAATGTCGCTTTCGGTTTTTTCCGTCTGACTGATTGACCAGGGGCATTCTGGGTGTTGCCAAGTGTACGCATATTTTAGTAGACAATAGCTCAAGCCAAATTTCTAAATGTTCCTCCGGCTTTCTAAAATGAGGAGGTAGACTTTCAGAAAGATAAGCTTCCCCGAAACTACTATCGTACCGTTAAATCCTGCGTTGGTGATATCTTGCCAAACAGATCGATTTGGCTAAGGAAATTCAAATAACACCCACGTCTTCTACCAGACTTCACCGATTTAGATAAAGTTTATACTACAAAAACGGAAGCGACCGCTCAATTGAAAGTATTCACTGAACACTAATATACTCGAATATCCAACGAAACGCTTATTGATGGTTACGATCTGAACGTTCTGAACAAGAATGGACAGTGGTTTTAAAACCGGACATTGAAAAACCAGTAACCAGTGCCTATAGATTATATTAAATTTGGAAATTAAATGCACGTCCGCCATCGCCACCTGGACAAAAACGTGGCATCAATCAAATCGTGTCACTACCAGCAAATTCTGCTTTGACAAGAGAGACTTGGTGTGGTATACCGCATGCCTGAGTAGCGTATTAATTCAGAACTGCCCCCAAAGGCTACGATGTTTGACCTAGGCTAATCATATTTCTAGACGATTGCTGACGAAAAATATAGGAATAATGCGAAGATCATTCGCATGTATGCCCGGAAAGTTCCTACACCAAAGGACAAGAAATTATAGAATAAATTGGCCAAACTGAGCTCGCTCCATACAACCAACTATCCGGACGACCTCACCCATAATCTCTCCTCTAAACCCCCCACTAGCCCACAAATCGTAGTCCTTGTGGTAAGGCTTTGAGCAGTGATACATTATTTGCCGGTGGTTCACAGTCTGGGCCAGCTCCTTTGGTTGCCCTGCGTTGAAAGGGGCATCTGACGTAAGTGTCATGCTGTGGCAGCCACTGCGCACAGCACCAGCACCAGATAGTTGCCAGGCTCGGACAGCCAGTTGGTGTGTGACACCCCCATCTGCATGGTTTTGGTCAATCGCTGCTAGAGGCCCGTGTTCTCCTCTCCACCTCACACTGCCTGAGGTACGCGTAAGCTAGAAAAGAATCAATGCGCGCCATTTCACTGATTGGCTACAGGCGGCAGAGGACACGTTCCGGAGTTAAGTACTGCCAACAACGGACACGGACTGACAAAACTTGACCAAAGACACAGCTGGGAGCTAGCGCTGAGCGGAGCGCTATGTAAAGCTCCTTTTTCGTAGTAAAAATTGGGTCCAGTCTATTCTGCCTTCCCCGGCTTCTGATTAGCTAAACCGTCGTTTTGTCGACATAACCATTTCCACATGTCCAGTCCGTGTATCAGATGGTTGCCAGGCTCGCACATTCCACTGGTGTGTATATGGAAAAGGAAAAAGAGAAAAAAATCGATTCTGGAGATCCCGTCCACACCGCATAAGCAAACTACCGTGGTGGTTAACTTTTATGAGTTAATCAGGCACAGCTGACCGAAACTATGCCTATTACAAATTCCCGTCCGTTAGCGTGCATGAAGCGCGACGATATTCTACTTTCCTTAAGCACTGTTTAACCTAACTGAAGAACTTTACACTTTCACTTAGTGTCAAGCAACACCAGCCAGTGTTTTATGCGATTCGGTCCTTAGCCTAGCTTTTTGCGAGGAGTGCGCACTGTTCAAGCAGTCATAACCACTCCAAATTTCTAGGCTGTGTTGGATCGACACTGATGCTACGTCCTTTCGATCAGGGTGATTAAATTTTCTTCCGGCCAAGAATACTTCTCAAATGATGAATCTTTCACGCTAAGTAGTTGAAAACGCTTAAATTTTGAGTATCGCTCATATATGAATAAGTGGTAGGTCGTAATTCGAGTGCCCATCCGATATAGGAAATGCAAGAAAAGGAATCTATGCTGCCTAAAAACTAAAACATGAATGAGAAGGTAGAAGAGGAAGTTTTTTACCTAAAAGTTAAACGGCCGTACACCGTGCACACCTGTATAAGAAATTAGGTTCTGCCTTACCTAGAGTCGTCGGCGGAAATCCTCGTAGTGTGTCCACTGCAGTCTCAACTGCTTTTACTGCGGTCCTAGCCTCCACATACGCACAACGATGGTCATTTCATTGCTCCCACGCCATGGATACTGCAGAAAATGCACAATTACGGTTTCTATAGAGTAGGTCTACAAACCTCAGTACTTTCTTACGAAGGAGGGGCTAATGGGCAAGCTTTACTTGTTAAGTTACTTAAGAGAATGGCGTATTTTCCTATCTTAACTGAAAATATTTCACTCACAAATAATAAAATGTCTGCAGATTTCCAAAACGTGAAATGAGTAAAAACTTCTGATGAGATGCATGAAGAATGTGGTCAACTGAAATCACGGCTGAGAATTCCTTGGCTTGATCCCCTGTACTAACCGCACTAAGTGTTCCTCACAAATTTGACTTAATAATCCGCGGGCAATTAATCGAGCCAAAAGGCGCTACCCCAAAGCAGTGACCATAGTATAGCTGCGAGGTGTGCAATTAAGCTGAAGTAGCATCCGACGGCTTCAAAAGCGAATTCATAAACATCCTTTAGTCGTGTTAATAGTGGACTCAATGTCGGGGATAGCAACCTCTGCCATACAGATTGAACATATCCTTAAAAGTAAAACCGTTGAGACTGTGAGTAGCTACTCATGTCTCTGATGACAAATCCGCGACGGATATCGAAACGTCAGGCGAATAAACATACTGTCCCAGCGATCGAGTCTTCTTCTTCTTCCCACATGAACATCTGTTAGCCGTGTGAAAGGTAGACTCGAAGTCGGGGTAGCAACTCCTGCCATACAGCTGGGACATATTCTCAAAATCAAAGCCATTGAGGTTGTCAGGTGAGTACAACTCAAGGCGAGTGCTGGAAGACTGAGTGTCCTCCGGGTCAACAGCCCTATCAACTAATGGATTCGGCATCCTGCACTGCCCTAAATAATTTACCTGTCATAGACTAATTTTACTGACTTGATAGTTTTAATACCTGAAATTATTAAGTAGCCAATAATAAATACGTTAAAATAAAAAATATATCGTTTTTGAACGTCACTCACTTACTATAGGTGAGCAATCCGAATAACATGGGCTGTACCTTAAGCTGGACCCCGTGTTGCATCAGGGCATCTCCTGCGCGGTCTTCTCTAGCGGTTTATAGATACTTATGTACACATAGAACATATAATCACCTCTTCTTAAGTACTGTCTAACATATTTTCTTAATTACTCCATCGTCAAGTGTCCTACTGATTGGTCAATGTCATCTGTCGGTTGTCAGCAGTAAGCAGTCAAGTCTGTGGGAAATTTCTAATTCGAAACAAAAAGATTTCAGAACATGCTGAAGTCTGTGGAAATGGCGGTGTACGAGTCAAACACCTTACCGTTCATAAGCATTTCCTTACTGCGTAAGTAGATTCCCATCGTTTCATTATGCCCTTCAGATAATCTAAAAAAACATCCTGGCTCCTTTCCATGCAGTTCTGCCAAACTGGGCGATGGTTCAGATACATAGACTTCCGCTTTGTAAAAAAATTGCCCTGAAGTGTTCATATACTGGCAACATTACTTGACTGCTGCTGGACTTAACACCTTTCACTCAGGCCAGTCTAGAGCTGATAGGCTACGAACACTGGTCTTCTGTATTTCTGCCCTCGGATGCTGTCCGTTTTGTTGACTGGACATTGCGTAAGCGAGGTCAACCAAGCTGTCTATTCTCATGTTTACAATAGCGATCAAAAACATCCGGCTCACGCTGAGAATCAGACTGCGCCAGGTGCTGCAAACGCAATCGTGGGGTGAGAAAGTCACAAAGGCAATAATTACAGCCCGTACCCCTAGTCTCTAAAAGGTACATGCGGATCTTCAGCAAATCGGATAAATATTTGGGCACTTGAGGGACCTGCATACAAATAATCAGACCCTGCATATGCATTTGCTAGGTGTTGACATTTGAAGCAGCCTACGTTATCTTGCTATCCGCGACGGCTGCTGTCTGGAAATTTAGGCCTATTCAAGACATCATAATCATCTGGATGAGCTAGCTTCTGTGATATGTGTGTAGTAATAGCAATGATTTGACCTCACGTTTTCCTGGTTTTGAGTTATCCTCTTGATGAAGATAATAATCGGTCAAAAAGAATGCCTCTAGAATCATGCCGGTTGAGTAAAGGAAGTCTCTCTCAAGCTTCTGAAATAGAGACAAGGAAGGTGGGTGAGAATGAAACAATTCGTTCAAAATACAGTCTCTTAGATTGTCCTCCTAGTTCTATGCGCCACAAAAGTTGGTGGTACTGCCATCAAAGAAACATCCATGTAATGCTGCCAGATGCCTTTCGAGCCGGAGGTTATATGAGCATGCAGTTCATTCTATCTGTTGGTTTCTTTTAAAAATGCTGTAACTCTTGACACTTCTCCCACATCCCTTTCTGATGGCCGGAAATCCTGTTCCATATTTTGCGAATCATGGATATGGCACGCGTAAATGCACCCCTTACCTTTGTTATCCACTGCTCCGACATCCCGGCTCCTGTCACCTTGCATCTATCATGAAACCAGACTCAGGAGGGAAAGGCAAAATAGATAGGTGCTTTGAAAGTCTGCTACAGTGAGTCATGCCCAAGTAACCTTACTTCTGCCAGATATATTGTAAAAGAGCTAACATTCTGACATCCAATTAGTGTACAATTTAGTTAATCCTGCACCCTGTGCTTTACGTCTAACTCGGAAGCGTGCGGCGTACCCAGGGGTTAATAAATTTTGTGAGGGATTGAGAGTCGCAACAAATGTTTAAATGCAGCGACCGATAATCCTCTCGGGAATTCACCTACCACTTACACTTTGTTGGCACTCCTGTAAATGTGTGAAAACCATAAAAGTGATGGTGCGTCCGATGATTGAAACCCGATTAGGATATTTGGTCGAGTGGTGTTTGAAGAGAGTAAGGGAGAAGCTGTGGCATGGCGCGCCTAGATGGCAGATGCAGGCCTACCGGCGTGGCTTACGTTGATAGAGAGGATCCTGGCAGCCACGATCTTCAGGCCCTGGTTCCTTGGAGGAAGAGAGGAAGTGTGAGTGTTTAGGGCTTTTTCACCTTTTTATTTCGCCTACGCTTTTGACAGCGCTGTTTTCCAAGAGAGAGAGGGAGAGAGAGAGAGTAGAATGCCAAGATTATCAGTTAATGAGAGAGACTTCTTAGAGTTTTATAGATGTTCTTCGCTTTTAATCTTTTCTGTGATTTTATGTTTTATTCCCTTGGCTCTATTTGTGGAACTTTCAACCAAATCTTGTGCCACAATTCCCTCATTTGCTTTTCGTAAAAACATTCTACGGGCCTAAATGCGGCCTCTACTTATATCGGTAATAGTGTGGTCCTTACAAGTTAACGATCATTCTTTTATCTTCTTTCATTAGCACTTGCCCTCAAAGTTCTTCGCGTCGAAACCTCTGTTGTTTGTTCGCCCACCTAGAAACAGTTAATTTAACTTTCAATTAATGTTCCATATACCTATCAAAGTGGACTAGAGTTGAGGATGACAGCCTAGCCGCTGCGACCTTTAAGTCCGCCTCCGTGAGGGAAGAAAATAAGTAGAACGCCAGGTGGAAGGAATAGTATAATCTGCACAGGCTTAGTGAAGAATAGGTTGTAGGAAGTTTGAGAGCGCGGAAGTCATCACAGCGCCTCCAGTGAGGTCATTTGTGAGTCTGCCTTAGGGAGGGGATTGACAAGAAATGAGTTAGGTCGGCAGACACTGGTACGCACGTGCTTACAGTCAGGAGAAGCGAGAGGATGCGCGTTGCGCGCCGAGTAAGGTTATCGCAAGGGGGTTAAGTAAGTCAAACCCTAGCAACTGCGATCTTCAGACCATGGTTACTTAGTAGAGAAGAAGTCAGTGCAGGCCAGAATAGTAAGAGTAGTTTATTGTGTACACAGAGGAACGGAGAATAGGCAGGAAGAAGATTGACTACGAAGAGCACGACCAGCCAGGCGGCAGGCCGTGTCTTTAGTGCGAGAATAGTTACAAGGGCCCAGAGCGAGCACTGGGTGATTTAGCTTCAGGCTGATGCTTGGCCCGACCAGCGTGGGGTGCGTGCGTGTGCCCCAGCCACCCGAGGGCAGAGGTTACGCCTCGAAGGCGGACATCAGCTATCGCGCTGGGTCAAGCGACTGGGTGGCCCAGATTGTCCCGCGAGACCACGTCTCTAGCATCTCGCGTTTGGAGGAGGTGGGCTACAGCACTGCTACAAGGTCACTAAATTTCTACCAAACACTTACCCACTTTCACATATAACATTTACCATGGAGGTTAGACTTTAGATGAAAAGGAAAAGGCTTGCTGCAAGGGTCATGTTAAGGGCTGATAATTGTCCTGCTTCCGTTTAAGCCACCCACACTCGATTACCTCAGTCCTGAATCAAAATGCAATACTTCTGTTTAAAGCTTATAAAATACTGAATAATACGTGCTCCCGCAGCAGGCTTTCCTCTTTAAACATGATTCGCATGATTTGATTTGGACATCAGCCTGAGTTTACATCTCAGAGTTAACAACAATTTCCAGACTTCTGATAACTGTTTAACTTAAAAGCCCATGCAAATATATTTGGCAGTCTTGTAGCCATCAAAGCCAATTTTACGAACAATGCATTAGTGCCGCAATGCTGCTTAAGACACAGCTTACACAAGCACACCGTTCCGTTGGCTGCAATCAGGATTGCGAAATTGTCTCCAGGTGGTTCTACACCTGAGGGGAGATAAGTATAGCAGAAAAAACATGCTATTTTGTTACGCTACTTTAAAAAGCGACTTCAAAGAATTACAGGAACGTTTGGCCTCAACGAGATGGCTGATGCTCATTTCTAAGTTCGATTGTCCTTAGGTTGGCGGGGAGGATACCGAATGTACTCATAAGATAAATTGAGAGGACGCGCATACTGCGTTTTCGATAATTGCTGGAATCCATTAAACTGATGTAAAATGTAGTCATGACGATTGACAAGTCTCAGCTGGAAAAACACCACGTTCGAGACTGGCAAGAAATCTGCGGGAACAGGTGACCTCTGGTAGATGACTGTCACTTATGTCTACATTTAGGATATTGGTATAATATATCGGTAAATATATTGATAAATATAAACGGAGACGGCGCGTCGGATTTTGTTCCATATAGTTTCCGCTCATGCATAATTTAAAAATAAAATATACAGAAGATAAGCAGTCTTCCCAAAATCCTAGTTTACAGTATGGCGAGTCCTGCATGCAACTTTTATGACGAAATTTAACTTGGCAGTTAAGCACATATTTGGTCACGTTATTTTGATCATCTGAGAAGATTTAATCCTGCGAATGCCTTTTATTTAGGAAAATCACCCTTTCAGTTAAGTTTATTCAGGGTAATTTGGATTAATTTTGGCGAAATTTGGCGTAGTGTAATATCGAAGGAATCCTCTATGCTACTGAATACGTTAAAACCAAACTTTTTATTCATATGCATTTTCCTATGAAAGACCTCCAAAATAAGTAAAAAAAGTCTAAAACATATCACATCCAGAACCGAAAAACTTTGTCCGAAATTTTTCAGATGCAATGGAGGCCAAGTTCAGGAAGAAGGAACGCTTTTTTTGTAAGAAGTATGTTTAACTTACCTATGAAGATTTTTGCACAAAATCCAGTAACAAAAATGCGTCGGTCGCTTTTTTGTATTGCTGCATCGCCTACATAGCAAAAAAGCAACGTGTCCATATATAAAACCATGAAGGTAATATAAAACAAGCCTTATTAAATGTAAGTCATCTGGAAATATACTTATTTAAACTATGTGTTCCGCTTATGCTTTGTTTAGAAACGAAACAGACAGAAGAATAATAGTTATTTCAAAAATGGGCATATACATAGACAATCTTTTTTGCATTCGCAAGCTTATAACAGATCCTGTAAATAATCCACTGTGGAGGAAAATAATCCACTACAAAGAAGAAAAAAAGTTCGTTCATTTCCAGTGAAATTGGACCGTTTGTCGTCAGGTAAATCAAACAATTTGTCGAAAGTCTCCAATTTCATTTCGATATTACTTTGGAAAAAGGCAGTAAACATAAAAATTCATCAGCTGAATATCTAGTTAAAGCACTTTTTAAAGAGGTTACCTATTAAATAAAGTTTTTAGATTAATCTAAGGAATAAAAATATCAGGGTTATAATGCAAACATTCTTTATGCTCGAAAATGTGGTTTGTTGTTTTGAAGCATTTCTCAATATGATACACATGGCCATCTTCATAAGAACTTACATCCAAAAACGCATTTTTCAGTAAATGCTCTTCATTTGTATCTTATTTCAAAGGCTTTGATATAAACGTGGAACAGAAGCTCAATTGATGGATAAACACATGAAAATACTGAAAGGATTGGGAATTATGGAAGAATTTAATGGACGATATTAAATAAATAGTTATCCATTAATGGTTATCTGTATAAAAATTGACTAAAGCCCTTTTATATGAAAAAAGTGGTAACCTTAAGTTTTCAAATTAAGAAAACATTTATTGCTCTGAGTTAAAGCTATTTTTACGTCTCCGGAACTTGGAGATTATCCAGATTATTTTATTTTCTTAACAAACACTTAGGACTGCTTATACTTCATTTAACTACTTAATCTACCTAATGCTGTTATTATTTCTAGGTTTTTGTAAATGCATTCACGTTAGCATGCGATTAATAATCAAAATTTTACAAAGTTCAGCATTTTGCATGCAGAACTCGCCATACTGTATTTTCGGCCACTCTATTTTGCGCTTGCAACCTTACAACTGGGACTAGCGTAAAACCAATATGGTGATAAATGCTCCACGAAAAGGAAAAATGTGAGCGCTTTCATTTTTAGCCAAAATTGAAGCATTTTTTAAAGGAACATCGATATTTATCTAAGAAAGATTGAAAAGATGCAAAATCGCGCCAATTTCGCCGGAATTTTTAAGACGATCTAAGACCTGAGATATTTATAAAGAAATTCGAAAAAAGTAATATTTGTTTTTAACATAAATAAAGTGGTATGGATACGAATTCAACTGACGATTACATTAACTTTTAAAAAACTTTTTTCCAGGTATAAATTTCAAGCCGGCCAAACAGCAGAATTTATTTGCGCAAGTTTATAGTTGACATAACTTTTGACCGTTTGCCACATAAACATGACCTTGCTATTATCGATTTAGTGAAAATTCAAAATGATGTCTTCTCTAATTGTTTCGTTATTCATGCACAGAGAGGACGCAGTTGATAAGCTCTCTCAAAATTAATGTTCAAAAATAAATTCTTCTGTTTTGGCCTGCTTCAAAAGCTTAATTTTACATTTATCGGGAAAATTTTGAGATTTTCGGTCTTTCGGAGCTTGGGGCTTCTTTAAGAAAGTTAGCCTTCCCTAACAAACCATTAGTCCTTTCATATTTCTCTCAAGTTATAAATTCGCTTAAGGTTCGTCGCTATTCTTTCAAAGTTTTTGCAGATGAGTATATGCTCGTGTGCGAGTGATTACCAATATTTCGCAAAAATAGGCATTTTGCATGAGTTTGCATCCAAACTGTCAAATCTTCCTATATGCATAAAACAGTTTGTAGTACCTGGGGATAGGTATTAAACCTCTAGTAAACGTGATCTTGCGCTAAATTCCCCACATATAAAGGTTATGGTAATGTCTACAATCCAGTTAATATTTGGGGATAGCGTAACCTACGTTTGTTTTCGATAAATTCTCGTCAGGATTTTACACTTACATGGTGCTTAAGTAAATAAATTATGTGGGTCGATCGAAAAAAAGTACGATTGTCAGAGAAGGGAGAGGGCCATTGGAGTCAAAATCTGATCAGCATTAACGCGGATTAGTAGTCGGCCGAGGTGACAAGCTGCTGGCTGTTGGATTAGCGGCTTTTGACCTGGGTAACTGCGGCACCGCGAGGAAGTTCTTGTGGGTGCACAGGACAAGTCGGCGTAGCATCATGGCGGCTGTTTCTGCCGTAGACAACAGACGCTGTCCAAGAAATTTTGAATAGCTTGAGGGTACCTTGTAGATCACTCGGAAGGCCTATTTGGTATCCACGCGATAGTCTGAGTCTACCAGATGCGCCTGTCCTGTGCGCCCAAAAGAACTTCGTCGCGGCACCGCAGTTACCATAGGCAAAAGCCGCTAATCCAACAGCCAGCAGCTTATAACCTCGGCCGACTACTAATCCGCCCTAATGCTGATCAAATTTTGACCCTGATTCCCCCCACTTCTCCCCTCCTCTGACAACCGTACTATTTTTTCTACCAACCCGCATAGTTTATTTACTTAATTACCGCATAAATGTACAGACCTGATGAGAAGTTATCAAAAACAAACGTATTTTCGCCAATTCATCCTCTGAACTTTTCAATGGGATTTTCCGAAAATTAAAAAAAGATAGGGTTTGAACAGGGGAATTGATATCGCTTTTGAAATTTACCACATGGCTATTAATTCGCGCGTCCTGTCAAATGAAATTGCATGAATCAGAACACGCCTTGTACTGGACTAACTTTGCAGAGAACATAGCTGGACGTTACTTGTAAAGCCATTCACAGCAGAACCAATCACATTGACCCTAAAACAGTGTTATTTTGTCCAGCACCCTTAAACTCCACCTTTGCATTCACACGTTGTCCCGCTTGGCGAAAAATGGTCTTAACGTAACTCGCCTGCATGCGATGCTAATTGTCAGGGTAGAAGAGGATAGGTGAGCCTCTGAAAGGGCCATTTGATCCTTCATGTTGGGTGAGTCCAATGCGACATTATTAGCAAATGATTCGAAAATATCCATGTTAGCGTTGTAGGAAGTTTGCGACGCCCATCCAAAAGAATAAAGGAAGACCTCCCGGCAAAGATGAGAAAAGGTGAAGTCAGGAGCATAAAAAAGTCTATTCTGGTGCATATGGTTGATTCCGGATATCGGGTGGACCCCAATGAAGCCTTCTGTGTGATCTAAAATGTCCCACTATACTATCCAAAGTCCCTGGGTCAGCGCCTGCTGGCAACAGGTGCACAGACCGCTATCAGGTTGATGAAGCCGGCGTTGTGTGCGCAAAAGAACTTCTTTCAATCTCCGCTTCGGGCTTTGCCCACAGTCACTTAGCGACATGCACTCTTCCGCGCCCTGTTTGTTTCCTTCCACTTCCCCCATCGTCCCCCCTCCCCTAGACTGCGCCACCAAACCTTGTTCTTATAACCAGCCTTCTCTTATCGACCTCTCCCTCCCCCCATTTCAACGACTCTCTTGTATGAAAAGACGAACACGTTTTAACTTGTACCCTGTACCGCGATAAATGTACTAGCCCCACGAGAGTTTATCAAAAACGTACGGACGCTTGCCAACCTAGTCTTCTGAATTTAATAGGCCTCAGTCCTCACAAAATAAACAAAGGGTTGAATTTCCATGGATCTTGGATGAAATTACTCAGTACGCGTGATGCTGGTAGGAATTCTGTCGGCGCTTATAAATACTTACCATCTCGAAAAAACTTTTGAGTAACAAAGGGCGTTCCCGAATTTCCATTGTTTATTCTAATAGATGCTCTAACCCCTCTTTTTGATGCCTTGGTCTGCCCTCTGCTTCTGTTCGTCCCACAACAATGAGATGGTGAAACTAAACCAAGGAACTGCCTTTTTTGCAATCGCTTCCCATTTAGGTATACTGTGACCATGAGGTACTGCGACAGTGCATTTCTGTTTCATTTATTTCAGTAACCTTCCTTTAACTTGTCTTTAGTGGCCAAATCCCCTTCATATTTCAGCATTATAAAAGAACACTTCTGCTTCCTAACATATCAACTTCGCTGCAAATATTGACTGATATCGCTCAAGATCGTAAATTTTGCCTGAACTTTTTGAGCGGTATTCACATGCAACTCTAGCACACAGCAAGAGGGGAACGAAGAGAGTTTTAGCTAAACTTGCGCACTGCATCATAAATATTCTTCAGCTCCCGTGAAAAATACTGAAATATTCACTCATTTAGTTTATAAATACTCAATTACGCAAAGACAGTCCACCAGGTTAACAGAACGTCATCTGTCTAAAGCGTCATATGGACATCTTGTAAAGTATAAGCTTGACTAGAAGTGCACGAGCGACGCGAGTAAACAACTTTCCCGAGTGCCGATTGGCAGGTGACCTGAAGGTCTCTCAGCCACCTTGTGACTCAGGCATTTCACACGCAAACCTATCGGGCAGTCTAGACATAGGCGCATTGGCCTTTGCGAGGATTGTTGCGCAGTTTTAGGCAAAGCCTGTAACTTGTACCGGTGAGAGTTGACCGTGCTTACTAAAACAAGAGACGTGTGCGAAAGGGTACACAATAATTGTCTGGTGAAAACTAGAGCAGGACTTTCATGTGGTTGCCGTCATGACGTTTTGGCAAAGGATTGAATGTGAAACGGGAAAAACAAATGGATGCCTTTACTGTCTGTCAGAGAGGCTAGACTTTCTATGGAATAGGTGCTGGAGATTGGATGTGCTTTGATTATTCGCAGTGTTGAGTGATTTTAAAGAGCAAGAAATAATATAGAGTAAATGGATAGGTCATTCAGTGCGAATGAGTACTCCAAAGTGGACAACTAATGGACATTTCCGAAAAGATGCATCTGGATGTTTCAATGCAATCCTGCAAAATCTATGATGTGACATTTGATGAATAAGGGTCATAAATAGTGAAGCAAGGCACATGGCGTTTTGCTAGCCACTTTCGGTGAAAGTAAATGCTAGCTATTCTCCGGATAATGTTTTGGGCGTCCCTTCAACTCTAGTCTACATGCTCAATGGACAACGTGATTGACAGGATGCAGAAAACATATGGTACAATATAATATGCAGGAATGCCCTAAACAGTTTCTTTATTCGTTTGCCAAGTGCGCAAGTAGGGGTGCCAAAACGCAGGATGCGGAGTATCCTTCCTGAGGACGATTGCATGGAAAAGTCCGCGATGATCTGTAATAGGTCGCTGACCATAGTTCCAATGCGCGTAGAGTGAAGTGCTAATAAGATTCTTATTGCGCTCAGGGTACATGTACCTCCTGCCAAAAAGAATGTAACGCTTTCCTGGTATATAGTAGCATGTTATGAATTGCAGCTGCAACTTACCAGGCCCACACAATTACTAAAGAAAGCCACTCGGTAAAGTTTGGAAGCCTCAGGGTTGCGTCCAAACACACAGGTTAGTTCAAAATATAGAAATAGTAACAAACCTTTAAAAACGAACTGATTCATATGTTCGAGTCTAAATTTTGGACATTCCATATATTCTTAGAACAAGCGCTGGATAACTGACTTTTTATCACTCTTTTATGGAGAACATACAATTTAACTCATAAAAAACATCAAAACCTCATGGGCGAGAACTCTTGCTATTTAAGTGGCAATTTTCGGGTACCCGTATGACTGAGTAATACAACTGCGACAAAAAGCCAACTATATACTTTGTTAATGTTTTTGTAAAGAAACATATACCTGTATGCGTAACAGGCTGCAAAGTTGAGTTGGCAAAAACGCATTGTGCGCTAGCCGAAAGCAAATATCCAAATTGGTATAGTGCACCAATGAATTACTTGATACACCAACATTTAAAAATCGCCAAGTTTGTCTAAGATATCAGGTGGCATTTATTTGTAACTATTCAGAGGGATTGGTTCGTCCAGCAAGGTGTTAACTTTCAATGATTGACGTAAATTTACGGTGACTATATAAAGACGCAGGTTCATAGCCGTTTTAAGTCAAAACATTTCTATGACTTGCTTGGACTTCTAAATGTCCTCAGAAATTACTTTCTAAGTCGGAGGAGACCGACATTTTATGTAAACCTTTACTTCGAAGTACATCAGCCACTGCAGGATAATGGCGTAATATTCGCAAGCCGTCAACAGGCAGTCAGTACCGTAGCTCTTAGTTAGTATGGCCACTAATTACGTAGGCTTTGACTGACTTCGCACCCAAAAATCAGCAGCAGTATGTTAGTCTTCGCAGTATAAATCTAGTAGACACTGATACAGTCTCGGTAAATAGAGGTAGGAGGGCGGAAGCTAGGACCACCATTGATGTGCTCCGAGTTTCAGGCATGCTGGTCTCCGCTACTAACTAAGATCGAGGGAACATGAGCCCAGCGCTGACTCAAATCAGCGTTATTTATCACCATGCATTAGCGTTAGTAATAGTACTATCACTACTATCACTTGGCTACAGTGCTGGTAAGCTGCACTATAAATAATGATAGCAGTGGTAAAAGTATCAGACTCGGACTTTAAGAGTCTTTCTGGAAACTTACTGAAGGTACATGAGGGAAGTTAGTGCACTAGTACCAGCGCAAAACGCTACTGTCACGTAAAACTAAGTTTGGCGGTATTTTTGGCCTACATTGGAGAAAGCGGCCTACGTCTGATCCCCGTTCGGTCAACTCAAATTTGTCTTGTCACTGGTTCAAGCGGGAAGGGGATTAAGAGTGTGGTAGATAGCTGCTAGTCTATATTCACTGTACCTGATTACAGTTACCATCCCTGCTCTTGGCCATATGGTGGACATCATCAAAATCGATGTTTGAACTATTATCCAATACTCAGACACTATTTTAACTGGATTATGAATTAAAGGGAAGAACAATCTCAAGGCTTCCGATCTGTACAAACCATTTCTTCATACCGGAATCAAAAAAGGTAGTTTTGAAGGTTTTACCCTGGCGCATTTATCGAGAAATGCAGGCGAGGAGCCGAACAAAGAAAACCAACGGGAAGGCCAGAACCGACACGCCGGCGAGCAAAACCTCATATTGCTGGTGTATCCGAAGAATTCGCTGGACTGCTCAGCGAATTTGGGATTGGCGTTGCTCACAGGCCAGAAGTAACAATCCGCAGACAACTTATGCGGCCTAAAGACCCAGAACCCGTCAACCAAAACTACGGTGTCATTTACCGCATCGACTGCCTTTGTGGTCAAGCCAACAATGTTGGCGAAACCGGCCAATGGGCTCTCACGAGAATGCACCAGCATTAACTCGCCGTGGTACGGAATGAAAAGTTTTCTTTGTTAGCCGACTTGCATCCAAGCCAGGGCACAGCTTCGATTTCGAACTCGTGCAAATACTGGGTCAGTCAGACAACCAAATCTCACGCCTCTTGCAAAAGGCATGGCACTCACACGCAGATTCAATTAACAGGCCTATCGATCTTCCTGAAGCCTATCTCGCGTTGCGCAAAAAAATCGATAGCAGAGTTGAAGGTCAGTTCCGGCAGATTTGAGTTCAATACACAGTGAGCTGTACATTTAATTATCCCTTGACAATGGCCTCGAGCGAGAGTCCGAAACGTTGGGCAAATAAAATATTGGTCCCAGAGAACGTCTCTCCTCGTTCTAATAAATTACCAAGGCTTCGTATATTTTGGACTATTCTGAAGGTTTTATAAATAACAACGTTATATGAGCTACATTTATGGTCATTTCAGACGCAAATACCAATATGCCTGCAAGTTCAATTAGTCTCTGCTCCTTCAAGCAACCTTACTTAAAAAAGACGCAAGAAACGTGTTTTTAGGCGCCAGATCTTGCATTTACGCTTATCTTAGCAGCGAGCTAATGTGTTTCAATGTCAAAAGTCCTTCGGCAGTGCTGCATCACGAAGCCCCGAGTTTTCTGCTCGAGCTCTCCCGCTGTCCAACAATGCCTTGTCCCTAACATGCTCCACGTTAACTCTTTCTCATGCCTGCCGCCTCTATATGCTGCTAAAGTTCCCTGAAATTCGAAAGTTCACCCACTGCCTCCACACCCCCCCCCCAACACCGGCATTCACCAGTGCTCCAGCTCGCACACGTGGATACGAGCTTCCCGACTGGCCAATCAGCGCTGACTTCTGTGCCACTAATAGACCGTGACAACTATTCAGGGCCAAACAATTCACACGACTGTGATCTTTCTGTCACAAGTCTGTTTTTTGTTGATCCTCTAACTATTCATCGGAAGATCACACGTTTCCATTCGAACTCACGTTGTCGACACGCAAATGTCCCGAGGCTAGAAGTCGCCTGACAACAGATAGTTTCAAGCTGATTAAAATCACTCTTATCTCACGCCGTTTAGTAGTAACTTCGGAAAATTAATCTACTTTTAGTATAG
>JAYGXS010000003.1:48682441-48726998 GCA_036362985.1 Ligula intestinalis
CTATACTAAAAGTAGATTAATTTTCCGAAGTTACTACTAAACGGCGTGAGATAAGAGTGATTTTAATCAGCTTGAAACTATCTGTTGTCAGGCGACTTCTAGCCTCGGGACATTTGCGTGTCGACAACGTGAGTTCGAATGGAAACGTGTGATCTTCCGATGAATAGTTAGAGGATCAACAAAAAACAGACTTGTGACAGAAAGATCACAGTCGTGTGAATTGTTTGGCCCTGAATAGTTGTCACGGTCTATTAGTGGCACAGAAGTCAGCGCTGATTGGCCAGTCGGGAAGCTCGTATCCACGTGTGCGAGATGGAGCACTGGTGAATGCCGGTGTTTGGGGGGGGGGGGGGGGGTGGAGGCAGTGGGTGAACTTTCGAATTTCAGTGCACTTAAGCAGCATATAGAGGCGGCAGGCATGAGAAAGAGTTAACCTGGAGCATGTTAGGGACAAGGCATTCTTGGACAGCGGAAGAGCTCGAGCAGAACCCATTGACTCGCTATTGAGATAAACAGGATGCGAGGCCTTACGATTGCGAACATCTTGGTGTAATTCGTTTTTGTACTACGATTGGCGCACATCGCAAACACATAAGGAATATTATTCGGGGCATTTCTACGCACTTTTGTATTTTCTGTGGTGAGCATCCTCTCAACAAAGTTATCGACTAAGCACAGAAAACAGCCTTAAACGATTGTCAGAATGTTAACCAGAGAACAGCTAGTATTTATTGCCAACGAAACCGGCTAAAAATGCCCGATGGGCCTGCATTTTCGAATTATAGACTACGGATGACCCTCCTTTTGTGAAATGTTACATTATTGTTTTTTCAGGATCTCACTAAACCATCCATATGCATCCTTTTAGAAAAGGCAGTTAGTTGTTCGCTTTGAAATACTCGTTCGCACTGGATATACCCACGATTTACTTTACACGATGTCATGCTCTTTGGAATCACTCAACACTGCGAATAATCAAAGCTTTGTTTGTGAATGATATCGGTCAATTCAATCTCTAGCGCCTTAACATCTATTGTTAAAGAAGTCTCCTTTTTCTGACAGAAAATGAAAGCATCCATTTGTTTTTTCTTCCCGTTTCACATTCAACCCTTCGCCTAAACGTCATGGCGGCAACCACACGAAAGTTCTGCCCTAGTTGTCGCTAAAATATTATTGTGTACGCTTTCGCACACGCCTCTTGTTTTAGTAAGCACGGTCAACTCCCTCGAATACAAGTTCCAGGCTTTGCCTAAAACTGCGCAACGATTCTCGCAAAGGCCAATGCGCCTGTGGCTAGACTGACCGAAAGGTTTGCGTGTGAAATGCCTTCCTGTCATTGACCAACTGCTGCTGAGTCACAAGGTGGCTGAGAGACCTTCAGGTCACCTGCCAATCGGCACTCGGGAAAGTTGTTTACTCGCGTCGCTCGTGCACTTCTAGTCAAACTTATACTTTACAAGATGTCCATATGACGCTTTAGACAGATGACGTTCTGCTAACCTGGTGGACTGGTAATCGCTCTAACGCGAAGCACGCTCTTTGCGTACTTGAGTATTTATAAACTAAATGAGTGAATATTTCAGTATTTTTCATGGGAGCTGAGGAATATTTATGATGCAATGCGCAAGTTTAACTAAAACTCTCTTCGTTCTCCTCTTACTGTGTGCTAGAGTTGCGAGTGAATACGGCTAAAACAAGTTCGGGCAAAAAATTACGATCTTGTGCGATATCAGTCAATATTTGTAGCGAAGTTTATATGTTAGGAAACCGAAGTGTCCACTAATAATGCTGAAATGTGAAGGGGATTTGGCCACCGAAGACAACTTAAAGGAAACGTTACCGGAATTAGGTTAATTAAACGGAAGCACTCCCTGGCAGTACCTCATGGGCTCAATATACCTAAATGGGAAGCAATTTCACAAAAAGGCAGTTCCGTGATTTACTTTCGTCATCATCTCATAGGTGTGGGAAGCACGGGAGAAGGCATGATAATATATCGGAAGTCGGTGGGTTAGAGCATCTATTTTAATAGGCAGTGGAAAATCAGGAACGAGGTTTGTCACCCATAATTTTCTCTGAGATAGTTGCGCTTACAGAATTCCTGCTAACATCACGTGAACTGTGGTATTACGTCTATTACCCATGGAACTTAAACACTTTTGTTTGTTTTGTGGGGAATAAAGCTTCTGCAATTACTGGATCTCGCAAACTTCCTACACCACTTAAGTGAATAGTTTCAGAATCGAGAAGGAGACAACTCGATCGCGGGGACAATACGTTGATTCACCTGACCTTCGTCATGGATTCATCATCAAAGACATTAGCAGAACACAATTTTAGATTCATTTGCTGAGCATCTTATATTGTGCTCACTCAACTTGGGAGTCCATGAAACATTTAATCAAATAGCCATTTTAGATGCTCACCTGTCCTCTACCTCTGCGACAATTGGACAGGCCGGCAAATGATCACGGGCGTTCTCGCAAATGTCCGTCAAGCCGAACAAAAGGAGAATGAAAATCTAATTTTTGATTCTGCTGGTCAAATAACAATCTGTTATAGTATCAATTCGGTTGGCTCTGCTGCAATTTCCCTGACCAGTAACATCCAGCCAAGTTCTCTGCCAAGTCAGTCCAGTACAAGATGCGCTTTGGCTCACGCGATTTCCTTTGGCAGGACGCGGGAACTGGTTGCCTTATGCTACATCTCAGGGATCCAGACCCTTACCGAGACGGTAATCTTCTCCCTAACCCTGACTGCAAATGTGGCGCTTGATGGTGCTGGGCTGAAAAACAGTTTGTTATACTGTCTTTTCGATTGGTTCTGCTGTAAATGACTTGAAAAGTAACTTCCGGCTAAGTTCTCTGCAATGTCAGTCCAGTACAAAGTGTGTTTTTGCACAGGTGGATGCCTTCGGCACGACGCGGAAACTGGTAGTCTGGTGTTAAATTTCACGAGTCTCATATCCAAACCCTAACCTTAACATTCAGCATATCTCCAAACATTAACCCTGACTGTTAACCTACTTCTAACCCTAATCAGTGGGGAATTAGCGCAAGATCCCTTCTATAAGGGGATGAATATTTATACCCATGTGCCAGGAATTTTTTGTACATGCAGAAAGATTTTAGAGACCGGATCCAAACTCATGGTAAATGCAGAAATATAAGAAAGATTGATAATCACTCACAAACGGCATTAGCGCATGCACAACAACTTTTAAAGAATAATGAGGACCTATACACCAATTTCAAATATCCAGAAGGACATAACCAGCAAAGACAGGGGACACTAGGAAGGCCTTTTCTGCCTTGTTAGGCTTCATCGGCTAGTGATACTCAACCCCAGTGTGGCCGCTGAAATTGCTGCCACACCGAGATTTGAACTCGTGATCCCTTCCGTCAGGGCGAACGTCGTAACAGTTGAGCTACGAGCCGACGTTCTAACTGGTATTAGATCGGTGTACGCGTCTATGCCAAATATATACATATAGTATATGTTTTGGCAGAAGAAGTTCTTTGGGAACGTTAACAAACATTAACGTAAATTTTCGACTTTGGCACACCAGAGTATAGAAATATAGAAATACAAACTTTTTAAAGAGGCATTATACTTCAAAAACGTCAGGTGATATGATAACCACACCATTGTCTTTATATTAAAAGAAATTTACTTTCGCCAAATCCGTTTATATATATTTCGGGTATTGGATGAAAATTATTATCAGATCGTCCTTTGAATTCCGGCTAATTTGTCACGATTTTCCATGCTTTCAAGTTTTTTTGCATAAATTTAGATTTTATTTGATGTGTGGGCTATATTTAGAATTTTACTTAAAAACATTTCTAGCAAATAGCTCGTCCACGACAAGTTTGATATCGCAATGCCTAAGGCAAATGAGAATACGTTCTATACTTGGTTATCTCTTTAAAATGCACTTTACTGAGATATGTAGCTGACAAATATATGTGCATGTTACTTTTTTGAAGGTAACGTGAAGGCAAAAATGGGTATTTTGACCTGTTTGGATTTATTTGAAAATAAATGACAAAATTTCGGCTGAAAATGAAACCTCGCATTTTCCTCTTTAATGTTGGAGAATTTTCTACTATGTTTGATTACTTCTTAGACCCCGTTCTCAGATTACAGATGCTACAAATAGTGGCCGAATATATACTATCATTTTACGAAAACTGTTACTGTTTTTTCTGATCTGTAGCTAAATTAAGAATGAGCGGAAGCTGTATTGAATAAAATTATACTCGACGTCTTCATTTATATTTACCGCTATTCTACGGACCATGACACGCAGACATGAGTGGCAGTTATCGACTGGAGATCACGTATATCCGAGACTTCGTTAAGGCCTCGAACATAGGTTTTGCTAGCTGAGGCTTCTCAATAATCATGGCCATTTTCATACCAGTTTCATGGACCCCAGCAATTAAGGGAAGTGCAGTATAGGCGTTCTCTAACTTTTGTCGTAAAAATATGGTCCACCAATCTATCCACCAATGTCAGGAAAATCGAAGTCAGAAATGAGACTCCGCCACCTCTATGAGGTCAAGCGTTCCTGTAATTCGTTAATGCCCATTGTTGCAGTTAAAAAGACTGTAAAAACAACAACTCAAGCTAGTTTATCGTGCCGGCTGAAGTTTATAGGTAAAACATTTGCCTCTCCGACCTTCAGGTCCGGTTCCATGTGGGAAGAGAAGAGCTGAGACACCAAGGGAAGCAGTAGAGTATTCTTTACAGAGGTAGCGGAGGAAGTTAACTGTCGGAAGAGCATGCGTCCGCGCCCCAGAGGAGCGGCATCCGAAACGTCTGAGAGAGGAATAGTGTATCCTGTACAGAGCTAGTGGAGAATATGTTGGAGGAAGCTGACAGTCGGAGGAGCATGTGTCCGAACCCAACAGGGACGGCATCGAATGGATGTGGGCATAGCAGCCGTCTCGGCGAGGTCCTGTGTGATTCGGCTTTGAAGGTGCTTGGCCAGGTTGGATTGAGGTAGGCAGGCACTGGTGCGTGCGCACGTTTAAGCCACCGTGAAAGGCAAGCGTTCGCGCGGACTGGGGTCATCACAATTTTACCTTTTAAATGCTATCGGTCAGAATTTTTGAACCCTCCTTGTTAGATGTCCCCGGGATAATAAAAGCAGGCTTCACTAGGGAAGGGTAGCTTTTACCTTAAAGCCAGGCTGTCTGATGCTTGGTCTTCCTGTAGGTTGATACCGCCAGCAGGCATGGGAAAAACGGAGGGATATTTTCGACTTATAAAATTTCCATGGCATAGAGTTAGGTATCCAGCTCCCTCACCTACTGTCCCAAATCCATTCTTCTTATACACAAAACCAGGCGCTTCATGAACGCATTTTCTTTTTGCTGAGAATTTACCTGTCACAGTTGATGTCCTTACTGCAATAGGCGCCGCACACGAGGATATATATCACCATAACTTATTTATGCGAACGGCTATTCGAAAGTGCGTACACTCTAATGCCTATGTGTTTGCCGGCAAAGGTAGTGCACCTCATATGCCCCTAGTCCCAGCATTTCGTCCTGCGGAAGCGGTGGTTATAGGGGATTTTGGGGATGATGAAATAGGACAGACAGTAAAAAAAGGTGTAGAACTAAATGGAAAGTGTGAAAATGAAGCTTAATTTGTTTCCCGAGACCGCTGAGAGTAAGTTGTTCTGTATGTATATTGAAGGTGGGGGTGGCACTTCGCTCCGCGGACTTCACTAATCATACTCCAAAACGAAAATTTGAACCTCAGGTAAGTTGAAGTAGACGATCTTCTACCCAGAATCTCTACTTTTTCAAGAAGTTAAAGGAACCTGCATTTTGATAATCGGGTTTTTTAGCAATAGGTTTACCTATAATTTAGATTAGAAAAATCTTTAATTTTAAATCAACAACATTTCTAAATACAATAAAATAAAAATGGATATAGCAATCAGATAAGTATATTGCCCCGCCTAGCATAATTTCCCACCCAGAAAACCTCAATAAGCACCATTTCCATTGGAAAAAATGCGAAGACTAAGGGGTATATGAAGTGCACTGCTTAAATTACTGTTGCCTGTTTGCCTCACTTATTATCAAATCAGAAATAACACCATGGATATTTCGGTCTCCGTCGTACATTTAAGACACACCAGAGATGACAGGGCGCATTGAGTCTTTGGAATTGCACACGGATCAGCGCTCTCGGACGCTGCATGATCGTTTAACCTTAGAACCGATTAAATCACAATGAACAGCCTGGATTAGTGCAACTTTTTCCATATTCACGCTCTACTTGTAAATACGCATGCCGGGAGCATTATCGAATTGTGCACAAGTTATTCTAGTGACGGGGTGATGGGGGTTATCGGCTCCAAAATGGGTCAGCGCAGCTACTAAGATAATGTTCGCCACCAGAAACGATACAAGGTGAGAATTGCTTGAAACGTGGGTCTGGCGTGGCGACCCCAGTCGATCTACACCTCGATTTGGCGCCGGTATAGAGAGCGCTGTACAGCCTGAACCCTGGGTGCTGGTCATTTTCCTGCATTACTGTCACTCCATCTGTTGCTCTTATCACCCCTGGTAACTCAACAAAATATAATTTTTGCGCTGTTCGATCAACTTCCATCTTCCTTAGTCAGACATCAAACCAATTGGAAATAAGTTCGAACTGCTGACACCAGTCGACAGAACGGTGCGCCTGTGTAAGCCATGCCTACAGTGAGTCGCCAAAGCATTGTTCATAAAAGGGGCTTTGAAAACCACAAGACTGCCTGAAATTTATACTCGCATTGCCGTGGTAACGATTGATCACCTCAATCCCTCTCACGCCTTCTCCCTCCCTCCGTTTTGACCGACTGCTGCCCTGTAATTTGCCCCCCTCCCTTTTACTGACACTTCAAAGGCTTTCATTGTAACCTAAACTGCCTTGCTGTGATAATTACCTGCCCTCTACTCTACCCCTCACTATACCCCCATATGTTTGACTTATGCATTCGATCGTATTTACCTATTAAGCTTCACCCTTCTAATCAGAAAGTTTATTTACCATACTAACAGGCAATGACCATTTGCAGGTGAATTAGAGGCCACGACATTTTATTACTTCAATAAATTCTGCTCAACTCGTGATCTTGGCCTTGTTCAAATTTCTTCCGGGAAAACGAAGATGTTAAATTATTACCACTAAGACGGATTAAGTCAACAATGACAGAAGCTAGCACATCCAGAGTAAGTCTAAACTGTTTGCAGCCGTTGCGGATAGCAAGATAAAGTAGACCACTTCATGTGTCAGGACCTGGCGAATGCATATGCAAGGTCTGACTGTTTGTATGCACGTCCCTCAAGCGCTTAAATATTTATCAGATTTGCTGGAGTCATGCATGTACCTTTTAGAGACTGTGGGTACGGGCTGTCATTATTGCCTTTGTGATTCTCACCCCACGGTTGCATTTGCAGCACCTGGCGCAGTCTGATTCTCAGCGTGAGCCGGATGTTTTTGATCGCTATTGTAAACATGACAATAGACAGCTTAGTTGACCTGGCTGGCGCAATGTCCAGTCAACAAAACGGACAGCACGCGACAGCAGTAGTGCAGGAGACCAGTGTTTGTAGCCTATCGGGTCTAGGCTGGCCCGAGTGAAAGGTATCATTTGTGGCAGCACTTAAGTAACGCTGCCAGCATAGGAACCTTTTGGAGCAATTTTTTTACAAAGCGGAAGTCTATGCATTTGAACCATCTCAAAGGTTGGCAGGACTGTACGGAAAGGGGCTAAGATTATTTCATAAGACCTAGTGAAGGGCAGAAGGAAGCGATAGAAAGGTGCTAACACAGTAAGGAAATGCGCCTGAATGGTGAGTTGTTTTTTCCGTGCACCACCGATCCCACAGACTTTAAAAAGTTCTGAAAACACTCGCTTCATATCGAGAATTTACAACAGACTTCATTGCTTACTGTTGATAACTGACAGTTGACACAGACCAACCAGAAGGAAACCTGACGACGTTCTAATTAAGAAGACATGGGCAGGGGTTTTCTTGGTAGAAGAAGAAGAAAAATGCTATGTTAAGGATTTTACAAACCTGCATTTTCAGCAAAAATGGTTCCATTCACGGAAAGCAGATGGTAGGGTAAATTAAGGGTCATTTTAAAAGGGCAAAGGTAAAAGGTCATGTAATACTCACAAGTCAAGTTTTTCACGACATTCCCGTCAACTATGGAGGCAGATCGGCTTTCAAATTCTCCATTTCCGCTTCTTCACACGCTTTTTTCTTCTTGTTGTCATCCTACGGAGAATTGTTGATGTTGGTGTTGTTTGTGAATTGCATATGCGACAGATTGGCCGCATTTGACAAATATTGGGATGGTGATATGTTGTAGATAAAATAACCTGTTTTCGTGCATTTAAAAAGGTACCAGTGTACTGAAGATATGATCTCATGATCACAAATGTAGACAAACAAAGCAGAGGATTAGAGAAGAGGTATAGGATAATAAATTCCCCCGTGAATGGAGAGCAAAAAAATGGGTGGCTCAAATTCGAAAGCCGCACAAAAAAGTCATATTTATATTTACATGCTTACTCAATGAATTTCAGTAGGCTATCTGAACATCAAATCTACTTAGTCAATGAAAATAGGCTGATCGAATTCTAGCTAAAGTAACAACTAGGCTTTCCATCGTGACTTAGCTTGAGTTAGTCCCATGTGGTATACTCATTCTAGCTCTGAATCTGCCAGATATAATCATTCACGTTGAGGTACTTTTTTTCCGTCTGACACATTTCTCTGCTGTTTTTTCCTCTTCTCCTGTATAAACCCGCACAACAGCACAATTTTGAAGGAAGACAAGTCATCGAGGGAAGATCCGGGATTTAGAATAGAGCAGCTTCGCCCTAAACGAATGCGACATGTACTGTCAAATATCGCCAGATGTACCACTCTCTCGCTACCGACGAATGCACTGCAAAAAAGGATAAAGAGGAGGATTCTATTAGCACTTCCGGCAAAGACAAAGGAACTGAGATGGCTACCTTTGGTGTATTAGCCGTCGCAAGCCATTCATACCCAGACTCAAATGCAGCACCACCTCGAAATATGACTTTCGTGTGCTACCAAGGAAACCACTGCCAAGACATGTTAGCCTGTTCTTAGGAGGAGGTTATTCTAGGCTACAGCTATTTGTCTGGTAGAGGCTACCCACTTGTGTGCATAAGCATCTTTGCACGCCTCGAATAGACCGCAGTAGAGGTGCGTTGAGACAGCACAAGGGCCAGCTTAGAGTACGAACCGTAGTATTTGAGTTGTTTATCTATAGCCAATGCCAGATATCGGGGATGTCTGCTATCGACGTTCAATTCAATCAACCTGGCTCACTTACGTCAGACAAAACCTCATTTTGATGTTGGCTCACTAATGCCAGTAACAACCGTTCCTCCAATTTATCCCACTCATGCTGGCCGCAGCCATTCATGTTGGCCACAACCCTGTCGTTGGTACGTGCCTTATTCCCTTACTTTAAGTATTCTTCCTCCGTTCGGATTCTTTCATCACTGAAGCTTTGGCCTGAAAAGGGAGCACTTGTAGTGGCCCGCCACTTCCTCCCATATCAAGCCACATATGAGGACACGTGATGGCAGTATCTCACCCTCTGGACAGCCAATTACAGCCGCCGCAACCCACGCCAATGCTCGATCCTTTATGGTGGCCAACGTGCGCACATACAAATGCCCACTTCACCAGGTCTGGCCAATCATCTACCTTAGCCTGAATCACAAAAAGATCACCCTGGCCGCTTTTGACGATTCCCATGCTGACTCCACTTCCGACTGGCCTCCCTTCACGTCTGGATGTGCAGTCGAACGGTCACCTTCCTCCAATATATTCTCTATTTCTTCTGTTCAGAATACACTGTTCCTACCACTCTGATTTTCCCATTCTTTTCCGTCCAATAAGGCAGCGAACCTGAATATCGTAGTGGCAATGGTTCAGCGATAAATGTGTTTGCACGCTGAAGTTCAGGCTCACCCCGTGCCAACCACCTGAGCCCAATTCCCGCACCAGATGGCTGACCGCTTCGGCCACTGAAGTGTTTTCTGGAGAAGAGAGACTGAGATAGAGGCTGGTGGTGGCCTCGTCACGTCATTCAGCGAATGTTCCTCACTTTAAACAAGCTGACGCACTTTAAGCTCTCCCGATGTGCTGAAGTCATGGCTTGAGATGCTTCCAACTGCCGGGGGACTCTGTTCTCCTTGCAGGACGGAGACTTGGCCTGCAGTGACTCCTTCTGAATGGGATATCTATGGTACTATAAGTTAGATGGAATCCGAACTGCCTCTTTGTTAAATAAACGGCCCCAAGACAGTTCTCAAAAGTCTTTGTCAGTGTAAAAGTTGATAATACTGACGTCGGAGGAATGGCCGTGCAATGTGTTCAGATGCCTTCCGAGCTGGTGAAATGCTGTCATAAATCTCATTCACTTATTCAGGTAATGCAGCTACTCCTTACCACCCTTTCTGGTTGTGTAAAATCCTGGTCCACTAGGAGGCTGAAAACCCGTTTTTTTTAAATCGGGCATCTTAGTATGTCTTAAATATTATGAGATTATGCTTCAAGGTCATTTATATTAAAATTCCACTTTAGCACTAATTCCTTACCTAAAATGCATGTAAAATTTTTCATTAATTTTGCTGCAGACGTGATTTGGCTCAGAGATGTACAGTTTGTGACCTAACCGCTGCAACTTCAAGAAGCTTGCCCAAATCGCCTGCCCCACATTCGCGAAGGATATGCTGAGTTAATGAAATAATCAATCTTCAATAAGAGACATAACTTCGATTGGAAAGTAGCATTTATAAGCTACGAAGTAATTGCTCTCATTGGAAACTATCAAATCAGGCAAAACGAAATAACAGTATGTTAATTATTTAATTCTGCCTTGAATTTGCATTCGTTAGGTCTTGAACAGTACATCCTTACATTCAAGTGTAGTTATTAACCATTCTCTTTCGATAGTAACGAAAATTTAAAATGCATAACTGATGACGGAGGAGGATGCCGAATTCTGGCATCTGCGCTTTTAGCTGCTACTGTGATAGACTACTGATTGTGAGAAGATGAGCAAACGATTACTGCAACAGTTCCAGTGATCGCATACTCACCCTCTTTACAACGAAAAATCAGAGGTCGCATGCGCATCTCTACTTAGTCATTGATAAACCTTTCAGGAGACTGCTCAATGGAAATTCGCTTTCATAAGTTGTCACCAGGGTTGTGGAGTTACTGATAAAGTCAGTATTTGGACAAAAAAATATCGCAGTGGCTTACGTTAATATAAAAAAAACCCTTGCCACTACGATCTTCATGCCTGGTTCCGTGAGGAAAGAGAAGAAGTGGGACGCCGGGTGGGAGAAAAAGTATATTCTGTACAGAAGTAGTAAATAAGAGGTTGTATGAAGTTGATAGTCGGACGAGTGCACGACTAACCACGCGAGAGTCGGTCTCCGGTATGTGAGAGCACGGGGGTCAGCACATGTCTACATTGCTGTCACGTGTGAGTAAGCCACAGAGGAATGATTGCCCAGACCGGATTGAAGTAGGCATGTGCTGGTGCTTGCGCAGTTGCTAGCAGCCGCGAGAGGCGAGCATTGCGCCCACAGAGGGGCCACTACAGACTCATAATTCATAATTACTCATACACTTATCCCCTTTTCGGTCTTCTCGATTCTCATTGGATATCATATGCAGTTAAGCGAGAGAGGAGACAATAGGGTGGATGCTGCGCGGACCTACCAT
The DNA here is from genome assembly GCA_036362985.1 of Ligula intestinalis. NCBI lineage: Eukaryota > Metazoa > Platyhelminthes > Cestoda > Diphyllobothriidea > Diphyllobothriidae > Ligula > Ligula intestinalis. The sequence goes on from JAYGXS010000003.1 coordinate 48,694,243, forward strand.
CACGCCCTACTCTCCATCGCTGTGCCCACCGCATTGGGAGGCAAACGATGGTCATCATCGTTTGTAAAGTTTTACTTGCCATGAGTAGGTAGAACTCGCTTACAAGTACGGAGTTTAAGACCTGCAGCAGCGTCCCGCATTAAAAAAGAAGAGGAGTGCAGCGGAAAAATAATTGTGCAGAGGTTTCTACTTTTGTCGAAAAATCCGTCATTAGGGATTTCTATCACATACTGACAAAAATATATCATGCACATAAGCATACTGCTCGCTCTAGAAATGAAGCATGAAAACCTGTATCTAAACAAGCTGAATGTCGACTGTCTTTCTTTGACTGCCAGTAAGATCATGAGGGTGTGAATGTATTCCCAGTTGGACACTTATGGGTGTGACTCGCCTACGTAATCTTCATACAAAGTATTTTCTATTTTTTTAATTATGCACGAAGTGAAGATACAAATTTGTACTTTGCTGCAAGTATAAGAACTGACTTTGCCGACCAATCTTACAATTGGTTTAGCCGTTTGCCCATGTATCCATTATCACCTGTGAGAAATTATCGATTTTTTGCTAAAACCCCCTATTTCTTCAGAACTAAGAACCGTTCGACCATCGATTCCAGTTATTCGAATACATAAAAAAATACTAGACTTTACGGTATAAGTTAGGTTGGTTTTCCACCATAGATGACCATAGCTCGAGAATTCTGTTTTAAAGACTGGTAGCATTAGCTTGTTTTGTTTTTTATTTTAATATTTAATTTTTTAGTATAGTTTTAGCTTAGTTTAGTTAGTTTGCCTTATTTTTCAAGATTTATTTTGGTATAAAGTAGTTATTTATGCAAATTTATCTGAACTTGGCGGTATCGAATTAAAATTAAAAATAAACTGAACCAAAATTAAAAGTAAACCAATAAGATAAAAGCTAAACTATACCCGATAAAACTAAAAGTAACCACAGAACTTGGGGGCTAGGTTATCTAAGGCAAGCGGCTAGCTAAACGTTTACCGACTTTTTGCCGTTTTTGGGCCTACTTAATTCCCTCAGATTTTCGCTGATGTTAAACATCCTGAACATCCTAAACAGAATTTATCCGAGGAAAGACTAAAATGTCTCCTATGCTACATGAATTAACCTGATTAGCCGTCATTTTGCCGTCAGCGAAGTCAGCGTCCTCCTCCTCATCTGTTTCCCCTCTTTCTATTTTTCTCTTTCTTCTTCTTCCTATTCTTCTTCTTCTTTTTGTCCTCGTTCTTGTTTTTCTTGTTCTTGTTCTTCATGCTCTTGTTCTTGTTCTTGTTCCTTTTCATCCTCTTTTCCTTCGTCCTCTCTATCTTCCTACTCATGTGCCCACGAATCTCGTCGGACGTTTAACAAGGCAGAAGAAAACTGGACTTCACACATCAAACAAATAATAAAAGGAGAACCCGGGGGACCCAGAAACAAGCCAAACGCCTTCCATTTGCGTCATGCAGTAGCAAAAGATCGACGAAATGTGTATTGATTGCCTATGCTGTCAATACTTTCGTAGCTTTACTACATGCCTGCTGGCGGCTTCTGAATATGACATGGTTGGTGCACAGTGGCTGATAGCTTTCAGATCAATTATTTACAATAACTTTCGGACCGAGTCTAAATGAGGTTTGTTGCCAGGGGGTTATTCCAAGTTCGCGCATTGCTTCCCTTGAAACGAAACAAGACACTTGCACTGTTTGATATAATGAAGAATCTGCCAGATCACGTCTTTTGTTCTTTTGTTCGAAGGTAACATTTTGCTTGATAACAGTGGGATACGAGTCTAATATTCTCAAAATTATATAGCCCCATGTTTTGCAAAATTGGCCTCCCAAGAAATATAATTTAGTGGTAGAGAATTGCTGGGAAGCGCCAATAAAAGTTAATGAGAAATTTCGACTCTGGCACACCAGGTGCGTGTAAACGACTGACGTTTGCCCAAGTATCATCCTTCTGTTTAGACTAGTTGAAGGAATTAGAAATGTTTTGGGAAGAAGATGTGATCGCTGGAAAAAGTCTCAGATTTGCCTGACGTTTCGAAATTCATAACGGATCCTTACTCAGAGACGGAATCCGAAATGGGTATTTAATGTGCAAGAAGTTACAGTATTTATAGGATACTGTCACTGTGTTAATGCACACTTATGACAATTAACGGTTCCCTATCCAGTATGATTGCCCACTTGTGCGCTAATTGCTTGATGGCCGACGTGTGAGCCATGACCTTCTGCAATTTTCGTCACACATAGTGGACGTGTTGATTGCTCGGTCATCTGGTTTCCAGGCGTTACCGTTAGGCGACGCTATGGCCTTTGTGTTTCCCACGCGGTGAGTTACTTTTTCCAAATTGAGCCTCATCACGGAGTATGGATTGGGCAGATTTTCGCCCTTTTTTATAGACTGGTAGCCCGTGGACCATGACTCAAATAATTCACGAATCACACGATTGTCACCTCTGGCAAAAATTATGGTCCCATCAAATTTGAATTTGTGGCCAGGTCTCGTCGTATGAGCTGCAACTTGAGAATTGGCGTCGTTTCTCCTCGCTGCTGCCACGTGTTAGGCAGTCTGTATCTTGGTAAGTCTGCCAGTTTCTCCGAAGTAGTTACTTTAACCATAAGCGCACCAGATCCCATTGACGACTCCAGATGTTTCTCGCCGTGACTGTGGGTCCTTTGCTTTAATTATCCGGCCCCTTACCGTTACCGCCGGCCTGTGTGCGACTCCAACTGCAAGTGGGGCAAGAAGTCGGCCATGGGCCTCCGACATGTTCTTGACGTACGGAATCGTTCGCCAAAATTTGGGGTCGGTTCGATTTTGTGGCTCATCTCTTCTGCGCATGCACCAGTTGACGAAGTCGCGTGGATAGGCATTTTCTCCGAAGATCCGTCGAAGATATTGTATTTCGGTAACTTTGTTTTCCAGTTCACTGCACTGCGTCTCAATACGCCGGTGGAGCATTCTTACGCAACTGCGTTTGTGACTGATGGGGTGGTTGCTGTTGAAGTTCAGTACTTGCATCGTGTATGTCGCTTTTTTGTGGCTTTTCCTGAAAAGATATTAACGTTAAAGCCGAGTTAATTCAGGTTCTTTTATGTTCTCCTTGTAGTGCACACTCGCTTAAGTGAGGTTTGTAGGCACTCTTCAACATAAAGTCCCCGGCCATCAAGTAAATCTTGAATTTATCTTAATGAAAACATGTATAACGGCAAAACTATAGAATTTTGAAATCTTCTCTAGAGCAATTAGGTCAGCTTAAAATATTAAATTTCGACCTACACCGAAAAATTACAGGCATTCAAAAATAAAGGACAGTACCGGCGACATAAAGTCACCCTTCGCCGCTAAGTCTTCCGGTGGAAATGGTAAGAACTATGCTTCTAAAAGATATTGAAGTCATGTGAAGTTTAGAGATTATCACATAAGACATTAGACATGTGGTTTAAATTTTTTTAAGGCGGCGCCCTCTAGACAACAGACAGCCCCTCGGCGTCTATGCTTTATTTTGGAAAGTTGGAGCACATTTCCTGAGTTTCTAGCTAACCCTATTCTGCCCTAAATATTTTGCTGGAAACGGTTGTAAAAGATGTGTCAGTCTGTAGCTTTTCGGCTAGTTTGTAAGGTCAAGCGGCAAACAGTCAAAGTAAGCACTCAGCAAACATTTTCTTACAAATGACTAGCACCCTGGAAATTCTTCAACAGAAAAGGAACTGGACGAATTGAACGTTGATATGTTCGAACTGGGTCAGTACAATCTAATAAAAACAGTCCTCGTAAAAGTTTGCAGTAGGTGAGGATCACTTTGGATACTTCATAGGCAAAATTAATTCATTGATGAATACGAGGTTTTAGCAATCAACATTTAACGATCGTAAATAGCTCATAAGTAGCATCATTTTAAGACCAAAAGATACCCATACCTTAACTATACAATTTGAAGAAGGCGTAATTTGCTACCGAGCGATTACAACAAAGAATATTTTCGTGCATGTTTCCATAAAACGAATTTGGATTCGTAAGGAAGTTGACAGTCATTGAGATCACTACATGGTTCTTAAGTTATCATTCGTCTACAGGTGGTTGAAAAAGAACTAGTCTAAAGGCGGGCTGACATGATTGAAGTATGCTGAGATAAGGCGAGATGATAATCCGATATTATAGCCATACTCAAGTAGTTTGTTTGAATCGAATTCGCATTTCGGACTATCGGTTACTGTCTCTTGAGATAGGCAATGTACCCTTATTCCGTTGAAATGGTATTTTGACCAAGTGAGTAGATAAAGTTAAAAAAGTAGGCCCCAGTTGCTGTGGAAAAACGACAACGCTAAATAGACACCCACGTAGAAATTTCTTTCGCCCTCGCTAATAATTTCAGTCGAAGCTTTGTCTGGGCGCTTAACCACGATTATCATTGTATAGTTCCCAAGAAATTTTCCGAGTGGTGAATGTGCTAATTATGCCTGAAATTCGTCACAGCTTGGCTTTAAAAAGATTCCGTGAAATCGCGCACTCTGATGTTTGTTAGCTTTGTCTTTGAAAGGCTGTGCGAGGCCTGCCCAAAGTCAGCATTTGCCCACTTGGCTTAAGCGCAAGTCGGCGCGAGTGCTGAAACGTCCTGAAGAGTTCAGACCTAGGCCGCTAACTCATACAAGGCTAAAACAACGACATCAGGTCGAGTAGGACATAAGCGTACGGTTTTAGAAGGAGGATGAGGAGCATCACATGCGCGCGGCAAGTGGTCGATAACCAGCGCTGTTTACAGCGAAGCTGTCTTCTTTTAGCTCTTCAGCATGCCTACTAATAACTAATTCAGCAGTAATGGTAAAAAGAATTAGTAAATGTTGAAGCGTACGGTGCCTCCAACGAGTATATTGCCCTGCGAAAATGCTACGCGAACGCTAGGAGTGAAGAAAACGTCATCCTTGATTTATGAAGGTCGTAGGCACAGTAATCTATTGCATACTTTCTGGACAGACTTAACAGCCATCGACCAGCTTAGAAATAGATTAATTGAACGAGGTGCTTTGCCTCACATGAGACGTTCTGCGGGCGTATCAGGAATATCATATTTCCTGATTCCCAAGCTTATATCAGAAGTTTGTGGATGGTGGCTTCAGAAACGAGTATTGCAAAAAATTTATAACAAGCGTAGACAGTAGAATTTATTGTTACCAACAAATTTCATGGTGCCTGTTCATCAAAAGCCAAATTGTTTCGAAAACGGGATCAGTTAAAACCGGGTGTTCGCTGATGTTTTGACGTCAGGAAGAAGGCGAGTCGCTGGCGAGAACCAAGCCTTCCTACTGCGCTCAGTCCAGTTACTACAGATTCAAGGTATTTGAGGTTTGGCCAAATGAATTAGTGAAGGCTGTATATAACCATAAAAACAGGATCACGGAATTGGTATTAGCACAGGGTAAATCTTTTTCGCGATCGCAAGACTCCAACTTGACATAATCATGTAAGGCTAAATACCCGGTTCGAATTATTCACAACGGGTGGTATAACTGTGAAATGAGATCATGAAATCGAGAAACTTTCGATGAGTTCGCGTATTTCCTCGAACATTGGAACCTGAGCTACAATCCTAACTTATTCCATGCTAATGATATTTTTAAATAAGCCACTTCATTAAATGAACACTGCGCTAGTAATAAAGATTGGTTTACAAGCTATACACGGACTGTTAAAAACGGGGTTTTCAAAAACTTGGCCTACCCCCTTCAAAAATGAGCCAATTAAGTAAAACAGATGTTTACTTAACTCCTCTTCAGCTAACTCACTCTCTGCCTGTGGTCGGCAGCAGGAACCGTAAAGAATTTCACGGCCGAACCGCAAGCATTGACGCAATGCCCACCACGTCACATCCTAAAGACCGTTGACTGGAAACTGTCTTCCTTTGAGCATTTGGAAAGAAAGAATACCCTTTGATAACGCCTCCAGGCAGCTTATTAACCTTCTGACCATTCCGTTTATAGGCGAATAAGCGACTGACGTAGAACGATATTCTTAACTTAAAGTAAGGCAGAGAGAATAAAGTAAATATGGAGATCTGGCGTGATCGCCTTTACGCACTGCATGTTTAATAACCTTACAACTGTCAGATACGTTACAACATATACATCTTCCTGTTGGAGGACTCTGGAGACAACTACGGCACGCGGTGTAAGGTACAAAATGATGAGTAATGTTTACCTGATAATTATGCTGCCGAATGCTCTCGCGCGTTATCAGCCGACCAGTCTACGCAAGGAATCGGTTTCCTCTTCAAAGTTGGTAAATGCACATTTGGTAATGGATATTTAGTTCCAGGTTTGAACTAAATGAAAATATGATCCCCGTATGGCGTAACAGGTGTTTCCAAGTTGTTAAAACGAGATAATTAACGCGGCCTTCAAAGTGAGCCATTTTTGTGAGATTCCTGACGATCGGTCACCCTGACTAACAGATGAACTAAAATGCGAAACAGCCAGGTCAACCGCTGCTTTTTCATCGACTTCTACAACGCTCCATAAGAGGCGCTACCCGCTCTTCCAAATCCAACTGATACGTGAGTCATTCTATCGAACGTACCCTGACCTCTTCCCAACGATAAGAATTGGTATCTCCAGACAATAGAGCATAGGAATAGCTATCACCGGAATTAGAATCTTATAGACTGTCTACTTATTTGATTTAGATAGCGTGAAAGAGTAGATTAATGGCAGATGAAATTCGTAGATGTGGACTATAGAATTAAGTGGTGTGTTCGAGGCTGCTGAATAGACTGACTGCATGTTCAAGATACTAACTCTATTGAAAAGAAACTAATAATACCAAGTCACAACTAGACATGTGTGCGCGAAGCCAGCGAGTCGACACACCGGTCAAGAACACTGCGCATCGCTAAGTTCACAGTTGTACGAGATAATCCTCTGAAAACACGGAGGTAGCGGTTGAGAGTGGGGTTCCCCAGGGTTGCTTTCTTGGTCCTATCCTCATCCTTATCTATATTAATGACCACATAAGCGGAACAGGCTGCAAAATCGTAATATTTTCTGACGCCTTAACACTTTGGAAGGTCATACACAACGAAGATAACCAATTAAATCGACAGGAAAATTTGCATCGACTCGAGCAATGTTGAATCCACTGACTCCTCGCGTCCAACAATTTCTTAGGTTGCGAGGCCACCCTTTCGCTTAATTCCTTTTTCTCTAAGAGGGCATGGGAAGCTCTGCCTGCGGATATTGTCATGCCCCCATCGGTGGACCTCTTTAGGACGGAGTTTGACTCGCACATGCTTACGTGCCACCACGTCAGCTAAAACAACCATTTGCCCCTCAAACCAAATATGTAAACATTCTAATAGCTATTTTCAGTAGCATTATTTACTTACAGTATTCCTCATCATACATAGCCCAATAACTTCGCGCTGCCTCCTCACTATGCGAGCTGCAACGATCGCGTCGGCGGTCGCCTCTGCCACAACTTTGGCCCCAGGTTACGCGGCATTATACCGTTTTTCCTTATACTGACCTAAAACCGACTGCTGACGATCGTGGCGGGTACCTCTGTTTTCGTCAGTTTATCGGCAGACGCGGCAAACAGCAAAGGCGTATCATGGTCGCATCTCCGGCTCTTCGGGATGTCCTCGTGACCCTAAAGTCTTTTCCTTATGTGGCCCTTCGGATAAAGATACTAAATGCGCTGGGCTCCCCTGGCTGGCCCCAAAAATTCTCAACAGTATGTCCATTCTATCTTGCACATACAATTTCTCTCACGAGCGACAGCTTTTCTCCTAAAAATGCCACAAATTACATACAATCTTTTGAATTCTGTGCCATGCACTAAGAAGTTTTTTTACTGTCTGCCTTTTTGATCAGTTGCCCCTGCTGGCTCGTGGTAACCGACATCATCACATGTAATTGTATTACATGTAACAAGTGAGTAGTCACCTACCATTATGCAAATGACCTCTTTTAAAATGATCATCTGTACCGATGCATCTCTTCACTACTGTGCACCAATAGGGAGTTCAAAGGCGTTTGCCTCTATTTCCCACAAAAAACTTGATTTGACTTGACGTGCCGATAAAACCTCAATCGTTTACATAAACTTGCATAATGTTTTGGATTTTGCGGGTTAGATGACACCCAACCCCACCCATCGTGGATGTTTGCACAGACGTTTTCGGGCGGCTAAATGGGTTAACAGTATAAAACCACTAGAGTGCGTACAAGGCAGTCAGCGCAAACAGAAACAGTAGGTCTCACCATCTGCGGAATGCAGTTGGTAACCTAAAACATGTTCGAAAAAAAGGGAGGTTGATTGGCTGCCGGCACAAATAATGATATGAGAGAAGAAGCAGTGGACGGTTTCCACGACCTGCTGGGTGACTAGCATAGAAGCAACGCACTAGTACTTGCCATCTGGTTGTGTTATCCATCAGCAGAAAAGTGGACTGATGAAGATAACCAGCAAAGACACGGGAGACAGAAAGAACCAGTTCTGTCAGATGGTACACCACCAGAGATTCGAACCCCTGGCCTGTAGATTAGAAGTCTAACGCTCTAACGTACTGCGTCACCGGCTCATGATCTTGCTGGGTTACTGAGCAGTGCAGTGTTTAGGCCAACGGATGAAGAAACTAGAAATATAAGGTCTAACAACAGCAGTCTAGCCGTTATTTACTGGTTTCGAAAAAAAGGTCTACGAGACGTACCTAACACGGTGGATGGTAATGTTTGCAAGGGCAATAAACACCTACTTCGATGTAACATTTTTTTAATCAAAGACACGCACGCTAAAGAGCGAGCAAGGAGCTCGTTGTCTTCCGGTTTAGCTCAAGAAATATTGATACGCGTTGAGAAACCTTCATCCACCTGCTAACGGAACTCATCTGTCACATCCTACCTTGGGTCTCGAGAGAGGCCCTGGCAACCATAATTACTGGTAATAGGCAAATAGTACTGCCAGCAAAGGATCGGGATGCTAAATTCTGATCAAAGAGGTCACGAGATCGAGGCTTGGGTGGGACGCCACTTGGGTGGGACGCCACTTGGGTCTGGGTATGATTGGCTGACGACGGCTAGTAAGCTAGAAATGGCCATTATAGTCTCCCTTATCTTTGCCGGTTATACTACCTGTCTGTACTACCAGCTGCTACGGCTGTCAGGACCTCTGACGAGACCCCAGGCACAGCGAGACAGACGAGTTCCGCTAGCGGTCAGATGAACTTTCAGGAATGTTTGTTGATATCCCCTAACCTAACACGGTAAAACAACTAGTTCGTGGCTCAGCAGTTACTATGTTTGACTCTGATCCAAGAGGTCACGAGTTCAAAGCTCGGGTGGGACGCCACTTGGGTCTGGGTATGACTGGCTGACGCTGGCTAATAAGCCAAATGGCCATTGCATTTTCTCTTGTTTTTTTTCTCTTGCCTAGTCAAATAGACAGGAACAATCCACCTTGGTGTAACAGTGTGTTTACAGGCATGCTGTGCCTAATCAAAACAAAACGTGTTTTGACTGTTAAATGTGGTTTGCGTGATTTGCAACGTTATAACCTGGTGACATTTCTCTCTGGGTGGGTCTCTTGCATATTGACTGCCTCCACTAAAGTTGTAAGAGTCAGCTGGTACAGAATCTGCATGCGTCCACTAAGATCCTGAAAAGTGCAACCATCACAATGCTCACCCATTTAAGACTTAACAAAGCGCCAAATAAGCTAGTTTGATTCTTGGGCGAAAACAACCACCATGTATGCCTGCCTTCTGTGTTTCCCTCGAAAATGTGTTGGTCAATTGTGAAGTGTTGGGCTTAAGAACGCTCAAGGACCAAAAAGTCGGGGTTCGTATCTCAGGTCTCACAAGGACGGCTGACGATGGGGTCAGAGATCATCTTGTCGCTATTACTTGTCTCCTTCGGTAGGCTTGTAGCGCCTAAAATCACTACAACCATCACTTGGAGCGTTGTCAACTGAAGTAATGATTTGGATTGCGCAGTCAGTCTTGTACTTCTTGTTCTGTAAGAGGCTGACTGGCTGAAAGCGAGTCAGGTTGAAGTGTCTCGTTCTTAGTGTGACCTTTATGGAAATTCCTCGTAAGTGGGACCATAGTCAGATGTTGCTATGACGCACATTGGAGGGGCAGCCAATATCGTTTGATTGTTCCCATTTTTTGTTCTCCTTCTTGTTTCCTCTCTCTATTCTTCTAGTTTTCTTCTTCTCTTGAACAAAATGCTATACAATGCCCGATTTATCTTACCTTTCAGCATTGCGCCCATCCCACCTCAGGCGACCGATCAGTTAGGCGGTGACCTGCTGCTGTCGGTGGTGGAGAGAGTGCGGTCGATCCTCGGCGCATTTCTCTCCTCAATAGAAACAATCTGATTCGCTTGAAGCTATTACGGTAAGTTGACAGCCGTGGCATGGAGGCTTGCCAAGTGACGGGATAAACTGGACACCGCAGTCGGCCCGTTGTGTGTCTTGCTGTGTGGAGTGGTTTACTGCGGGCTGAGAGTCAGGTTCCATGGCTCCTTCTTAATGTGGACTTTATGGCGCTCTCTGGCCAGAGTCTACCTAGCGAGGTGTGCTGTTGGTACGCATGATAAGTTTTGGTCGCGTCAGTCGCCTGCGCCCTCCTTAATCTCCGGTTATCTTGACGGTTGTCTTGATATCGGCTCCCGGTGTGGAAGTGGTGGGAGAGGGGGGTAGGTTCTCCACAATTTTAATTCAACTATAATTCTGCTCGTGGTGCAGATTGTCGAGAGCTACGGTCGAGTGAATGCTGCTCACGCATCCCTGGAAAGATACGGAGCGGTAAAGTGGTGGCGACAGCCCTCTATATGTGTGTCGGGGTTGTTTGCTGGTCCCACCAGAACGTGTGTACGCGTATGCGGACATTACTCCTGTCTGCATGTGCCGGTTTGAGCATGGTGGCACGCATATGGGCGTCCTCGTTCGCGCCAGCCACCTGCACCCCCCTCGTGTTCTTTACTTTTGTCTTGGCACCGGGTACAGCTGGAGAAGTGGGAGAGAGTGAGGTAGATTCTTCGCTAGTCTATATTCACTTAAATTGGACCGAATTCACCGTGTTTGTCTTTAGCTTGCTAAAGCTCGTGGTGAACTTCGTCAAAATCGGCAGTCCTATGGTCACAATCGGGCGAAATCCCGAGTTTTTGGAAGGACAGAAGGCGACTGATTGAGGTACTTATTGTGCACAGAAGCCTGCATTGTCATCTCAGACAGCAGTGACTACCGCTTAAGTAGGCAGGCAGGCAGGCCTGCGTGAATGTTGATGTTAGAGAAAGTGGGACGACAGCTACTCTTATGTGATAGTGGATCAAGTTTAAGTGATGTACGATTGGTGTGTTGCATTGCCCGATGTGTCATGTAATGTGGCCCCTGCTGCCTCGGTCGAGGGATGGCCCTTTGGCAGTCACGACTATTTGGACTAACATTTTTGCACGTGAGGAAGTAAGTCAAGGGTTTGCAGGTCAGAGTTGGACATAGATACCTGTGATGTCGTGTAATGCTGAAGCAGTAAGCAGTGAACAAGGAGATCAGACAACATTGTCTTCTCCGAGGCGTCCAACAGATCCGGTCGGTATCTACGGTCTATTTGTCCAAAGTAATCAGAATAGAAAGATGTGTTCGGAGGTCGGTGTAGGCGAGTGAAGTCTGCTGAAGTCCACACGGATTCTTACGTACGCTGATTACGTTTCTTGGTGCTGTCTTATATCAAGGCATCCCTGCGCACACGCCAGGTGTATTTAATAACCCAACTGCACCTGCACCGATCAACTTCCCACCCCTCGCGATTGTTAATAATTACTCACCAGTGTCTGTTGAAAGTAAACAGGTCTGGCCAATCAGTCCCCTGAGGCTGACTCAAACATGACTTCGCTAACGGTGCTGGACGACTTCCGCGCCCTCAGACTTCGGACGCCGGCCCTCACGACTGCCGACGTGCGTTCATCCAGCTGTCAACGCCCTCTAACCTATTCTTCACTTTGACTGTGCAGAATATACGATTCTTTCTGCTAGGACGGCCGAATAATAACTCGGGCCGTCCTAAAGACACGAGAACAAAGGTCAGGGTCTGCCATCCGTAAGGTCACGCGAGGACACAAGGTTATGCGTACGCGTGAACAGCCACCGGGCTGTCACGCGAAGGACACCACCATGGCTGCCTGCATGGGCCACTGGCGGAGAGGCAAATAGGGAACAGACTGTTGGCCCTTAAATACGACGCCGCGGACAGAAGGCTGAGACGCGCTACCGACGACCCAATATTCTGCTACTGGGGACAGAAGACAAGCAGCCGAGACGAGACCGACGACAGAAGACATGTTGCTGGCGGACACACAGAAGACAACGCTGATGTGCAAGCCAATACAGTAACAGTTAAGTACTACCTGCTATCCTCTTTTGCCTCCTCTTCTTAGCACGTAACTGGGGAAAATAGCCCGTGTTGATACAGGAACACACAAGGTTATGACAATTGGCGACGCAGTAGATCTCTCCAGACGTGGGTGAACACTCAAGATTACAATAAGTGACTACACAAGATGAGCAGTATGGATTAAATGTAGAGGATATTCGAAGCATAGCAAGCTGCAGGAGGACTTGTAGCAGACAAGCAGTGATGACAGATCGAAGTGGCTGAAGGAAATGGTCACAAAAGCGACAACAAAGGCAACTGCAGCAGCAAAAGCAGCACCCACAGAAGCATCAACGGTAGACGAAACAGCAACAGAGGCACTAACGGCCACAGAAGCGGAGAAGACCGAGCAGCAGATGAGATGGAGCTGCAGACATGCCCAAGCTCTGGAAAAGACCAAGCCGCGGACGAGACCGAACTGCAGACAAGACTGAACTGCAGCAGCAGTAGGCGCAACCCCAGCAGCAACAACAGAGGAAATAGACGGACGTGCAGACACTACCGAGCTACAGTCAAGACCGAGGTGAGATAAACCAAGGTTATACCACCTTCCACCTGGCGTTTCACTTCTTATTTACTCGCACGGAAGCGGGCCTAAAGATTGCAGCAGCTAGGGTCACCCCATTAACTCTAGTTGACTGCGATAAGTATATGGGACATTATTTAAAAGTTAAATCAGCTGTTACTCGGTAGGCAAAGAACCAACAGCGGGTTCAATGCGAAAGACTTTGAAAGCAAGTGTCAGTGAAAGAAGAGAACGATTGTTCACTCGTACGGACCGCATGAAACTGCGGTTCCATAAAAGCATGTATGACGCTGTCGTGAAAATCCGAACTTGGCGTGGTGGGCTGATCTGTGACTTGTCCCAAATGCGGTCCGACACCGATATTACTAGGGACCGCATATAGGCCCACAGCCTTTTTGCGAAAAGTAAAAGACAGCACTGTGGAAAATGAGTTTTTTGAAAGTTCCATAGATAACGCCAAAGGAGAATGACAATAAAATCACAAATGTGATTAGAGAAGATCAAAAAGCGAAGATCAAAAGCGAAGAACTTATATAAAATGCCAAGTCATCTCGGTCACTAACTAATTACGTTGGCCTTTTACTGGCTCTTTGAAAACCGAGCTGTCAAAAGCGTAAGCCAAATAAAAAATCAAAAAGCTTAAGATAATGAGCAAGGAGGGGAGAAAGAAAAGGAGTCCGAAAAAAGCGCAAAGGTGTGAGAATATCAGGACATAGGCTGTTTTTGCATAAGCTCCAGCTCCTTGGCGTAGCACTTCCTTATTGCATGCCGCGAAGCCTTGAGCGTCGGAGTAAGAAGACCATTTTCAATGGTAAACGCCCGAGGAGTTAGGTAAATGTTCTTCACCTGAAGAAAGATACAGATAGTGAAGCCAAAATACAGTTAAAATGGCTAGCCACTCAAGGCATGCCTTGCTACTAGACAAAACCGGCATAAATTGATTGCGAGAACGAAGAGTATCGATTTGGTGGGGAAAATGATGACTTGAGATTAGGCTGCACGGTTATAAGAAGCACAAGTCTACTTAATGCCGGCTTGCTACTGATTGTCAATTATTCACAAATTTCGGCATTTTGCAGAAAATACTACCGGAAGTCAATACATGACACAAAGTTTTGTGAAATTATATACAAGCAAAATGAATTTGCTCCGGCTTCACAGATTCATAGCAACCTGCACATGACAACAACTTCTTGTCACCGAAATTGTTTTTGTTGAGGGTTGGTTGGCATAGAACAGTTTTTTGGCCCTCACCCCGGGTAAGGGCATAGAAAAGTCGCTCTCAGTAATTAAGGTAGCGTTGTGCTGCATTTAAGGTGGGTCGACCATTCCCATGACTCAATGTTAACACTCAACGTTTCTCTACCCTCAAACCTACACTTACTCTAGGCTTAACAGCAATTCTAATTTAAACCCAAACCCCGACCTTAACCCTAACAGTAATTTCCCTGGAATATGGCGCAGAGCCACCTGCAGTAACAAGGGGTGGGAGCGTTCCTGTTCGCCCGCCCCACCAGGCGAGGCTGGAGCATTTGTATAGATGCTGTAGCCCTACTTCTCTCCGGTGTGCACGCCAAACACGAGGTCACGTGATGGTTATCCATCGCCCGACCCCGGTGACCACAGCCTGCATCAACGCTCGAGCCCCTATGGTGACTTACACTCGCACGCACCGACGCTCAAGCTTTGGTCTCGCATGACTGGGGCGAACATGCACACCAGTCTCGTCTGATTAATCACCTCCAAGGCTGACTAAGACAAAGACTGCTCTCGGTGAGCGCTAGGAGGACTGCCGCCAGGCTGGGACTTCGGATTCTGCCCAGCTAGAATGAAGACCTACGCTTCTCCAACAGTAGACTACCCTACTTATCCATTCCTTCTGTACAGAAAAAACTATTCCTACCACTTTGGCCTCCCTACGCTTTGTCATCTCCAAGGGCACCAGACTTGACGACTGACGCTATTGGGGTTAATCTTATTAACCTTCACTCCTCGATAGTGGAAAGCCTAGCACCCATTATCACTTTCTCTAAAGCCGGGGCAGCAGGAAGTCTCTCTGTGTAGAAATCCCCACGTTTGCAGTCTCCCACGCAGACCTGCTGACAGAACGTCCATCCAAATTTGCTCTCTTTAGATTTATTTCTGAAGACAAAGTACAGTAAGTCAACTTATGTCCTTATTCCGCGCTTCTCCAAATCTATTCTGCCACTTAACATTGATCCCAAACCTAACTTTAACCAAGTAAGAATTCCTTTTAAAACAACACCGTATTTTACTATGCATGACTAAATACCCATTTTAATTTTAGTTTATTTTTTGGTTTACTTATCAGTTAACTATTTAGCTTTATTTGTTTGAGTTTAGTGTTAATTTCTTTCACTTTCATTGTCCGCTTCTCTGCACCAGCTTACTATACTACCGCTTAACACCAATCTTAACTCCAATCCTAACTACAACCTTTACCACAAGCCTAAGACCCCTGGAATATTGCGCAAAGGAACATGTAACAAGAGGCGGTGCGATTTACCTGTTCTGCAGGAGGTACCCCAGCACTAATCCAACCCCAACAAGCAAGCATTAGTTCGTTAACTGCAGAAAGCAATTGAAATATGACAAATAGACCTGATGGATATCTACCACTAAAAGGGGAACACCATGTAAACACTATGTCTGAAGTTATTTACATAAATGAAGTTTGATTTTTTCAACATTTCTGACTGCTATAGAAAATATTGCCTTTTTCATAAAGACTAGTCATTTTCTGTTTATTACTTACCATACTGGCAGCCCAGGTTCTAGCTTAAAGGCCCAGAAAGTGTTTTGCTGGTATTCTGCCACTGTTTGATACAGCTATGAGGAGTGTGGGTCATCAGTAAGTCCCTAAGTTTTACTTATGTGCTTCCTCATTGATAAAGCAATTTTAAAATTTCTTATTTTAAATTCCTCTTATAAATATTTACACTCGGTGTAGATCTGTATATTCAATGTATAGTTTCTGACATTCTAGGGTCATTCTGCGCCGAAGAAAAACGGCCTGCTGGTTTAAATGTTAATTTTATTCGCTTTTAATCTGACCGATTCTGCGCCTATAGTACAACGTTGGAGCGCCCAGTTGGTTATAAAATGTCCATTTTGCCTTAAAGGCAACCACACAAATATTGGCGAAAACGTTAAAATACGCACCTTTTCAAAGCCCTTGAGCTTAGCCTTTTCACCAAGGTAAATGCAGTCCTTGAAAATTAGTGTCTTCACGAGCGAGCTTTCGCAGAGGGACCTTAAGGAACAATGCTGGATGTTCTCTCCGTTTCCGTTCAGCGCCTTGAGAACACCCTGAATGTCAGGCACAATAATCGCCACAGGAAATGAGCTCAGTGGACTGCCATCGACAAACACATTGGCAATTAGCGGAGATTCCTGATAGACCAATTCCACTTTCTCCGGAGCCACGTACTCACCCTGGGACAGTTTGAAGATCTGCTTACATCGGTCAATTATTTTAAGGCTGCCGTTCTACAACAAGAGATGAGAAGACAACAAGATTAAGACCTGTGACTTGCCTTAAAAATCTCGGGTCCTTTCTCCGAGAATAATAGTTTTCCATTGTTTAGAAAGGGTATCAGAAGCGGTTTTCTGTCTAATTGTGTAGCTACATACTTCACGAACGTCAGCCCGGCAAACTACTCTGCTCACTTCCATTAGCCTCATAGGTATTAAGTAGCTTCGCTAGAATATACTTATACGACAAAGACGTTATAGAGTACTTCCGACATGGGAACTTGCTAAAATCTCACGTCAGGAATACGGTATAACCTATTTTTCATAAAGAATTCATACCAATCGTAGTACTACTTGTTCATAGAATGGGTATTGTGTGGTCATTCCACGGTAGTTGATTGCCTTTAACTCAAACGCTCATTTAAATTTCGTGTCTTGTCACTTAGCTCCATGTCATGCACTTAATAATTTACTAACTTATACTCTTGAGGCATATAGATATATTTATGGTATTTAGCGAAAAACACAGAGCACATCCACGAAGCACTGTTCTGCCTCATTGGGCTTCACCAGGTGGTGTTAGCTTAACTCCAGTGTAGCAGCGAAAATCGCCATCACGACCGAGTTTCGAACTCGCGTCTCTTCGGCCAGAGGCGATAGCTTTAACCTTTGAGCCACGCGTCCGCTGTGCTGTTGGTTTGTGATTATTTATTGATAAAAAGTTCTTTAGGTAGGAATAATTCTTATTGCGTGAATTTCCGAGTCTGATTTTCGAGCTCGTCGTCAGACAAATGAGGGTTGTACGAAAACAGTTAATTCAAAACGATGAAAAACACAATATTCTACGTTGAGGCAGCTTGTAGGAAGACAATCGTCACCCGCAGTTAATTATGCGGTCAGTGGTGGCTGTGCATGCTTCCATCTGATCTTGAGGGATTTTAATTGACATCTATATCGACATGCCTGTTAGTGCATGCCTTGTCCGAGTGCGTGGCCTCCAGGAATTCGCGGGAGGCACCAACAATTTGGGTTTGCTCCTGTGTAAATATATGTCTTGTTTCTAGTGTAGACATGGCAACCTGGTATAAGTGGTCTCGTCTCCGCACTGCTAACTGGTGTTCATATATAAGGGCAGATGGAGGTTTTTCGGTTTGGCCACCATAGACTGCATCACAACTGGTGCACGGAATTTTGTAGACGACTTCCTTTCTTTTGAAATGGCCCACCCTGTCCCTGTACAAGCTGGGTGCTGGTAGGCTCGTACATAGTTTGTATCTGCTGCCTTCCTAGCTGTTTTTCGACGAGCTCAGATATATTCTTTGCATATGTTTGTGCACAATGGGTTGTTAAGGTACATCCTTTCGTTAAGCAGCAGATCCTAGCAAACGAAAGCGAAGAAATGGGAGACGATTAAAACCAACCCTCTCGCAAGGTAACTACATATCAGTATGCTAAAACTGACGCAACCTCACCTGAAATCTAGAGTAGTCTTTTATTATTTCATTTGCTGTTACCTAACTTGACGTTTTACCGTGAAGTTGTTTAGCTCCCTATCAGAATAAGGCTGAGGGGATTCATCTCTATCAAATACTGTCATTATTTTCACACGGACATCTTGGTATCTCCTCACCACCAGCACCAGAGAAGCCTATTTAGACACATTAAAATAATTTGTTTTCATGTAGTTTTAAGCGTGAAACTATTTTAGGTCTGCTGTTCAAAGCACAAAAACACGTTAACTCACAATCCACATTCCAATGTCACCAGTATGCATCCATCCATACTGGTCAATCAGTTCTGCTGTCGCTTCGGGATGCTTGAAATAGCCTGATGTACCACCAACGCTCTTCCAGCATATCTACAAAAAAACTGGATTTACAAACCAAAAAGAACTTGTTCAAAAAAAACCATCAGGATGTAATGTAACTTTGTACTTATGACCGTTAGTACTATCTAAGACCGGAGCAGGAATAGATTATTAAAAAGGTGCGGTATCCGCTCTAGCTACTGGGCCATGTTATCTGTAGTTATTCTTATTAACTGACTGCATAAACCATGACGGTCGGAAAGGTTACCCACTCTAGTATCTACTTCTATAAATTATCATCTTGCTTCATTTGAGTAGGCTTACTTTAGCCTTTGTTGCCTTTACTCATTCCCTTTCAAGGCTGCCTTGATTGTTTCCGTTAGGTTAAACATTCAGTAAGAGTTAGGTTGGGGTTAGGGACAATGTCGGATTTAGACATGGGATGTGTGAGCGACTACAAGATGCAGACTTGCTATGCTGACGATTTTTTTGCATTGCAACATTCAAAGTAGTTTCTCAGACAGTTTCAAATAAGATGAGACACAAAAAAGCGAGCGCGTACCTCGCCTTTATTGTCCCTTTCAGCGACGAGTTCCATTTCGGGGACATCCATTAATTTCAGAGCGACAGAGGATACTGGCGTTCCAACATGACCACCGTTTAAATCGCCCGCCACCGAAAGGGTTAGGACGCCACAAGCCTCGGTAGAGCCATAACCCTCGAGTACCTTAGAAGGGACAAAAATGAAATTCTAGTTGACTAAAAACTTATGAAAAAAGAAAGGGTTTAAATGTCTCAATTAGTAGCTGCACCGAAGGAGTAGTAATTCCCGATAAATTTCAAACTTGCTTAGATTCACATGGTGTGATTAAATTAAGTTCCTCAAAATTCCGTAAAATACGCGACAATATGCCGCCGGGTGATGCAACCTGAAGACAGACTGCCTGCTACTGAAAGCTTTGCAGTTGTCTAAAAGATACGTTGCAGCGATGGAGAAGGTAATTATGTTGGAAAAACAGGCCACAAATTGCAGACCCGCGTATACGAGCACAAACTAGGAGCTGGGAGACTAGACGCAAACTTGCAACTTGCAGAACACATCGCAGAGACTGGCTACGACTTCGATCTTCAAGGAGCGACCATCGTAGGCCGACGAACCTCAAAAGCCGGGAGTCTGACGCTTGAGGCTGGGTACTCAGATGCCAACTCAGTCAACAGGCATGCAGATCCGCCCGCGGCCTACAAAGTCTTTCGCAATTATGTGGGCAAAAGATAGAACAAAGCCAAACCAAACGTAAGAATGGCAAACAAAGAGGACCCCACAACAGACCTGTCGGAAGAGGAGGCAGGGTTACCCGGACCCTCTACCGGGGGACAAGGCGCTGTTAATGACCGTCGGCTCCACTGGCAGCTATTTAGCGTACACCAATATAATCGCCCCATCCTTCTTCATTGCTGTTTCTAACACTTTGACAACCCGATGATTTCTGCCAGTTGATTGGCCCATAGCCACCATAATTACCCTCCTTTTTGTTGCTACTTCTCATCTCTGAAGCTGGACTCCTGTGAGATCCAGTGCTCGAAACGTTTTCTTTCTTGTCTGTGCAAATACCTGGAACGCGAACCTTTTTACTCATTCTGTAAAAGTTCAGCTTAAACATTCCCTTAGGAATTAGTCGTTGGGCACAGAACGAAATTTGATGTATATATTTGGACTGATTGTTTTTAGCCACTGCAGGGTAACCGCGTAATATACACATTATGCCCACGCGCAGGCGGCGGTCTGAATTGATGTTGTTTAGGCTGGTGCCTGAGCTAGTACCTGTCTGGTTAATGTCTATTACATCTTCTCCCCAGCACTCAATCTGGCGCGGGTAAATGAGTAAAATTAATGTCTGTGCATTCACACAACTTATACAAATTTCAGCCCTGATGTGGAGGTTTTAATTGACCTGGGTACTTATTAGTGAAGCCTTAGCTGTTATTTTCGCGGGCCCACTTGCATCTCATAAGGACTCCTTCTTCTCTTGTTATCGTTCCAGCGTCTCATAGCATTTTTTATCATTGTGAGCGTGAGCTTAAACTACTAGAAAATCCTTCTTACATGGCCATTTTCTGACCGCAACAAACGTTTGAGACCAGAAGAATTCTTTCTAGTCCTTTCAACCTTCAAAGTTAACTGCTCTGAAATCCGGAAAGATCTGAAACAATATTAAGTGCACAAGCCTCGTTGAAGTGAACAACTGGAATTGAAGGGTTACTTAAATCCTACATATGTCTACAGGCAGAAATTCATTTGATGTTGTAATTCGTCATATAGCATTACCTATGCTGTCGGTATGGTTAATTACAGCATCAATTAATACTACTGTTTACTCGTTGACAGTCCAAATATATACATCAAATTTCGATCCATGCATACAGACCGTGAATAAACTGAACCATACCAAGCACAGAAATTAATTTATAAGGATACTGAAAATCGGATCTTTCATCATCGGTTTATCAACCAGAAAGCAAACGGGTAAAGCCGGGCTTCTTGCAGTTGTGTTAAGCAGCAGCAGAATATCGGCGAAACACGTGTCTGGACATTTTTGCTAGTACCTGTGCTGCCCGTATGGTAAAGTACAACATCAGTCAATAAGAACTCAAGTGAGACCAAGCAGGAAACATGCAACGAGGCGTCAGTGTGATCATTAAAACTAAATTCAACAAGCTCTATGACGAAAAATATATCAAATTTTTAAATATTGAAAAACGCCTTTGCACTAAGCTTAAGTTCCAAAATGTTGAGTGTTTGCGCTTACCGGACAGTTAAATAGGGCTCTGGTAAAGCGTAGGATAGTGGGCGAAATTGGAGCGCTGCCCGTTATTACAGCTTTCAGATTTCCACCGAAACTCTCACGCATCTTCGAAAAGAGCAGCTTGTCATAAAGTGATCCATCGTAGTAAATCTGTCTTTAATAGCAAGAATGGACGTAATAGAAATGGACCTGGAAACATATGAACTCATGAAGGAAAGCCAAATTCAAAGCGTGCGAAATGCAACTCCTTTAGGCTCCGGTTTACCTATAAAAATCTTAGCTAGAGGATATAAGTAGACAATCTGTTGGTCTAAATAGGCATAACCTGGGAGTATTTCAAAGATTATTCATTCTGTACGAAGTTGTTAATTTTCTCTAAGGAGTCACGGTATAGTTTACCCGTAAATAAAGCTCAACCCTAGTTTGTTGAACTTGGCTTTCTTTTTTGACTAATAGATTTTAGTAACATGTTTTAGTGTGCGTATGTTTCTCACTTATAATTGTTTGAAATAATACAATATGTCTTTACAAGTGATAAAGTCATATGATTGAAATCGGCTGTCTTATATGCGGATGGATGGATAGGTCCGAGCAGCGAATTTAATCGATCTTTCATCCCGTGATCAACGAAAGGGCATTCAGACCGGCCTTGCCGTCAATTCTCCCAGTGAGAAAAGTATCGAAACCAGAAACGGGCCAAATAGTCAGTAAACATTTAATTTAAAGAGTTTGAGCGAAGAGCTTTATGCCTCGATATTATAAGAAGAGTTAAACGAGGTCACGTAGATACTTCATCGTTTGATTTGAGTTTTAGTTTTATGACAGACAGATTACGTTAGAAGCATCGCAGTACACCACACTTCAGTAAACATTCCTGCAGTTATATTTCGAGCACAAAATTTGGTAGTTCGCTTAGCATTTATATGGAAAAATGGAACAATTCGATCACCTCAAAGAGCCCACAGTTCATCGGTAGAATACATATCGCCAATCTAGGAGGTCGATTTCTCTGGCCCTTCTCGCAGCAAAGCGATTTTTGATGTGCCACTTACCCATTTTGCAGTCCCCCCCAGTAACGCTTTTCTAGGATATCAATCGTCAAACCTGCAAGGTAAATGAAATAAGTTGCCCGTTTTTGGCCACTTTCACATTAATTTCTATAGAGTTTTCAGTTGACTTTGAAAAGAATAATGAGGTCTAACTAGACGATATTTGCTCTAAAAGGCTATGAAATTTTCGGGCTAAAGCCATTTTTCCATTCCTCTTTTTTGAACTACCATTACCAAATTTTGACAGTTTTTCTCCATTTTGCAGTCCAAGGGATGCTCTTTACGGTATCTGTTTATGTTCGTGGGGGTTCAAATGATTTAGCCACCTTGTTGTTGGACTCTGCAGTCAGCAAAATCGCATCATCTCTGGCATTTAAGTGATTATCTCGTGACACCTACTGTCTCTTTTTCGTTTCGGCCCTTTTCTCCACGATGAGCTCCTCTTGTTTTATTTCGCTGATGGGTGTTACCAGTAGGTTTGGATGTTATATTATCTCCCCCATGACAACGAGCGTTCCGAACCCTCACAGGTTCGCACTAACAATACGATTCTATCTCACAACATCATATCAATCTCACTATTAATTTTTGAGTGGAGCAATTATTTTCTCCTGCATTTTGTTAAATTGGGGTCTTGCTGAACTCTGCCCCTGATTTTAAGTAGGAGTTTTTCACTGTTCTTTTGTTACTTCACCATACTTACCAAAAAGTGTTGAATAAAGTTTTGAATGACAATCCGTTATTTCTCGGATTGACGTAATCTGCATGGCATACTATTCATTTCTGTTGTTTATACAGTGGTTCACACAGACCTGGAATTATTTTTTTCCACAGCATTAAGTTCGTACTTAAAAGTGCCATCGGGCCTTACAAAAACAATTTATTCATTTACTCATCGCTCTTGAGTTGTAATAAACATTAAAAGCAAACGCGCAAAACCCTGTTCTACCCTTCGTTCCAGATTTTGATTGAGCGGAGGTCAGCGCTCTGTAGATAAGCAGGTGTTAATCGGTCAAGCAGATTAAAATAATCGGAAAATACCTCACCACGAGGTCATATTTGAGGGTTAGCCTAGTGAAAACATGTCTGCGGTTCGAGCTTAAGATGGTGACTACAGCGCACGCAAATGCACTCTTTTAGAGAGCGTTGACGCATTGCTAAGATGCACCTGAGTTACTGATGCAAAAAGGAACGACACCGGCAAAAGTGACAACGCATATCAGAAGACGGGAAGTGCATTTAAACGTACTTATCTGCAAGCGTTAGCTGAGAATCAACTGCCCATTCGAGAGCTATCCTTTGCCAGCCATGACTGCTCATCTTTGCATGAACTGCTTCGTAAATACGGACAAGCAAGCGTGGAACTCCGGCGAACAGCGTTGGGCGTAAGGCGACCAGGTCCTGCATAAGGGTCGGCAACCCGCCCAGTGAGTATCCAATCCTGCCACCGGCATAGAGTACTAGAAGCTGTAAGCAATAAAGGACATAACTTTGTCCTGCATAAATGTATAAACACAGGTCTCGCAACGGGAATGTAGTGAATCCAACCGTTTCATTTAGTATACAATCATTTTTGTCGAGAACTTCACAACAAACGTCATAAGTTCGTTTAGAAAAATGTACGTATACACTGAACGATAAGTGGCATTGCACCAAGTGGTCTTTATCGTAACTATTGAAAAAAAAGGTTGCAAATGAGATAAAATCTGTTCGGATATAATGTGGACAATGTGTGGCTGAAAATACTTCTCCTTTAGCTTTGAGAATTTGCCATCTTGAACCAACCACTAGCAGTGCACGGAACGAAATCAGATTTTCATGGAAAGGCATCCTTTGCTTCATCTTGAAGTACTCCACAAGACCATCAACTCAACCATTCCGGGCATTCAATTCACGCTTGAGAAGGAAGTTAACAGCAAACTCCCATTTCTGGATGTCCTCGTGCAGCGAAATGCTGACGGAACATTACAAACGTCCATTTACCGCAAATACACGCATGCGGAAGTTATTCTTGACTATGAGAGCAACAACCCCATCTCTCACAAAAGGAGTGCCATCAACAGTATCCTACGCCGAGCGAAGACACACTGTTTTGACGAAAACACTTACCAAAATGAGCTCAATTACTTGTTTGAATTGTTTTCCCGCAATGGTTACCCCAGAGACTTTGTGCGCCGATGCATGAGACAACAACAATCCAAGAAAAGAAACCAGATAGTTCCACTCAGGCGCTCAAAACGAACACATGGCGAGTCCATCCTTACATAAGGAACGTGTCTGAACTCGTTGAAAGACACTTGCGGAAAC
This sequence comes from Ligula intestinalis, assembly GCA_036362985.1. NCBI lineage: Eukaryota > Metazoa > Platyhelminthes > Cestoda > Diphyllobothriidea > Diphyllobothriidae > Ligula > Ligula intestinalis. The sequence goes on from JAYGXS010000003.1 coordinate 48,718,667, forward strand.
ACCAAATAAAAGTGGCGCACAAACCGATGGCTACTTTACGCACTCAGTTATTACAGCCTAAGGATAGGGTTGGCTACCTCGATAAGAAAGAAGCCATCTACAAAATCCCATGTAAAGCTTGTGATAAGGTATATTGTGGCCAAACGGGAAGATCAGTCTCTACACGCATCCGCGAGCACCAATCGGCAGCGAAGAGCCATAACTGTTTTTCCGAAGTGGCTATGCATTGCCTTGACACAGGACATACTTTTGCATGGGACAAAACACGCACCGTTGGAGTTTGCCCCTCAAAAAAGGCCGAGAATTTCTTGAGGCCATGCACTCAGATGACTCATGCCTCAACCGGCGTATTGAGTTAGCCGGAGTGTACAAACACCCCAAAGAAAGGTGGAAAAGACTGCAGCCGACAAACATGGACCAATATGAACCGCAATTAGCCTCCACACCGGATAACGTGGACTGACCTCGGAGTGACCCCGGACTAACTCAAATTACAGTTGCCTATTAGTCATTACGGCATTGCAACTGATAATCACGTCCATCACGATGTGACGCAAATCGTAACCCCCCAATTAACACCCACGCCAGACTGACTATATAACTGTATGAGCACTTTGAAATGCTAAATGTTGTTTGCAAATTTCTCTCAAGTCTGACGACGAACTGGGGATCCAGTGTCAAAATTTACTCAATGAAATTACTTATTTCCCAAAGGATGCCTTTCCATGAAAATACATTTCTTGGGATGCCTGCCTTTCGTTTAATACGAAAGAATCAGATTTGACAAATGAAACATGACTCACCGGGACAGCCGTAAATTCTTGCTGCCTTTTCGGAGAGCTTGGCCAGCTGTCCATCATCCAAGCATCTGCGGCCAATACCAATCAGAGTGTTGAATGACTAGCCGAACTTGCTGGACTTAGGCTGATTGATTTTTTCCTCTTGTTCGCTGCCTGGACCCTCGCGTACGGATGTTTGCGTAGCTTGACGGCGGTGGAAGCGACAAAATGCAACACCAGCGGCCGTTGGGTTACACAAACATCCGTACGAGGACCAAGGCAGCGAACGAGGGCAAAAATAAATCAGCCCAAGACCGGCAAGTACGGCCAGTCGTTCGGAACACTGGTCGATATTGACTGTAGACGCTTTGAAAATAGAGAATCAGCCAAGCTCCTGAAACTTCCGGAAAAATTCAGACCTATTCCAGTCAGCCACTAAAAGTACTCAAATGTTCCTCCCACACTTTTGCGAATCTGAAAATTTAAATCGCAAACTCAGAAACCTAGTGCTTAAATGACACTCTCCCACAGTTACTTGTTATCACGGACTGTAATAAAGATGAAACTTTTCCAGTGTATCATGGGCTGCATCCCAAGTGTAAGTACCATTAGAAGTAATAAAAGCAGCAGGCAGTAAAACGTCTCACGATCGGTGCCTACAACCAAAAATGGTCCAAACCGGAAATTTCACAGATTTAATAACAATCAGAGCGTTCTTCTTTACCAGCAGTGAAATGTTGAATTTTCGCACAAATAGATGGGCGTTCGAGCGAACACTCACAGAATATAATGATAGGGACGTGTTCCAGACCTCGACAGTGTTTGAGCAAGAACAGAAAAACGTATACTACAGTAACAAGAAGAATGTAATTTTCGGATTGCAAGAGATAGGTCGGCAAGAAGCTGGTGTAGAAACATCCATAGCCCAGTGCTGATGTCGAAAAAGCGGAAGGGAAACGGAAGTGATAATTTGGTTTGTGAGAACATGTTGGTGCCCACCGGAAAGAGATTTTTCGCTGACTTTTCGGAGAGCTGGACCGGCTCTCCTTTGACAAAGCGTAAACTGCCATTATCGATCAGAATCTGGAATGTGCAGCTAATTTGTTGGCCGTGGGCTAGTCAATATTTTCTTCCTCGTTCGCTGCTTTGCCTGTCAAATTGGTTTTGGCGTCGGTTGACAGCAGTTGGTGCTCTGCTTCTTCTCTTCGGTGAAGGTTGCTGGTAATCCTACTCCTTAATCAAGTGTCCAACTGGACTAGTGCAAACAACACTATTCAGAATATCCACCAGCAGAAAACAAGTACTACATTTCGACAGCAACCATCCATTTGTATCGCAAATATATTGCAGCACAACAACCGACAGAAGAGTTGAACAACAATATTTTCACCATCCCTTCTGAGTTAACGGATACCCAAACTGTTTTATCAAACAAAACAATCGCCGAGTGAATAGAGGAAGAACAGCAAACTGAAGTCTGGAGGGCCATTTAGTGCACGAACAGAGTCTCCAAAGTAGTCTGTTTAATGTTATAGCCTATTTGAGGAGACATAGTCCACTGACCTCGGGCGACATAACGCGTCCGTGTATACAACCTAAGGACCGACTGCTCCCTACTGAAACCTCCGTAGTCGTCTACACTATATGTCGCAACGATGGGGGCTGCAGTTACGTTGGATAAACAGAGCGAACTTTGCAGAGCCTCTTACACGAGCATAAACCGGCGGCTCGGAGACTAGACCCAAACTCGCAGCTCACAACTCATTTTGGAGCGACTAGTCATACCCAAGATATTCAAGCACCAACCATTGTAGGCCGACGAAACTCAACAAAGGAAAGACTGACGCTTCAGGCATTTTACTCAGATGCCAACTCCATCAACAGGCGTCTACAGCTTCCTGTGGTTTACAAACTCCTACGTCATTACATGAATAAAGGTCAGGGGAAGGTCAGCCTAAACTGAAGAAGTAGAGGCGAAGACTGCCCAACGATGAACGTGCTCTAGATTAAAAAACCGCTAAAAAATTGTCAGGGGATAGACACACCAGCTGCATTCATGGGTAACCACCAGTACTTACCTCGACCATCTGTTCATATATATGGGCCAGCGGAAGGAATGCAAGGTGTACTGCATCTTCAGACACCAACTGGGTGGAAAGAAACATTGATGTATGAAATTGATAGAAGGCATCCCAAGAAATATCATTTGAAAAAAAGAAGTTTTTCGGGAAAGCAAAAAGAAAATTTATTCGGTTAATTTTCGACGCTGATTGCCCTCGTCGTCGTCAGTCTACAATACTGTTTTAAGTGTAACGTTGAAGCTGTTGAACTCTTTTACACACTTACTGCACATCTAGGGACACAGCGTCAAAAATGTGCATAATAAGGTTAGTTAACATTCATCACAGGACTTTCTTCCTCCAGAAATAATGAGTGGCCGGTCAATAAACATGCTTTGTTTTTTGTAGTCTACAGGTTAATTGCGGACCACCGATCAACTTCAACCCATTTCCGCGTTTGCAAAAATGTAATCCTATAAAAAAACGAACCTCTGGTGTTTGTTGTATCATAGCAGCGAGTGTTCCCAGAATTGCACGGTTTGTGAGAGTAACGCCTTTTGGCATGCCTATGAGACAGGAGAAATGATAAAAAGACGATAGATTTATTGGCCGTACGTAAAACTCGATCATAACAAAAAGAAGCGGTGGAATGGCCTTGCCCTCAGTCACTCAACAGAAAAGAAAGGGCAACGTCGAAACATCGGGAAAACTATTAAAGTACAATACTGAATCCTGATTTAAAGGATTTGAAATTTAGGCAATGTTTTGTTGCCGAAAATGTGAAAAACACACTGATATTACTGACCAGTAGTTCCACTTGTGTAGCAAATTAGAAGAAGTTCGTCCACGCCAGCGGGCTAAAAATATATAAATAGGAAAAAAGATGAGCTCTCTAGCCAAGCTCTTTTTAAAAATATCGGAAAGATTTTTTTCTATCAACTAAGCTCGTTTTTCAACGAAAATATTGCGAGATAGAAAGAGTTTATCAATGTTTATCAGCAGAAGAATTATAACCCGCGAAATATTTAGCTCATAAAATATGAAGCGAAATTTGAAATGCCTTTTCCATTCAAGCGGATTAACTTCAATTGGTTGCTATGATAATTATTATACAAATTCAGCTTTTGTAAAAAAAAATTTTACCACTTCAAAAAAGAAAAAAATCTGTAAAATTTAGCTACTTGAGTAGTACACACTTTTCTCATTGATTTTCATGGCCCCTATAAATGGAAATGTAGTTTAATAAAAATGCTCTTTTGTATGCTTTCTTGCACTTGCTTGGTAGAACATTGAGTCGTCCTCAAATTATGAATTTGAAGAAAGGGTATCTTCAGGTTTCAAAAAGTTTAGAATCATACGACTTTTTAGGACCATTAATTGTGCACTCATAAAGTAACCTACCTGTCCATTTATGAGAGCTATCTGTAAATTATATAACCTTTTTTACATCCCTAATAAAACATTCTGGAACGTTATGATTTCTTTTTCACACCGTCGGGAAATATTTACTTATCTTAAGACGGAATGTACATAAACAGCATGTAGTTAAGAGATATTGAATTCAAGCGTAATATCTGGTAGAGTTAAACATTATTCGGCAATTCAGAAAGCTTCTCAAAACCAAAGGTGTCCTTTCTTCAGGTATGAAAGTGAAGGAAAGCGTAATTTACTACCAACCCAGCACAAGAAAGAATATTCTTGTGCATTTTTTCTAACATATATTTGACTTCATGAGCACTGTGAAGAATGTATGCTACTTAAGTAGCCACGTTTTACAGTGTAACTTTTGGCAGGCGCTCAGAAGAATGTACGCTTAAAAGCCAGCAGTCGGATGTGACTTAAATATCTCGAGGTAAGACTGCACTATAATCAATATTACAAGCCTACTTAAGCAATATTTTCAAATAGAAAACACATTTCAGAACTTTGGTTGACGTTTCATCAGATAGGGAACCTACTGTAATAAGTAAGTGTGGGCCAGGTCCTGCGAACTATGAAAAGCAGGCATTATTTTTAATGTGGATTGTTGTTTTCTCCTTCCTCAACTTAAACGCAACAGGCAATATTTATATACCTGACCTCTCCCTTTCCAAGCTGCGTGAAAACCTAGTTTGCGCAAGATTCAGTCCGTTCTGCAAATTCCGTGCTAATCCTTCTCCATCGCACAGGAAAGGACTAATAATTTATCCGACGATGACAGTTTAATCATCGAGTTAAGCGATCTCAGCCGCAACTTGCTTCAGCAGGCCAAAAGCAAACGCGGTGACTTGCGCGTCTTTCGACGAGCTCAGATACATTTTTTACAAATGAGGGGTTTGTCAGTTTATTATTTTTAGCGCTTCGGTGGTAGAGGCTTTGAAAATACCTCTTTTGAACCACCTTCAGCGTATGCGTCGACGAACAAAGTCCGTGTGATACCTATTTTTGAAAAAGAGTTTGAGAAAAATATTTTATTTATATCTGATATGCTTCTTCATTCGAACACTGCGTTTTCGTTAGATTTAGTATTATGGTCTGCCATGCTCAGATCTGTTCCCCGTGTTGGTTCATTACATCTGTCATGCGGTTCGTTTAGAAGGCAAATAATATATTTACATCAATAAGCAATGCCCTAAACTGATGAGAGTTCGACCGCCGATGATGATGACATGCGCTGGATTATGGTGAGCGTAGACTGATGCTGAATCTATCCCAAACTCCCTTCCACTCCCCCCACCTGGGCTCGGTGTCAAGACAGAGCCAGGAAAACGGGAGATGGGAGAGGGCACAGACTGCTGGCGCGGTCTGAGTCAGCAATGAGTGTGCCACCACATCGAGCTCGGGTCCCAGCTATTCGGGAATGTCATAAAGGCCGCATAAAGAAGTAGCCATCGGAGCCTGACTCTCAGTCCGCCAGTTCGCTAGTCAGCAACTCCACTCAGCACAGCACACACTGGACCGACCGCGTAGTTTGATTTATCCAGTCAGTTGGCAAACTCCCAATTCACGGTCTTCGGCGCACCGTCAGAGCTGCAGACGCATCAAATTGTTTATAGTGGAGAAATGCGCTGAACCATCAAACTCAGTCTCTCCTCCACTCCCAGCATCAGGCCACCGCCCGAACTGGCCAGCTGTCTGATGAGCGCGGTGACGCAGTGGCTGTCGGAGCAAGCGAACCCATCTGGGCCAGGTGTCAAGACAAAGCCAGGAAGGCCGAAGACGGGAGAGGGCGCAAGCCTACACACTGTGGGCCGTGAAAACCAGAATACCACAGCAAAGGTTTATTTTTGTGGGGGGGGGGAGAGCAGGGGATTCCTCGGATCCCAGCTGAGTGGGAATGCCATAAAAGTCGATGTAGAAAAGAGCCATTGCAACCTAACTCTTAGTCCACTGGTCAGCTAGTCCACTTTGCACAACACACACAGTGGACTGACCGCGCAGTCCTAGTTATTAGTGCCAGTTGGCAATCTTGGAAGCCACGGCTCTTCGAGCACCGTGATAGGCTCAACGGTCTTAGATTGTTTAAAATGAGGAAGAAAAGCGCTGAACTGAATCTACTACTACTACTACTCTCTGCTGGTGCATTTGACAATGAATCAGTGACAGATCTCGAAATGGCAAGCAAATAAAAGTATTTTTCCAGCGATCGAGTCGTCTTATTCTCAAGCGCTGGACTGTCGACTTCACTCTCTCCTCCACCAAAAACTGATAATGGGGTCAAAATTTGAGAGCAGGTTTTGTGACTATGTGCTCTGCATCGGCAATTAGGCGGAAGCAAACTTGCTGGAAGACCGATTCCTGAAATAATGACAGAAGCAAACACTGCGATGAAGTACACCGTCTTCTAAGATTATATAAATGCACAGCGTCTGAGTGCTGAAGTTCATGATTGCTCTTTACACAAAGATGATGAATAAAATAAACTTCAAAGCAAACAGGTTATCAGCAACACTCACGCAGGGCTCCAGACGGTTCTTTTTTCCACCTTTCTATAAAGTGAAAAAAGGCTTTGAAAAAATTAAAATTTGGTTTATGTGTGAAAAGAATATGAGCGGGCACTTCGTGCACCCCCTGCCAATATAGGTCTATATTTTTTGCGAAATTCCGGGTGTCAGATAATTTAAGGCAAACTTTGAATTCTAGTATGGATGTTTCGGCAAGTTATTTATTTTGTTAAATTATAATGCCCATCTGGCCACATTTGACGTCACAAATGGATAAAGCACGTCTGCTTTTGATTGTAAATTGGTGCGATTGTTCGATTTACCTTCTCAGGAAAACAAATAACAAAAGGCCTACCATGAATTCATAGAAATCACAAATCTGCAGGCCGTCACCAGCTTCCGCTTGCAGCTCTGACAACTGTCCTTCCGGTCGAATTATTAAGATTCCTCTGAGACAATCCAAGTTGTGCTGTTTGTTTATCAGTTTCCTGGCCTTTATAGGCGTATCACAGATGATGAGGGAAATGTTGGCTTGAAAACAAAATGCACGTTTAGTAGGGCAGTATAAGTTTGCGACTTTATATGAAGCCCAATGCCGTATGGACCACCAATCAATAAGTACAAATGGCCAGCAAACAGCCAAAAGAGACAGAATATGTTCAAAAATGCACGAAACTATTACTTTGTTTGCATATATGCTGAATAGCCTCCTCCCCGAGAGTATCGTACAGCGGAACCGCCACCAGACCGTATGACCAGCAGCTTAGTTCCGAAATGATCCACTAAAATGGGACGAAAAGCAGTCACATTAGGTTATTAAATTTAAAGCTACTTAGAAGTAGCGAAGTTGACAATAGTTTGGGCATACCACTGACTGATTAAAATTTAAGGTAAAAGAGCCTCCAAATACGTAGCGGAACAGATTCTTAGCACAAGAAAGTACATCGGCAGTCAGGTTTGCAGAGGAGAATGAAGAAAAGTCCGAAAAATCTACCAACAAGTGAATTATAATTTCGTGCGCATGGATATGATTTTCTTGTCTATAAATCTTTTAATCGTGCATTTTGTTTTAATATACTACAATGATATATTAAGATAATGTGAGTGCGGTAAGCACTAGCAGGATGCGCAGGAAAAACTGCAACGGAATAGCGTTTGAAAGGTAGACATCAAAGCAGAAATTTAATCTGGCATTTTTTCAGAATAAGCATACCTCCGGACAGTCCGCGGCATAAATACCGACACAAGCAGGCGTCCTGCTTACAAGTTCGTCTATCTGTCGAAGTTCGGAGCCCACATTAAGGACCATTTCATAGACCTGGGCGTTAAATGACCAGAAATTAAGGAATAGTGTGGGAGGAAAAAGTTCTGGGACATTTATAGGCAACAGGCAAATAATTGTTTATATTTCGAAGATAAATACAAAACAGGCTATGCTATTGTCAGCACACGCGTTAATTTTAACGTTGAAAGCACAGACAAGACCAGACTTAGGTATCCAAGCCAAACAAACTTCGGGATACTCGTTCATGAACGTTCCCGACTGCTTAAGGAAATTTCTGTCCCGCTC
>JAYGXS010000003.1:48739206-48750968 GCA_036362985.1 Ligula intestinalis
GTCTTACAGAGACTAGAAGAGGAGGTTTTTCGAGCTGAAGAACCAAAAATGTGAGTCCGCTACGTAGACGATACATTCGCCATCATAAAAACTTGCGATGTCCAACGGTTGCACCAGAGTCTAACTGGGGTCTTCTCAGAAATACAATTTACCCGCGAAGAGGCAGCAGGAGACACCCTATCATTCCTTGACGTGAGGAAACAAAGACTCGCAGACAGCGAACTCGCAACAAGCGTCTACCGAAAGGACTCCACTGCAGAAATCATCCTCAACTATAGGAGTAACCACCCTGCAGCCCATAAAAGAAGCTGTGTTTGCAATCATTTCCAACGGGCCCACCGTTATCGCAGTAACGATAATTTGCTCAAGAGAGAACTAACGTACTTGTACACATTTTCGCGGGCCAATGCATATCCGATAAGCTTTGTCAAGAATTTCCTTAGACGTAGGGATCAAGCATAAAACCTCCCTCCCAACGATGTTTCATTGCCACGGAAATTTTATTCTCTACCCTACATGAATGGAGTTCCTGAAACCATCTCTCGGCAACTAAGTCACTTTTGCATCTCCGTTGCCCACAAGCCTGCAACCTCACTGTGCGCAAGCTTATGTCGAGTAAAGGATGACCTTACCGTGGAACGACTAAGTAATGTCGTATACCGTATACCGTGTGTTGGTTGCCCTTGCGTTTATATTGGCCAAACAGGCCGACGCCTTGAGACTCGCATTAAGGAACACAAGTCAGCCATTCGCCTACGGAACCATTTATCACTCCTATTTGCGCACTCCATTGAGTGTGATCACCACTTCAATTGGGATGCCACCGACTTGATCACAATGGCTAATACGCGACAAGCGAGAGAATTCCTTGAAGCTTGGTACTTGAATCCGGCTAGTATAAACAGGCATGTAGAGCTTGACTCACACTTTACCGGGTTTCGTGCATGGTCTACTTATCTGGACACAGCCTGAAACAACAACTGGTTCTCTGCGCCCGGTCAAGTAGAAATTCTCTGACTCTTGACCAACCCCCCCCCTCTCCCCCGAACACGCGGCCCATAGTCCAAACGCTAACACCCCCTCCCCTCACTAGCACAACCTATCGCCGCGGGTGTCACGTCACCATAAGCCTTCCACCCAATCCACCCTCCCCGTTCCGGGCCTCATGTATAAATTTTTTTTATTAACCTCTGCCTCCAAAACCTCTAGTGCGACATTCCCAGTCCTCACTTTTAATTTAGTCTGACCACGAACACGTGATACTTGTTCGAAAATTCACGAGTACAACTCGATTTTCATCATGCCATCTCAGAATGCAACTCACTTTACGTATCCAAAGGAAACAGTGCTGAGTGGATCTCAAAAGCTGTTTTGTTAGGCAGAAATAATAAGGTTATTGCAAATGTGTATGCAAAGTTTTGCTGTAGCCACAATTTTATGCGAACGGAAAGCAACAAAAAATGATACATTATCACTTTTAATGAGATTCTGCTTGATGACCCTCCATCTCTCAATCCCCAACCCAAAATAGATCTCCATATCTAAACACACCTTCCAATACTTCGGCCACAAGCCTATAATCACCACCTGCTCAACACCAAAGCATGGTTATAAATCGTACCCAAACGGCTATCAATTTGCGAAAACTCCCACTATAGAATTCAAGATGGCAGTTGGTGAGGGTATATAACCCCTTGGTAAATTGTCATCGGGCCAGTACATTTATATGGGAAAGGGGTACAAGTTAAAACATGTTCTTCTTTTCATACAAGTGAATTGTCTGAAGGCTCCGTGCCTGGCATGGCCAACGGTCGCTTAATTGCATGCACTCTTTCGCGCTCTTTCTTTCTCACCCACCCACACTACAGCTGGACTGGCTCCACCAAAACCTCCCCATCTAAACCTAACACTAAACTAAAACACAAAGCCTAAATCCCTTCCACTACGTCAAACTCCCAGCCACTATCTGTATTAACAATCCTAGATAGAACCAAACTAACCAAATTCATATCAACTTTATAACGATAAAGCAACTGTTAGAAATCCATCGAGGTATATTTATGCGTGTTATGGTGTCTAGACTGTTACGTTTAGGCAAAATGTCGAGATATTTCCACACATGTTTGTAGAGACATGAACAATGCCCTCATTTATAACACTACAGTTCGCAGGATGGGGGAATTTTTGATGCTTCCCACACCTTTAATTAATGTATCAATTATTATTAAATTGTAAATCTAATGAGAGTTTTTGAAGGTTTCAGTAGTCCCATACACTGAATTTTCTCTCCTCTCTATAATCAGCAGACCTTTCCTGCTTGTGTACGGCTGGCACATTTACCAATTTTCCAAATTTAGTTTATGCGGATAAACAGGAGTTTCGATCAAATGGATTTGTAAAAATCGTCTCCATTGCATTCTTCGCGAGGCTTTCAGACTGGCCCGGGTCATTGAATCGAATTACAATGCATCTCATGTTTTGTAGGTATCCATCCCTCGAGATAATTGGTTTCGCTGAAGTGACTGCTGCAATCTCGCCTTCCGCCTAATTGATTTTATCTATTGATTGGCAGTTTACAGGTGTTGAAGCGGAAGCCCAGGCCGAGATATCACCGCGAATAACGCCTTGTGTGAGTCCCCAAAGGTAGAACACGAGACGAAGTGTGCAACAACAGAAAGTTTTTGAGTGTAATAGGTACAACGTATTACGGACAACAAACCGTGTAATACGATATCAATTGAGCCAATCAGCCCCTCTCCTGAAACCGTCGCCGGTAGAATTGGCTGGTGACTTAATGGCTGACTGTAGTTTAAATTTCAAGTTATCGATTGGTTGACTGCACAATGCTTTTGCTTGCGTGTAGGCCGATCGATAGCCTTCTGTGGGCGCGGCTACTTGCTTGAAAGTTAACTGCTTGCTAAGGCTGTTCGTTAGGCCTTCCTAACAACAGGCAAATTCAAAAGAGATATGCAGTAAAGGATCTGTTTGCCGCTGAAAAAAACTCGTGAATCATCCTCTATTGTGACTTTAGGAGTAAACTAGCAACTAATTGAAATTTGGAATGGAGAAGAATTGACACATTAACCCAGTGTTCTCAGTCCCCTTGAGTGTTATGAATCCAGTATTCTGCACCAGGGAAAGGCATATCGACGAACGGTTGCACATTGTTGGCTGAAAGATGAGTCGATTACAGGCTGCCGATTCAGAACCATTGTCCTCAACATTAAGCCTGGCACAGGATTCAGAGCCCGCAAACGTCATAAGACAGGAAGAGAGATTCCGCCGTGTCAGCACCCCGAATTTCATTAGATTTGCACTGAATGTAAAAAAACTAGTGATAGTTCTCTTAAAAAGGCGTAGCTTAGCTGAGATTTGATACTTCTGGATAGCTTATTCCAGATTGCTATGGCATTTACTTTAAAAAATTAGCGACATCTAACCGTGTGTTCCATAGGAAGAAATAAAACCACATCTCGATGACTGGTGTACTGAGAGTGGTCAAGCTGCCACAGAGTGCAACAGGAATTAAAGTTACAACTATTTAAACAGTAAATATAGTACCTTCTGGGATCGACAAAGCCACAAAGAATCGAAGTTCGTGAATTCACAACGCTGTTGGTAGGACAGTTTGCGGTGTTCTGGAGAGAAAACTCTGTTACTAAAGAAATATCGGATCGATTCTCTTTTCTCTCGTTCAATAGCGCGCAGAAGACTAAATAAAAACGATCAGTATTCCAGACTAAATCTTACGCACAGATTATAAAGGCTTCTCCTAACCTTGATGGTTTTACAATTTCTGAGAATCATTCGGGTATTTCGACGTGCTCTCGAGCCAATGAGGACCGAGTTCCCTGACTCGTTAAGACTATTAGAATATGACATGTCCAGATCCTTTATAACTTCGGGCACAGTTATGTCTATGCTAAGTTCAGGCTCATGATCTTCGCCAACAACGATAACGGAGCATTTGTGCCAAGGAAGGGAGAGGCGCCATGTGCAGCACCACTGGGTAAAAGCCTGAAGATAATTTTTATGAGCTTAAGCACGATGTCGCAATCTACCTGTTTATATCGAGACGCAACTTTTAAGTCGTGAGCGTACATAAATGGCCTACCATACTGAAAACAATCGGGAATATCGTTCACAAAAACGCAAAATAAAGGTGGACCAAGTACGCTACCCTGAATAGCGCCACTTTTCATATGTGTGGGGGGTTGGAGATAACTTTGGACATTTTTAACTCGTTGGGTGCGATCCTTTAAGAAGAAGATATTTAATTCAGAAGCTTGTTACTTATGCCGAAGGAGGCAGGTTTTAGCAGAAGGATGGCATGGATAACACGACCAAGGGCCTACGTGAAATCGAAATAAACTATGTAAAGGACAAAACCACCGTTGCTAGTTTAAAGTACATGATAAAAGAAAGATAATTGGCAAATGTCACAGGATTGTTTTTCGACGAAGTCATGCTGAGCCGCATTAAATGGATTGTTCTCTATTGGGTGACGCATCATGCTATCTTTGATGAAGGTCTCCAAGATCGTCGAGGCTGCGGGAAGTTAACTTCTCGGCCTAAAGTCATCCAATGACGTCAAATGGTCGTGCTTGATTATATGCTTGGGTATATGGCAGCATTCCTTCCATAAATAAGGAAAAGTTTCGCTTTCAAGAGCAAAATTAAATATTTTGAAAAGAAGCGACGAAAAATATAATTCAACTCAGTTGTAAGAAAGCTGACCGGGACGCCATCTGGTCCTAGACTATGAGATTGACGAAAAAGTCGAATGGCTATGGTCACGTCCCAGAGGGTAGAACTTGTGGGTTCGAGGATAGTACCAGTCTAAGCCCTGGTGGTTGGAAGCGGAACGGCCAAATCTTCACTAAATGCTCTGAACAAGAATGCATGGAAGCTATCAGTGGTCAACTTAGCGTCAGCTATAGTATTGCCGAAGGCTTCTCGAAGGATGAGATGCAGCTTTTTCTCTGCGGTTTAACAGTGCGCGAAAAGAATTTCACTATATTTACTGACTGTTTCCAGTATATTTGAGCTAAATGGTCCACTGTTTTCTTCGGAGGACCTCTTAACTTGCTCAGAGATCATTTGAATCAGGGGCAGAATAGCAGTGCCCTTCTGTTGGTGGAAACAACTTGAGAGTCTACACAAACTACGGCGAAAAGATAGAGGAGGTAGCATTTATTGTTGAAATTATTATTTGCTCAATGTGGTCTGCGTGGTGGCATTCATTAACGCGTATTGTGATTTACGGAGAGCTGGTTCGAGCGGAGTGTGCGTTACGACTTCGCAATAATTAAAAAGCCAGTCATTTTTCAACACCACAGCCCAAGATACGGTACACATTACCTTCTTCAACTCAAATAAAATGTTGCCTACCGAATTGCGGCTCCTAACCATTTTTTTGCAAATACAGACCACGTTTAAGACACGAACGAATACATTGACAGCCACGTGTGGCAGCACATGAGAGGTTTCTGTGACACCCGGACACGATGACCCTGCAGGCTTAACTAATGGTTGGACGGTTTTCGACTTCACACTAGATAGCCCTTTGCAGGTAGGAGCAAAAAGACAGCATGTCATTCTTCCATCCGCTAGCCTCCATCCATGGACTTTAGAATATTAAGAAGACTGGCTCTCACAGAACGTCCACCATTACCGCAGGACGGAAAATTTCTAAATGAGGTGACTCAGCATGCTTCATTCCCAATGACTATAACTTTATAAACGTGCTAAGAAGTTATGACTCTACAACTTGACGAATATATACTGACATTTCAAACTGTCAGGCGCGAAAGATTCCGAAAGCTTCGATGGCTGTTGTGTGATAGCCAAAATTGTGGGCAAAACATATTGCATTCTGGATGTTCAAAACAAAACATACGAAATGTCCCGCTCCACAAAACACACGAGACTCTGTCTTTATTCCTTTGAAACACTGAGCTTCGCCGAAGCCTTTCATTAAAACGACTTTGAAATCTTATTTCAATCCATTGATATCAAAACTGGTTGGCAGTAGAAGTCCACTCGAGATAAGCTTGGGCAAATCGCATAGAACGACTATTTTTCTTACATTAAAACAAGTGTATAGGTAAGAATCAGTATTGTATCTGGAAATGGCTGCAAAATTTGCACTTAACAGTAGCCCTTTGACGTTAGCATAGAATGCTCCGAGTTTTAGGTGAACTACGAAATACAGTTAACGCCATGTTGGATTACCTAAATGAATTGACTGACGAAAAGTTTCGGGACCTGCTTAAAGACATTCTCAGACAGCAAGAGACAGTAGGAGTTTGTGGAGCTTTCAGGATAGGCAAACAGGTTACGGAACAGTCGGAAACTGTCCGACCTCGACCTTTTAGGATAGTCTTGGATAACAAAGAACAGGTGAACTTGGTTCTGTCCCGGAAGACAGCTCTCCGCCACTCACATAATACAGTCTTTTTTCAGCCGGACTACTCTCCAGAAGAACGCCTGAAACGCCGAGAATTGCTGGCGCAACTACGGGAGAAAGAGAGCTGGCGAGAGCAATCTGGCTATCTTCAGGGACCAAATAATACAGAAAACTACCAATGTGCTGTGGAAGCAGTCAGTCCTGATGACGGCTGCGGTCCAGTAGTACTGGCAAACTCGCGCCCAAACCCATTGGACACTGCAGAGTCTCGCCGGCTGAAATTTCTATATAATAATGCCCACAGTTTATTCTCGAAGTTTGCTGAACTTCGAATACAGGTAGCCGATGGGTCCCCTGATGTTATAGGAATTACAGAAACCTGGCTGTCACAGAGCATCAGTGATTCAGAAGTGGCACTATGTGGATACCAACTATTTAGACGAGACCGAGTTGAACGCCAGTGTGGAGGAATTGCTATGTATTTAAAGAAAGAAATAAGTGTGTACGAGAAGCCTGAAAGGATTAATCATGGTATAGAGGCTATGTGGCTGACAATTAAGGCACGGGGTCTCAGCCCCTGGGAGCCGTGACTATCTACCGACCACCGCGGACAAACAGTGATGCGGATGCGCGTTTTCTGGTGTGCACAAAGGAGATAGGAAGTCGACCTGATGTTGTACTCATGGGTGACTTCAATGCGCCCAGCATATGTTGGAACAATTTGCGGGCCAATTGTTCTAAAAACGCCTTTGATAACCATCTGCTAAAAACAACACTTGAGGCCCTTCTCCCACAACACGTCCTAGTTTCAACTAGAGCACGTGAAGGGCAACAAGCTAGTTGTTTAGATCTAGTCTTCACGAAGCATCCCGACACTATAGACGAGGTATGCTGCCTACCTCCACTACGTCGAAGTGATCATGCCGTACTTTTGTGGGATTATGGTCCTTACTCGTTACCCCCTACAGTAGACGAACCAAGACCGAATATATGGCGAGGTGACTTCTCACAAATGAGAGTAGAGGCATCACAAATAGACTGGGGTCTTCTTTTCTCTGGGGATGTCACTGAGGCCTGGAATACATTTAAGGAGTGGTTTTTGCAGCTAATGCGCAGTCATTGTCCACTTTCAGTGCCCCAGGTATCTAGCCGACCTCCATGGCTGAACAGAGCTACCAAAAGAGAGATCAATAAAAAAAGAAAGCTTTGGAAGAAGTTTTGCAACACAAGGCGCAACGAAGGTTTTGAACAGTACAAAATCCAGCGGAACAAGGTAAAAAAATGGTTTTCAAAGCACGACGGGACTTTGAGAGTGATCTATTTCGTCGAGCTGTCAATAATCCAAAGTTGCTATACAGTTATTTACGGAAAAGCACACGTAACAGGAACCCGATTCCTGTTATGCAAACTGATGATGGTCACGAAATCTCAAACTGTAACAACAAAGCAGAACATTTTGCTGAGTTCTATCAGCCTGTCTTAGCCATAGAACCTCCCTTCGTCTCAACTGTTGACGAGGTCGTGGAAGCACCAAATATTGGGGACATTTGTTTGAAGAAGAGACGAATTTAAAGAACTAAAAAGCTTGAAGGAATGTAAATCTCCGGGTCCAGCTGAAATTTCTGCCAAAATGCTCAAGGAACTTGCTAGAGAGCTAGCTAAACCCCTTTCACTAGTGTGCCAGAAATCGTTTGATACTGGAACACTTCCTTTATTTAATGCATAACTGGACAAGGGCAATTGATGCAAAAAAACTGTACATGCAGCCTACATTGATTTCCGGAAGGCCTTTGGCAGTGTTCCACACCAAAGTCTCCTGCATAAGTTGAGACTGATGGGGATCGGAGGCAGACTTCTTACGTGAATTGAGAATTTCCTATCTGGTCGTTCCCAAACGGTGTGTGTAGGATGACAACAATCAAGGCCGACAGTCATCGAGAGTGGAGTACCTCAAGGTTCAGTACACAGACCCACCCTCTTTCTCTTGTTCGTTAATGATTGTGTACAGGAATTGGACTGCGAGTGTGCCATGTTTGCAGATGATGTAAAAATATGGAGGGTCATCAGGTGTGCTGCCGATGAAGATAACTTCCAGGAAAATATTTGTCGATTAAACCATTGGTCGCATAGATGGCTGCTGTCCTTCAATTCGAACAAATACACTCTGCTGCGCCTGGGAAATCGAAATGCGTTGCCTTATGCGCGACCATACCACCTGAACGGAATCCTTCTGCAAGAAACAGAAATACGTAAGGATCTCGGCATCTAGATGACAGACAATCTCAAACCTTCTACACAATGTTGTAAGGCGGCTAAAACTGCAACTTTAATGTTGTACGCCATCAAGCGGGCATTCACGGATTTGATGAAGACTGTTTCTCGAAAATCTTCGGTACCTTCATAAGGTCACATCTTGAATACGCGATTCAAGCCTGGAGACCATGGATGCAGCAGGATTATAACGTTCTTGAGAGGGTGCAGCGGTGAGCAACAAAATTAGTAAGAGGCCAAGGTTCACTACCACATGATATCCGCCTAAATAACCTTAATCTCTATCCTTTGAGTTATAGGCAGTTACGCGGAGATTTGATACATACCTTCCGTATCGTGCGTGGCTTTGACTGCGCTCCCATGTGTGACGACTTCTTCCAACTCGCCACTACAACTAATCTCCGGGGGCATCCCTTCAAACTGTATGTGCCCCAAGGACGATTGGATGTACGGAAGAATTTTTTCTCTTATCGTGTCGTCGACCCGTGGAATAACCGAGGCGATTGTTATGCCCCAATCTGTGGAGGTATTCAAACACCGACTTGATATACACATGCTACAACACAACGCGAACTATGTGACAAATTAACCTTGAAACACCACTGCACCATGTGACTGTCTATATTTTCCTGAGTGAAAACTTGTTAAAATTGTTTATAATTCTTCAGATTTTGATGTTACAATTAGGGAGTTCAAAGGCGCAAGCCCATTTTTCCCTCAAATATACTGACTGACTGTCTGAAATAACACAAAAGATCAGCCATCCTTTCCGACAGAGTCTACTTTATGCTCCGCAGTAAGGTGTTGTACGAACGATAAATTGCGCGTTCATAAGGTCCCAGTGAGTGTAAAATTGCACGGCATCAACTGCGCTAACCACCTTCCAGCGTCAGTTCAGATGCGTTCGGCGAATTTAGCAAGGCCAACCAACTTGCCTGCTTTCACTACAGAAGCCAGTCTAATATTTTTCCACTTTTTCTGAGCTCGTAATCAGGGAACATAGACGCTGTGCATTGTGGTTGAACTATAAACCGAAGAGGCGGACGCAGAGTTATTAGTCGGTTTTCCATGCCTGTGTCAGGGAGGGCAGTCATCCTACGACTTTATTCCAAAACGCGACAGTGACGCCAACTTCCCGTCGCCCTGCCATTTGGCAGCCGCGGCCGAGAAAAATCTAAAAATGGACACAATTTGCAGGATACTAGAGTGAACGATTACGCCCTAGCATCTGTTGGGGCAATGGTGTCCGTAATGGGGATGGGGATTGTAAGCCTGTTTCGAGGGGAAGTGCGGAATCTTTGAGGCTTGCTTGTCTGACGTTTAAGGTAGTTATTTCGTCAGCGTTTTTTCTTATCAGGAGACAACATGGAAGGATCGGAGCTGCTTTGTCCTTTACAATTGGTGTGGCAGGAGGAGATACTTCATAGTGAGACGCGAAGCACCACTGTGAGTGTCTTCGGGGATACAAGTGGTAGAGATAATTAAAGTTGACCCAAGAGTGAAAAACTCTAGGCATTTGGCGGGAGTTCAACCCGCGCATCAGAGAAAGCCTTTGCCGGAGGCTAATGCTCTACCGCTAAGCTACAAACGCCCGCACGGTAGAGATAAGATATAAACGGCAGATAAGGAAAGTTGTGCTGTAGATAGCCTTATAAACCACCAAAAACGTCAGAATTCAATAAAATACCCAAGGAGAACGCTTCTTCTTCTTCTTCTTCTTCTTCTTCTTCTTTATCTTATTTTTATGTATGTCAGAACTGAAATCTCTGTTGTAGAAAGAGAACACACTGTAGCCCTGGAGTATGAGTCCATCTGGTTAAAGATCAAGAAGGCGAATTCACAGAACCTTGAATTCCTGGCCGTTTACTGGCCACCAAACATTTTGAGTGAAGCCGACGACTCGCTCCTTGGTCTGGTGAAAGAAGCTGCTAGCCACCAGGAGGTTCTCATCGTTGGTGACTTCAATGCCCCTGCAATTGAATGGAACAACCTGACAGTTGAGGCGGCGTCAACTTCCTTTAGTTCCAAATCAATGGATCTCACGCTTGACCTATCTCTAGTTCAGAACGTTAAGGGCATAAACAGATTTCGAGAAAACCAGCGGGCTACTTGTTTGGATCTCATTTTCACGAAGGATTCATCCTACATAGATAAAGTGCATTCAAGTGCTCCGCTCGGTAAGAGTGACCATACGACGCTAATGTGGGATTACTCACTCCATACTCAACGGCTGAGGAAAACGGAGGACCAGCCAAACATATGGAAGGGAGATCTCAATTCAATGAAGAATTCACTATTGTCCGTGGATTGGGACTGCCTACTCAAGGGGGATCCGGAGGAGGATTGGAGATCACTCAAGAGGGTTGCATTAGATCTGCTTAAGCGCTTTTGTCCGGTCAAGGTACACAAGACGACTAGTCGCCCTGCCTGGTTGAAGAGAGTCCTTAATAGGTGACTGAAGAAGAAGAATAGGAAATGGAAGTTATTCAGGAAAACTGGGTCGCCAGTACACCTCAGGGAATTCCGACGCCAAAGAAATGCAGTAAAATAATATCAATTCGCCAGGCCAGGAAAAACTATGGATCAAGAATCCTCCAACAGGCCGAAGAAAAGCACAAAATTCTATTCCGCTATGCTAACAGTAGACATAAAACAAGGATCCTGTCGCAGTACTTTAGAATGATGGCGGAGAAGTCGTTGAGAATGACGAGAAAGCCGATTACTGTAGCCGGTTCTATGCCTCGATATTCACTAGGGAAACTGAGCTTCATTTTGATAATGCAAACAGTGCTGTTGTAAACGCCAGTCCAGCACTTCATTCTCTACTATTTCCAGCATCTGTAGTTGAGAGGGAGCTGCAGAGCCTCAACGAAGCAAAGTCATCCGGTCCAGACAATATACCAGCCAAGTTCTTGAAAGAATTGGCAAGCGAACTCTCAGAGCCCCTAGCACATATCTTTCGTTCTTCATTTGAACTAGGAAAACTGCCATCCGAATGGAAATGGCAAATATCTACCCGATATACAAGGGCGGAGGCCGAACGAAGGTCAACAATTACCGGCCCGTCAGCCTAACTTGCATT
>JAYGXS010000003.1:48751068-48777308 GCA_036362985.1 Ligula intestinalis
ATTTTCTAACGTCAACCAACCTTTTTTGTGTGTACCCCATCATAAATCATGTTCTCATGATTTCGTACAGTTACGTAAAACCATTTTGACACTACAGAACCTATCCAACGAAGACATTCCCGCAACACTCTGTATTTATTGTCACAGAGTCGTATGGCTTCTGCGGACTTCAGAAAACGACAGGTGAGAAGACGTTTTCTTCGCTTTAAGTAACGTAGTTGTTATCAGCGTAGCAGACAGTTTATATTTAATCTCAAGTGATCTCGGTGCCTTTTATTCTCTTACCGCATACCCTTCTACTCTCTTAACCTAGCTTCCTCTCGCCGACGGATTACCCGTTATGGATTTAGACTTCAGAAAAGAAATCAAAAAGGTAAGCAAACGATCTAAAGTTAATTTTAACATATGTAGGGTAGACGAAAGTGCAAGCTATTTTTCGGCTCGACATAAGCAAATTCAGCTCTTTACTGTAATCGACTGAGTTTTTCATGATTCTTCACTAACGACTGGCAACATTATACGTCAAGCTCAGTCCCCGTGTCACCCATTATTTGATTCGGTGTGCTAACTGATTTATTAAAAGTTTAAAAGGCCAAATTTGAATGCTGAACCCCTCTAGGCTGACTAGAAGTGTAGCAACGTTCACTTTATTAGTAATTTGTGCTGATGGTAACGCTAATGACCCTGCCACTTACAAAGTCCAGTTGGACGCCACCACTTGTCACATTCAATTGCCTCCATTTCTTCTTCAATTGTCTCATCACGGCTCACTTCCTTTCGACTTACGCCTACATCCAGCACACGTTCGTGGGAGAGCCGAAGATAAGTGGAAACATCCACACTCACCTTTATGGTACCGAAGGATGTACATAGATCCAAACTCCTAAGTTCAATGAAATGTTGACCTCTCTTGATCGTGCAGACATTATGCTTTGTGTCTGTTTGCGTGCGCTCCAAAATTTCAATTAACTCAATCCGTCACTTTCGAGGGTGCTGGCTTATTTCCAAATTATTTGCTCGCGATGCGATTTCAAGTGATTTTTCCTCGTGCATCACTGGTGGGCAGTGGATCAAATGTGTTGCACCAGATCCCTTCTCTATCGACGAAGATCAACTATCCAGTATTCTAGTACAGTCTGAATGTATTAACTAGGTGGGTCCAGCCGACCGTTTTATCACTTCTAGTTAGGCGATTGCGTTGGGTTTTTGGCGGCACCGTTGAAGTCATGTGGAGGTGGGACAATAAGCATTGTGCTCAAACAATATACCCTGTTGACAATACAAGCGAACATCCGTGTTCCAGGAAGCAATTGAGAAGAAGAAGACTCGATCGCTGGAACAACGAGTCTTCTTGTCAATACCCTGTTGATCTGATAGGTCCTCACCATGCCATAATAATAACAGTGTCTTTCTTCCAGCGAAGCTAGTAAGCTTTAACCAAAAGATCAGACAATCGAGCTCAATAACATCCACTTTTTACCTCGTGCTAACGTGTCAAAACTAAAACTGCTCGCATTTTCTGACGGCGTGGTTAACTAAGTAAAGTTAGGTTTAGTGTTTGAGCTTTATCGATATCATCATATGTCCTTCTGGGTATCACACTAAGTCTCCCTCGTAGACGCCCGAAGGTTAAATACTTATGTCGTAAGTTAGTCTTGATATTGAGAACGATGCTGCAATGGTACCTTACAACGACATCATTAGCATTGAGAAAAAGCGGATGTGATTGGTACAAGATTTTTATTCGTCCGGCGTTTCTAAATCCGTCGCGGATTTATCAGCAGAGACAGTAACAGAAGCAGGCCCCATCGCTGTTGTCTCAGATGCTGGATCCGCGATGGATTTTGAACCGTCAGGCGAATGAAACTCTTGTCCCAGCGATCAACTCCGCTTCTTCTCAATTACTTCCTGGGACTCACATGTTCGCCCTGCTTTCTGCCTGTAAGGGACTTGCATGTGTATAACATGCATGCTATTAGCAAATGTTAGCCTGTCTCCTGTGGAAAAACGTAAATAAGGATGAGAAATTAAAGTCGGTGGTGCTCAATCTGTAAAAATTAAATGAACGCGAGTTGCAGCTACCAGAGTACGACGGATGAGCCCATGCGTAGCATTCCTTCCATCTATGCAGCAAGCATGTTAAGCTTTTCCTGTTATATTGATTGATTCCCCATATTCACCAAACAGGTCTTTCGCAGATTTTTTGTTACCGCTGCTAAGGCTTCACCTCATCGCTAAGTCCTTCCGCTTTCTTTATGTGCCTGTTAGTACATACTCCATTTTCTGATCTTCACCTCTTCTGATTTTCTCAAAAAATGTCTGTGTGAACGATGGGTAAATTTTTCGGTACAATCCCTTTCAGTTTTGATCCCCAAGTTGATGGCGTATTTGAGTTGGAATCCGTCCACTTCAGCGAACTAACGGCTTAGTTGCTAAGACACTCTAAATAGCACTCAAATTCCTTATACTGCTTACACGGTTAATACCTAAAAACCCGGACGCGCGTGTTTTAAGGAGGCCTGTTCCAAAGCAGTCCTCCCCCAGTTCGCACATCCATTTAGAGTGGAATTAAAAAACTTGACCTTTTCCTATAATTTTTTAGAGGAGAGACATGATTTTAATGCATCTGGTTTTTGATACCCACAGGTGCGTATAGAAGAGCCACCATCAAGGGTCCTACATCTACGTGGTTTACCAGCCGATCTTTCGGAAAAGGAAGTGGCTCAATTTGGAGTTCCTTTTGGCCTCCTCCAGAGTATGCTTCTGACTAAAAACGGCAATGTAAGTTGCCATAACCCCACAGCGCATATTTCTTTTCGCGCATGCACCACTTTCCCTTTCTCTGCTCTTTCTGTCGCCCGTTTTGCCTTAGTCTACTTTTCCAGAGGCATAAATAGGACGGTTAGCATACGAACCCTTTCCCGTGAGGTGTGCATTTACTAGAGTAGGGGAACCTGCGTCTTAGGCGTGTCTTGGTCCAGTGACTTGGTCCAGTTACCTCTTGAATTGTCGTCCTACCTTTTCGCAGAGCCAAGTAACATCCGTTAGCGCCGAAGGTGCTAACTGTCATTTTCTTTATTAAATAATAAATAGTTACGTTGACTTAAAGCAAACCTTACGGAATGAAGCTTTTGGGGTTCACTCCAAAAGTAGGGTAAATTATGCAACAAACGACAAAAATGATCAAAGGTCTGGGAACAGTACGCTATGAAAGCAGACCGTCAACCCTCAACCTATTTCCCCTTTCTTACAGACAACGCCGAGGGGACCTCATACTTACCTTCCTTAATATGAATAACCTGGATTGTTGCTTTGTTCTTGATGATTTTTTTACCCAGGCTAACATGCCCACTTGGCGTGGTCATCCCTTAAAATTACGCCCCGGCAAATCAGAAATCGATGTATGTGAATTTTTCTTCAGTAACAGTGGTTTCAGCATGGAGGAGGTTGTCCTCTCCATGTCTTTGAATACTTTTTAGAGCAAACGGAACATGCATCTAAGATCTCATTCACCAGGCAAAATCTAACGCAAGCAGAAGACAATTTCGCAAACAATTATACTAATCATGCTAAGTGAGTAGCCATTTAAGATTACTATTTAAACCAATCATGAGCTGCACGCTTATCGCCTGTAAGCATGTATTTGACGTATTTTTTCAATTTTTCTTTGGTACCTATACATTTCATAGCTACCTTGCTAACAATAGGGAGTTCAAAGGCGTTCGCCTATATTTCCCATAATAAGACTGCGCTGAACTGAAGTACTTACTTCTCACGGCGTTTTCAAAGGACCATGCTCACCAATACGGAGTATCCAGGCGCGCCGAAGTCGAGCACAGTGGGAACACGAAAAATTAACGTGCAGCGACCAAGCTACTGTAGACTATAAAGGCGTAAGATCGGACTCCCAGGTCCCCCTGTCCTCCGTGTTTGTTCTTCATGTACACACCAAGGGTGCTCTACTTTTTGTGCTTCAACTTTAGACATCTGCACAGGAATAGTATTAAGCTCGCTAACTGCTGCTAGAAAGGAGGTTTGGGCGTTTTGACCATTGGCAGCTAAAGGTATCACGCCTCATTTCTTTGCTTTTCTGGCTCATTCTCCTTCTCCTTAGGCCTTTCTGGAGTTCCAATCGCAGACAAGCGCCTCAAAGATGCTTGAATACTACAACACCTACAACCCTCCAGTAATTCGCGGACTGGGCCTTCTCGGTGTTCAGTACTCGAAGTACACCGAGCTGAATACAACTGTTTCAGCCAGCGCCATGGAAAGTGTACTATCGGCGAACAGACTGTACGCCACACTGTCTGCCTCGGAGACTAGTCGGTGCGTACTCCTGGTTCATATTGAGCAGGCTCCCACCGTACCCCTGGGCTACATGCATTTTTATAAGGTACGTTTGTTAATTTTTATGGTAACCGTTAAGTTGATCACCCATTTAGTCATAATAAGTCATAGTCAAAAAGGACCTCTAAAGACAGTCCTGTCGTTTAGTTTATTAATTTGCTTTTAGTTTTAGTGTATTTTAGTTTTCAGTTTGTTTAGCTCTGTTAAGTTAAGCCTAGTTTAGTTAATTTACTATATCGTAATTATTTAAGTTTATTTATCTAACTTTGGCGGTAACTAACTAATCTAAATACAGTAGATGGACTATGTCATGCAATCCTACGATTTTTACGAGTAACTCCCTCCTACTCAAACGCAGCCCAAGCTGTGGCCCCAAAGTCTTACAGCAATAAAGTTATGATCGTTCTTCACATTAGGGCATATTATGATATATGAAGGAATATAACGTTTTATAGAAAAACCAGCTTTTTTAACAAAATGGAAAATTCTGAAAAAGTGGAAATCGGGCGTACTAGGTAAACTTAAGTTTTACATGTAGAAGAACTCCGTCCATGCAAAACCACTGAGTAAATAAAGCAGCAAAAGTAAAATTACGTTGGAAAATAATAGTTTTGTCAAGTTTTCGAATAAATACAGTCCTGCGAGTGCTGCAAACAATACCGTCAAAGTCGTACGAAAACCCTTGTAGCTTGGAGAGCGTTTACCCCACGGACGCACAATTGATAGGAACAATACATCTTAAAAGGAAAGCATATTTGAAGGGAAAACTATTTTGTTTTATCGAAAACTGTAAAATCGAAAAAAAGGGATGAGCGAGAGGTTAATTATTTAAGTCCTTGTGCAAGTGAAACCAGTGTAAAAAAGAGATAAAAGTAAAAAATAATGAAAATTAATAAATTTGTAACAGGCTTATATTTCGTGGACTGTCCTTTGGCGTTTATGACAGCTGCAAGGCGGGACGGGAATGATAAGACCAGGTTATCAATAGTTGTTTGATTTATACAATTATTAAGTACAAAGTCTAGCTTCTGTTCCATTGATAGATGCTTCGCTGGCTTGTTCCAGTTCCTCTTTATTGAAGCAAATAGATTTTCGATCGGATTAAGGTCCGGAAAGTTGGGAGGAATAAAAATGCTGCGCAGGCCACAGGCAGAAAGGCAGGCTGCCGTCTAAAAATAGCCAATTTTATTCTTGAGGGTAGTGATAATCATACCTCCTTTGATCGGTGGACAGGGGCGTTATCCTGTAACATAACCGTGTCCATCCGACGCCTTTTGATGTTGTTGTATCCTAGAGCATCCTTTACGATATCCACGAAGGTTTGGCTGTTTATTGTGCCTTCTGTTGAGCGCCAAATCGTTCGCTCACCGAACTTGATGGCCATCCAGACCATTAGACGACGGCAGTTCTTGAAAGTCTTTGGTGATTTTGTAAACTTTTTCGGAAAGTTCTTTTCGCATATCACCGTCTGCGTCGACTTCGGCGGCCTGTCTAAAAATAGGACTGAATCGCAGTAGTAAATACTCTTCCAATATGAAAGCCTGCGACTACTGTATTCCTTAGCGAAGATAAAACGTTCCTCAATTCTACTTAAATACGGCTTCATCGTTGCTGTCTGCTGACGAAGACCGCTTTCGCGCATTCTTTTTGTAATGATGTACCGAGAGAACATTGGCAAATATTTCCTTTGAATAGCACTAACGGACATATAATGGTAATTTTTAATATTCGACGAATAAAATCGTCATCTTGTTTCGTTGTAGACCGTTTTCGCCCATGAATTTTACGTCTTGGCACGGTCCTATAGTTAATAATTCTCGAAATTGTGCCCTGATTAATATCAAACATATTGGCTAAAGACTTAGGCGGCAGCCAATTTTCGTATGCGCACGAAGTCGGCGTCAGACAGGAAATGCCTTGACATCTAAACACCACCACAGTAAACATAAAAAAGAAATCTAGTCGCGGGTTCCCCTTATATATCAAGCTGACGTTCATATATATCGGTACGATTGAACAAATTTACCATATAAATGTACAAAACTGGCTTTTATGGCGTAAAACCTCGCTTATTAGCAAATAATAATTTGTAACTCTCACATCTGTCCTTATTTTTCAAACTAAATGCGATTCCTTAACGTTGGCCTCACTTCCATTTTATCAACTTTGTACAAAATTTCCCAGCTCTGGAAGGGAATATTGTTCCACTTTTTTTTACTAATTCTGGAATTCTTCCACCGCACAATGCATATTCGTTTAAACATTGGTTCTGTCATACCTTATAGCATAGGAAATGGGTTCAATATAAACTTACTCACAATTTAGCCAAAATTAGTGCCTATATCGCTCCATAACTTTAACTAAGATGGCAGTTTTCCAAACTAAAGAATTTATAATTATCAAATCCACTCACTTGATCAAAATAACCTGTCCAACTATATGCCAGACTATCAAGTTACATTTCGTCTTGAATTTTGTTTGCAGCACTTGCAGAACTGTATGCTTCCATATTACGTGCAATATAGTGTATGGCTGTTACCGAAGAGCCTAAATTTCGAGTATGTATTCTAACACGTTTTTACGAGAACTGCTAGTTTATGCATCGCTTGACTTATGTTGGACTAAGGCAACCACGTTTTCGCTTGATATGCCCCATTGGCAGATCACAGGAGTAATATATTGCTTCAGCTCACTTGCGGACATGCCGGTCAGCGACTAATAAAATTTAAATAGAATTTTCGGCAACAATTTTAAACGTACCATTTTTTTACACTAAGAGTTATTGCCTTCCGTCATATTTTTTGTAATTATTTCGATATTTCTATTACGAAGAGGTTCAGATCTTCCATGAAATTCTAATTAACACTTTACGATTTTCAGTGGCTTTAGTCAATTGACCATAAATAATGAGTATATTCTATGTGCTTACCAAAACCTTCAAAATAAGATATATCTTGAAAGCTTTTACAGAAATAACCAGCTTTTAAACATTTTTTCTCATGCAGCTGTCTTTGTATGTCATAGTTTCAGAACCACCCAATCATGTGAACTCATTGCTGAGAAAAATGAACGCCTACTACAAAAGTTGCGAATGAATATGCTCAAGATTGATTTAGAAAAATTCTATAAAAAGTTAACTC
The DNA here is from genome assembly GCA_036362985.1 of Ligula intestinalis. Taxonomy (NCBI): domain Eukaryota; kingdom Metazoa; phylum Platyhelminthes; class Cestoda; order Diphyllobothriidea; family Diphyllobothriidae; genus Ligula; species Ligula intestinalis. The sequence continues at coordinate 48,758,556 of JAYGXS010000003.1, forward strand.
TTGAAAAAAGCTTTACTTATATATTTTGGCGTCTGATGTCTGCGTACTTTAATTTTTTGATGATAAAGTCAAAGTCAGAATGTGAAATTTTGGCCAGTGGATTGATTTACCTTACAATTAAGGATATCTCTTCTGTTATAAATGAAAGAGCTACTTGTTTTATCTAAAACGGAACAGTTTTCAGCATATGTGGTTACTTCTAGACTAAGTTCTACAATAACAAATACAAAGCAGAGTGGCAATAAAATCAACGGGAATTTTTGAAAAAAACTGTTTCGCAATGTCCCGTGACCACCCTCCCAAATGTTGTTATGTTAACTGTCTCCAACTTCATATCGATTGTACAATTAATTTGGTTGCCATATACTAATAAAGTTCTCAAACGCATTCCTTGCCTGCAACCCCTCAAATATAAAAAATAAATTTTATATGGAGTAATGCAAAGAACAACTTCAAAAGTTTATTACTCAATTTTATGGCACAAAACTTGGCAGATTTGCAAAATATAATTTTTCAAACTTATTTCGCTCTTCTATTCCCAAAAGTAATGCGCTATCTCCTAATTACGCTTACCTCAATTTCGTGGATGCAAAACAAAATTTTCCGTTTTGTGAACATATATAATTAAAAAGTTTCTGCTCTTCCTGAATGTTCTTTTATAGTGCAACATGCACACACAAGAAGTTCTTTTCCGCAGCGTTTAATAGCAAGGAAATTCCTCGGATATCAACAAACGCTACATTTCGCCCATTTTCGCCTCTATTTTCCCCCAGTATTCTGATCTGAGCGTAATTAAATTCTAGTAAACAACATTTTGCGACCCAATTCAACCCGATGAAATAAAACAACCTCAAGTGTGCGTTAAATCCTCCAATCCCCAATCTTGCATCAGATATGCAATCTACTGTAGTAAACTAAAAACGAAAACTACTAAAACTAAAAGTCACCACAGGGCTACGGGTATGTAAGGTGGGCGACCAACTTCACTGTGCGCTTTTCAGTGACGCTTGCAAGTTATTTAAAATGTGAAGTCGCTCCCGTTTGCCGTTTTTTCCACTGCAGATTCTTAGAATGCTCTAAAGACACCACTATTAGAGGTTCACAGTAGAATTTCTTAAAAGAGTTAATATATAACAATGCCTAACCGATGCCAAAAAAGGAGATAAGAAGCCTAAATTCCACAACAGGCAGGCCCTGCTGTATTGGCAAGTGGTAGCAAACGCTTGCGTGAGACTGCAACTCTTAGCTGTTCGGTTTTAGACTGTGCCAATCTGCATGTTAAGTTAACCTTACGCTGTTTATGCATTGCCTACTGACTCTCTTCACCGATTTCTTGTGTTCATAGATATTTCGCCCATTCGGCGAAATCCTGAAAATCGTCACGTTCAAGGCAAGCAACGTACCACAGGCGCTGATTGAGTTCGCCGATCCGACCTTTGCTGATGTTGCAAAACTGGTATGTTTATTTTCACTGCAATGTGTGCTATCTGTTTTGCTGATCACTATCCAATCTTCACTCATGGGATTTGATGGAACAGTGTATGTTTTTTGTCAGAAATTTTGTCAGAAATTAAAAAAATGCTTGCGTGGATAGCTGTTGTTAGTGATATATATAGATGGATATAAATGCCGAAAGATTCGGGGTCCAGATATGTTATCGCGTTCATAGTCTCTTAAAGGTAAGGAAGAAGAAGAGGGGGCGGGTTCATGGACCAAATTATATTTGAACTGACGTTTCGAAAACCTTCCCGCTTCCATCGTCAGTGTTTTGTGGTAGTTGAGTCTGGTGGTCTTGAGTTAAGAAGAAGAAGACTCGATCGCTGGGACAATATGTTTATTCGCCTGACGTTTTGATATCCGTCGCGGATTCGTCATCAGAGACATGAGTAGCAGAAGGGTTCTGCTACTCAGGTCTTGAGTTAGTCCGCCTTGCCGTTTGCCTCAAATTATATCGATGTTGGACGTGTGAACTTTGATCTGCCCGTTCGTTGCCGACCACATTTGATCTCCCAGAGGTCGGCTGCTGGTGGGCTGGCGTGACCTTCGTCCCCTCTGCGGTCAACGTAGTTGTAGGCGAGTCAGTATGCTTGCTGGCCTCCCCCACGTCACCCGGCGGACTGATCACTCGTTGCTGTTCACTTGGGTTGTTCTTTGCCTCGCGGTTGCGACTTTGAGACAGTGTTTGATGTTGGTCGCGTGACCTCCGACCTCCACCCCTATTTTTCGCGGGCATTGGCTCACAGAGTCAACAGCAGCAGCAACCTCGCCTCGAGGTATTTAAAGCTGGCTACTCATTCAAGTTGATTGCCATTCATCCCCAGGGGCGCCTTCTCTTGGTCAAGCATGAAGTTCGAATTCCCTGAATTCCTGCCTAATTTACGCCGTGGGTCTGTGTTGGTAATACCGGCTATCGTGAGAAGTACAAATAAGACCTTTCGACTAATACAGATTCAGTATTACGTTATTGCGAAATATGCAATCTGCTGAATTGAAGGGGGTTAAAGGAGTACGCTATGACTGCCTTAATTACCTCCTTTACTCTGTTTCATCCGGTTGTTGCGTGTCACTCGTACAACTACCTAGCTCTATCACGCAATTAAACATTATACTCCGTTCCACTGTCGCACGTAGCTCGTCCAGAACTATTCGTTCAAGGTGCCTGCCACTAGTCTAGCGTCTACGACGTCATGCAGCTGAGACAACTGGTCGAGAGTCGAATCTCGCGCCTTCTAGTCTGCGGTTTTGCCACAGTTGTTTAAGGGCTGCAAAGATGGCAGTAGACTACCATTGTATTTACCGAAATCATTTTTGTCCTTTTAGCAGGCTGATGGATGTGCATTCACAGCTGGTGGTTTGTGCCGCACTAATTACTCCCGCCAGTCCACCCTGGAAGTTCACCAGGAGAACCAGTTTTGTCGGGACTTCACTAAGAACCCTTTTACACTGGAGTCAGTAACCGATGATCCTTTGCACTCGACGGGCCAGAGAACCGCACCGAATCTGCCCACACTACAGGAGTTGGCTTCGTTAAGTGCCGACGTTTTGTGTGTGTTTGCCAATGATGTGATTCAGGCTATGCGTAAGTCATGATATACTGCTTGTTTGTGCTTGCGTATGCTTGCAAGCAAATGGTTAGACATAAACACTCACGATTGACCTTTACAGTAGCGAGTAATTGACGATTAAAATTTGAAGTAGGCTTATTTGCGTTGTATGGAGTATTATTCAAAAGTCGTTCGTGAGCCATGATATATCTTTTTGGTTGGCGACCCTCTACCGACCATGATGACAGTCCGCTTCGTAAGTAGTTGGATTTGTCTCCTGTTTGAACTTGTTCAAAATGGATTGTTTCTCACTAAAAGGTTGGTCTGTTGTTATGGTCAAATCGTAGGGGAATATGTCTTCCTGGAAGTTGTGTTTCCGCGTACGGAATCAATAGTACCGCAATTCAGTGAACAGCCTATGGAAGCTATGTGGATCTGTAAAGGGGTCCATGCAGTGCTGAACTGAGTCTGTTCATTTATTCGCACACATAATAGTCGTCTAGCAAGAACTGGGGTGCTTACAATCTTCCTCCTGGCCTATTGATGGCATGATGTAATCTCTATTAACCACCGCAGTCATGATCCATGTTCCCCAGTCACTGACTTGGCGTTAGCGTCTGGAAAGGGGACTAAAAGACTGGAGACTTTCTGATCATGTAAAATGACTATAACATGGCTGTTGCATTTTCAGAATGTTTATAGAAGGATTCAGTAGATCATTTGTCAAGTTGCCGTTTGCTTTCAATCAATTCATATCAGGTGAGTCAATTAAAACGTGGGGGTTGGGTTTAAATTTTTCATATGTGAGATGTGTGAACTATGGGAGGGTAATTAGGGGCACCCAGCACCAGTGTAGTCAGCTGACGGTGAGTAATGTGAATGGAGGGAAGGTTAAAAAAGTTGTGCCAGGGTCAGTGGAGGAAAGCGCAGAAAATTGTATGGCTGTGGCAAATACGGAGTCTACTTTGACAATCAAATTTTATCACTTTCGTCCAAAGACTGGTTAGAGTCAACAACTTGTAAATTAAACAGTCAAAATCTGTTTTATCCGACGAGCCTTTACCCTCGTCATATCATCTGGAAATATACGCTACCTCATTTGTGCTTGCATTTGACCTCACATACTAAGATGAGAGACCCGGTCTCAAAATTGTTCATTGCTCATTGTCTACCGACTGCTGTCACCGCCAACGATAAAAACGCCCTACGCGCAAACTGGACATGCATCAACCATCTCAGTCACCAGCTCCAAACTTATCCATGTGACCTGACAATTACTATAAAATTACGTACACTTATTGTACTACTCGCACTAAGTGAGTAGTCATGTATCATTAGCCTTTCGACTAACCAGCAGCTGCTCGCATTTCGTATGTAAGCATGTAATTGACGTATTTTTAAAAATTTCCTTTTGTGTCGATAAATTTCCTAACTCCTTCGTTATCAAAAGGGAAATCAACGGCGTTCGTCTATCTATTCCTTAAATCAAACTGAACTGAACTGCACGCAGGCGCATGTTCCAGCTTCGGTCATCAGGTAGAAGTGACCTGTTGGACAAAATGCATAAGCACCACAATGATCGTAGTCCATCCAACGGTTTAGGGACCTGCAAAGCTTAGACTGATTGCCGGCGGGTGATTAAGGCAGTGAGTGCTTCATGTCTTTTGTTGAAACCAGACCACTGATTCGCGAAACCTACTCACCGAGGCCGTAGCCTTTCTACTTCTTTCCCTTCCTTCTCTCCACGTCTGCAGAGTTTGTTGCCGCCGGTCACCAGGGACCTGAGTTGCCGACTATGCGCAGCCAAATTGGTTTACTTCGCAGCACCCTTCCCCTCCTCTCGTCGGCGGGGGCTCACACAGGCGCCTCCGTTCTCGGCGTTGACGCGCCCAACAGGACGATGGATTTGCTGCGCCAGTTGACGCCGCTAGGTAACCCCACCACCGGTACTTCAGTGGTCATTGTTTCTGGACTTGACGAGGAGGTAGGTTTCCTTCTCCCGTTTTCATTTACCTTTCCTATTCGTTCAATTCTAAGTCGGTATCAGTCTAGTTTCGGGCTCACTACGCTTACGTTGTACAACTGCCCACTTATTTCATCGGAGTAAGCACGTTTTGCTTTACTACTTTAGCATCAGTTAAATTTCTTACCATAAAGATAAGACACAGTCCATCCACGCATTACATTGCACCCTCACGGAAATTTTTACTGACATATGGCTACTTATGGTCCTTGATCTTAAGTCTACTGCGCTGTGAAAGCTTTGTGAGTATAGTCGAGGGCAACAAGAGCAAGTTTTGGCTTGCCCATAAGTCACAACGATGTGCCTGTATAGAGCTCGGGGCAGGGCAGCAACTTGCGAATCACAGGCAATTCCATGGGGGGGGGGTGATGGTTAAGAGGGGGAGGGGGGGGGGAAGGAAAATAAAATGGTGTCCGGAGGCCAGAGGCAAGGATGTCAGGAGAATTTGCGTTTGAGTTTCTTTGACGTATTTGGAGCGTACATAATGGGTGCTATGTCTAGTAGGCTAGCCATGATTAGACCGGGGATGGATTGTATCGTGACTTGATGGAGCCCAACAAGATTGCGCTCTCGCCTCCCCTATTCTTTAGGCCTGCTGCACATAACGGAGCGGAGTAAGGATTCCTTGTAAATATCACCACAGTAACAAAATAACCAAGGTTTGTGTTGTACGGGACCGGTGGTAATAGGGGTTATATGGTTGGAGCATATCGAGAGAAGAGGAAGAAAAGAGCGTATAACAATAGTAAATAATCGACAACTTATTAAGAAGACTAATGTTTGGCAACAAAAAGTGCGATAATGAATAAATAAAAAGGTAAGCGTTACCAAATCGAAGGCAACTGCACAAACTGCTGCGATAGAAATCAAAGTAACTCAACAGCCAATGATAAACACAACCAGTAAAAAACAAAAACTCAGCAAATAATGCATGCGAATAGAATAATAAGCGGCCTAGTTCAGTGCTTCATAAAAGCGTATTCCACTAAAGAACTTCCACAAGACAAACCACACCTTGAGTAGTTTGCATTATCTACGTCGGAAGCTGAGTTTAGTCCGCCGACGAGGTAGAGGAAGATGTTCTACAAATATCTCATTGGAGGGATATGTTCTGCGGCGAGCACGGCCCAGACTGACTTAGGTGAGGTTTAAGACAGTCGACCCCCATTCATATGGAATCCTGGTTCCTGTGTTTGAGGGAGGTGGAGGCTGTCGTGTACATACTGCGCGTGGAAGGCGTCGTTAGAAAGATAAGCAGCTGTGTCCAATCCCCGCACCAGTCCACTAGCCACAACCCACTAGGATGGTGTCTGGGGCATAAGAATGGGAGCGGAGTGTTAATTCGACGGTTCAGCGTACTTTTCTCTGCCTATAAAAGTCTTACGCGCTTGTAGGTACCACGTGGCGCTAAAAGACGTGACTTTGAAGTTTTCCAACAGACGGGATTCGTCGGACCCGCAGTCCACGGAGTGGCTGGTGGCATAAGAGCGTTTCCTTTCTCTTTTGCAGACGATGAATGTGCCTGTGTCAGGCCTTAGCGGGCACCCAGATCTCACGTGTGGCTCACTGAAGCTATTTTCTACCTACCGGCTACACCCCCAATATCCGCCTCGACCGGCGGGCTAAACCACGCGAGGGTGTCCGGTACTGTGTGTCCTCACACCCCTTAGACCCAGACTAACTCAGTCAAGATGTGAGCCAATCAAACAAAATTTGTGTAAAATCCTGGTGCTTGCGTTTGTGGGAGAGGGGGGGGGTCAGGACATGTACGTTTTACGTATGGATGAATTCTTTAGATATATCAACAGAACCAGGGTCAGTACCAGCACCAGTCCACTGAACGGCTCGCACGTTGACTGGAGCATTAGAAGTGGAATAAGAGGGAAGTCGAAGGCTCAGCACGCATTCCTACTTTTAAAAAAGCTGAGTCTCTTAAAGCCACCATGTAGCGGTAAAAGACGTGGTCTGGACGTCGTCCCACCCTGACTGCATTGAAACAACCGAATGTGTGTTTGGCCGCTCTTTTAAAAGAGTTTGGATTACATTGTTTTATGTTCGCCTCTCTGCTGTGTTCCCATCCTTTATCATTCTCCACACGGCAGTGCGCTGGATTGTAATTCGAGTGAAGAGTAGTAGAATGTCAGGTGAGCTCTCATCTTTTGTCAGAAGTTAAAAAAATTGTACGCAGTATGCCACCCAGCCAGCAATCGCACACCACTGCAAAACTGGTCAGCGTCCAGCTTGAATTTGCGCTGATACGTTTATTTTTTGATGTGCGACCACTTTTAGTCATATTTTTGCACATCCTTTTACCGCTGTATCTCAGCCTTTTTAAATATGAATATGAATATGAATATGAATTTCCGTAAACATGTTAACAGCCGGCCAGCCCTGAGTTGATATTTTTATTCTACACTGTGTGTAAATATTCTAGATCAGTTTCAACTTTCAAACCCGTATAACCCAGGTGAAAGTGAAGGGAAAGTGAACAACTAAACTGCGCCTGGTCAAGTAGTTTGATAATGCTCCAGGAAAATTGTGTCAGCAAGGGACCAAATAATGCAGTGTTTTGGGGCGATAGGTGAGTAGGACAGTTCTTTCGAAGTCCTTGTCGCTATGCTTATATCCTAAGTCAGGTATCCCAAATTATACCTGAAGTTTGGCGCTTCAAACTCACACCTACTGGTCACGACCTGTCATATTTATTTTTACCTATGTTTTTAAACCTGGCGAATTCACCTAATTTCTGCAAGCGTTAAAAATCGTAGCACTTAGACCGAACGTCTTAAAACAGTGGATTAAGTTAACAGGTGAAACCCTTGCTGCTGCGATCTTCAGGTCTGGTTCCGTACAGTAAAGAGAAGTGAAACACCAGCGGTAGGGATAGTTTATTCTGTACTGGAGTGGAGAATAGCTAGGAGGAAGTTGATTGTCGGACGAGGATAGGTCTGTACCGGAGACAATATCCGAAATGTGTGGGCGTGGCAATCTTCACTGTGTCCGCAAAGTGGCTTTGTTTGAGTCAGCCTTGAGGGTGATTGGCCAGACCATTTGGAATCGGCCTAAAAGTCTGCAAATGCTGGCAACTGCGAGAGTCCAGTGGTTGAGCGTTAGCACAGTTTGCGCATCTGTGATTGGCCGTCCCAGAGGCAATTACGTGACCTCGTACGTGGCGTGGCATGTTGGATGGAAGGCGCTGCAGGGTCACTACAGTCTCTCCCTCCGTCCTCTTTGTCTTGTGCGCGCTCCCTAGGCTACAAACTCGGTTCCCTCAAGGAGCCAAGGTAAAGTCGACCGGGTTTTGCTCTACTTGTTCGGTTCCGAGGACAGCCCGGTGGTGTCGCTCTGTTGTAGTCTGCCGTGCATTAATTAGCTGACATGCTCACTACTTTCTACTTATTATCTAAACTGCTTATTTTCTAAAGTGGTCCCGCTCTCCCCCCTCTCTCTCTATCCTCTCTGCTTCTCCTTACCTGCTGGACGAAAACGCCTCGGAAACTGAAACCTCTGTCTTCACTACCTACCTACCTACTCTCTCTCTCTCTCTCCCTACTATCCTACTGGGTTCTGCAACCAACAACGGGAAACTACCTTCCTGACGCGGACTTCTATCTCCTCCAGCGTACCACACCTGACATCCTATTCACTCTCTTTGGTATATATGTATATACATGTCCTGTCTCCATCTCCTCATCGTCTCTTCTGATTCTACCTTTATTGCTTTGTCCTAACACTGACTGAACGCACGAACTACGAAGCCCTCTACCGAGAGAACAGAGCTCTAGGCTGTCGGCGACTACTTACGTCCTTCACACGTCTCCCTGGGTCTTCCTCGAAGGCTTGCTGTAAAATAAGTGTTTTCTTTAGGGGTAGGGGAGTTGACAAATAAGCACTCCCAAACTGTTCAGTAGTACTGCTTTTAGTCATGGCTGACTATCGGTCTGTCAACTAATTCATCTTTAAGAAGGTCATGGATCAGAACGGTATTGTGAGATGTCGAATGCTGCTGCCACCCTCACCCCCAGCTATACATCCTCCACCTTTTTTATACTACTGATCAGGTTCCCACGGATAAACCACTTGGTACCGCGGACCTCTCCTGTGCTGTTTAGCCCACATATCCCTGTGACCGTTTGTGACAGGAAACTGGAGCCGGCTAACTTAGCAGTGGTTTTATTGAGTTGTCTGAATAGCACATTTGCCCCTCACTTCTTGACGCTTTTGCTGATTATTACATGCTTGCAATGCACCCCACTTCCTATAGGGCCGCGAAATTGTCTGTAAAAGCGACATGCATTCTATAATTTTCCGGTTTACTTTCTGTTGGTACTTCGCCTTTAAGACTATTAACTGGACAATTTAAAAGCCGCAGAGACGTCTTACCAGGCCGCGATCCGCGGATAAAATTATGATGTAGGTGTAGTACTAATGTAGTTTGCTTTTGCCCCTAACTGCCCGACCAAAGACCCGTTTCGTGGAACCACGCCATCGGTAAATCTACACAATTTTAGGCCTGAGGTCTGTTAGGTTCAAATAGACCTACCTAATGGGTCTAATGACAGTAGCTGGCGTAGCTCATGTAATGTTAATCGGCATTCTGAACTGTCTTTGTAATTGGAAATAATTACTCGTGTGGGCCTGTTTCATATGCAACAGCTTTGGCGCTTGTCATTGCGACTTTTTTTATCAGCCCCATGAACCATGTTTTTGCAATACCCGTCTCCCATACATAACTCTACAACATTATTTGGTAGCGTCCCTTCTGCGGGATTGTAAGGCAGATCTTGTTTTTTTCTTACGGCGTAGAGTCATTTGCTCGCCTCAACAGTTCTATTCAGAACATTCTCGCCCCCAGTTTTCGTGCCTGTTTTGAACCTCTAATACAATTTCCGGTGCGCTATTTCTGAGACCTTTTATTTTACCCAATTCCAGGTGTTTATGGAGATGTGCAGCGCGTAAAAATTCTCTACAACAAAAAGAACACTGCTCTTGTTCAGTTTACTGACGCACTTCAGGCTGATCGAGGTACGTGACTTTTCTTAACCCCCTCCCGTCTGAGAATGTTTCTTCCTTCTCATCTCACCAAGCCTGACTCACAGGGTTTCGTGTTAATTTGAAGGTTTATCTCTTCTGCATACCCTTACGCCAGCCATATTATTCATTTTCACGGGCTCGATTGAGGAGCTTACTTTCTAAGTATGCTTACAGGCCCCTTTCTCCTGTGAAAATTTCCCTGAATGACGTCTGAGGATGACATCCTATCGCAGGGGTTAAATGAGTTTAACCCTGGCGCTTGCGATCTTCATGCCCGGTTCCTTAAGAGAAGAGAGCAGTCATGGGAGGCCAGAGTGGTAGGAAGATAATATTCTGTACAGAATGAATGGCAGAATAGGCAGTGGCAAATTGACTGTCGGACGTCCGCACAACGGCAAGCCAGCGGACGGCGTCTGAATTGATGTCTGCTCGGCAGTCGTCACATGAGGTCCTGTATGAGTCAGTCTGTGACTGGCTGTTCCAGAAGCTTGAAGCAGCGAGCGTTCCCAATGCGCACTTCAAATTGAGCTAGTCACGACAGGCGTTCACAAGTGCACTTCGTATGGAACTAATCACTGCAATCCAGTGAGGGTTGGAATTTGTACCGGCATTTTTGACAGTCGAACCCCCTTTCACGAGTTTTATCCGTTCCGGCAGCGAGCTCGTCATTTAAAACACTCGTTTTGCGAAACTTAGCCAATCAATCTGCATATGTTCACTGATTGTCTGCAGGTGACGGAGGACCCATGCCCTAGGAGCAAGACTCAACGGCGTCATAAACCACTTATACTGAATATTGTTCTTCGACAGCTGAGTTCATCTAAGCCGCCCTGACTTATTAGGTTAGAAATCCAAGAATTTCAAATTCGTTCATTCGAAACCATAATTCAGTGTCTGCTGCAAGTTTTGTTAATCTCCTTCACTTGCTGTCAGTTTATTTAATGGGTTTATGTAGATCCCTGATGTTTATAAGCTTAATCGATTCTTGGCAAGTTCCACAGCTTTAAATCATGTTTTCTTAAAGTATACTCCTTTTCGCTATCGAAATGATACTCTAATCTTACATATTTTTCAATTTCTTGCAGCTATCTTCTACCTTAATGGGTTGCCCCTCTTTGGCGGCTCTCTCCGCGTGAGTCACTCCAAGTTTCCAAGCATCAACAGGTCACAGAATTCTCAGTCAGGTGAGGATGGTTATGCCGCTGAATCGACCGACCCCAGTCAAGATCTCACCCGGGATTACGCGGGCAGTCGACTACATCGTTTCAGGAATGCCAATTCACGAAATGCTTTCAACATATACGGACCCAATACCGTCCTCCACATCTCAGGCCTACCTGAAGATATTACTGAAACTGAACTGATGCACGTCTTCTCAGAGGTCTCTGGACATCAAGTTTCGGGCGTTAAAATGTTTCCGTAAGTCACTGTCATGCTTCGTTACATTATTAACGATAGGAACACACTTGAAAGGGCGTTACAATAACCTGTGTGAAATTCAGATTCCAACCAGGTACCGATAACCATTAACCCGTTCAAGAGCAAAATACGTCATTATTCAGCGTCGGTAGTTAATAGGAAATTCTTTAAGAATTTAAACGATTAGATTGACAGAAACACTTTTACTTGTCAATGCCAAAGCGAGGTCTAGTTAGCTGACTCGGCGGTAAAGCTAACAGAATGGAATTTGTATGGGATTACGGGTGACAGCATATTGCCAGCACAGACACTAGCCAACACCCCAGACACGGGTTTCACCGGTATTCTGCCGATGCTTGACACAACTGCGAGAAGTTCGATTCACCAGAGGGTCCCCCAGCATTCACTGTGTGCTAATGGTTGATACTCCATTTCATAAGTTGATGCTTTTTAATTTTTTAAATTTAAATTTAATTTTTTAATTTCCTCGCTAATTAAAAAGATTGACATGAGTAGACGGATATTTTCTTTTTTCTTTAGAGAAACATTCACTGGGTGAAACATCCTGAAATTGCCATTTTCCAATAATAATTATGGCCCTCTGCTGGGTTTTTTGGGAACAAAGGACCGCAGTTCAGCTATTCAAGAGCGATACTTTATACAATGCCTACCACTCATCCGATTGATTCGCCTTTCCATGTTAGATCTTTATCGAAAACACTGAGCATCGCATCTTCTTAAACCACAATTGCTTAGTTTGACCAGCTGTTTCGACTATTTCTACCGCGCACTTCACAGATGACTGGAAGCAATTGCGGTGATTTGCGCATGAATTAGATTATAGTGGGAATAGATTTGGGTTGCGTCAATCGCACTCTCCTCCCCTCCCACTCCGTTTACACCCGATTTCATGACCAAGTGTAGAAGACTGGAGATGAGAGAGGGCACCGATGGACAGCGTGACCGATGCCACCCCCTAAACGTACCGCCACACCTGGTTCCGATCCCAGCTGAGTGGGAGTGTCACAAGGGCCACACCGAGAAGGAACCATTACAGCCTAACTTTCAGTCGGCCACTCTACACAAACACACGCACACAAGGCTGACTGCACAGCCCAATCAGCCGTCAGTCGTCAGTCCTCCAAGCTGCGGCTTTTACCACACCGTAATAGCTTCGAGCTGGGACCAGGGGTTTATTTTTTTTCGACGTTTCGAACTCTACCGCGAGCTCATTGTCAAGGAATGAAAAAATGTACAGTTCTCTGTGCATTTAACTCGGTTCTGCCGGGCGTGACCTCTGCCCTCACTCTGTTCGTGCAACGCGAGGTAGGCATCAGTAAATTATTAATTGAGTCCGCGCGTGAATGCCATGCTTCCTGCAGTAGGCGTGAAGTTCGGTCGTCTGACCGGCACAGTATTCGTGCCCTGGCGTGGATGCGTGAGCGGTCACCAGGGCAAGCTGTGCCGTCGAGTACACTATTCCTATTCCCAGGTCCAAGCCACCGCCCGAGCCGGTCGGTGGAGGGGTGCGGGAATTGGTGTAGCTGCTCACCAGCCTGTCGACCTCGTCTACCTGTATTACGTACAAGACTTGCCCCCCCAAACACAGGCGCCAAGGATTTTGCATGAAAGAGGCTCGAACCCGCGCCCTGTGGATTAGAAGTCCAACACTCTAATCCGCTGCGCCGTTTTCTTGGCCGTCTACATCGGGAATATTGACACTGGATAGTGAACGCTCCCTTTTATTCGGCAATCTTCATCTACCTATAATACTAGCCGCTGTGCGGCTGTTGGCGGGGCTCGAGAACGAGTCTCAGCGCAGACCGGGACGAATTATACCCGCAACCGACCTGCGAGCGTTCATCATCAACTTTGTTAAAATGATATCTTTTTTGACGAACAGCCTTCTCTGTCCTAAGTCAAACAAAAACACTATTTTAAATGTGCCCCAAATTCAGATCTCGAAATTTAACGAGTTAGCACATCTAATGTACGTTAACATAGAATTTGTCTTCTTAAAATATAGTCTTTCTTCCTCGGTTAACTGCTTTTCGTTTATCCCCCCTCATCCCCCCGTAGAAATGAAAAAAAGATGGCCCTGGTTGAATTCGCAAGCATTAAAGATGCAATTGAAGGACTGATTGTAAGTTGTTCTACATTGGCTTACCTTACATTACTTTAAGGCACTGGACGCTTATCAGATCAGACCCAAGTGCTGCATGCGAGTAACCTTCAGCAAGTTTCCCCTCAAACACGCCGAATGACTTTCAGAGAGCTGTTGTACGGAGTCTCGGCGTTCTTTATGTTTCTTTAACTGAATTTTCAAGTAAAGCCTTTTCTACATTCTGCGAATATTCCCATGTTTAATTTGGAAAGTCTATTTGCAGCGTACATAAGGGGGTTTGTTTGGGGCACCAGTACATCATATCGTCTTGAGTTAGTCGCATATTAAATCTCTGAGTATTATGTTAACAAACTCTGGGATAAGCGACAACTTTGAAATTGGCAACTACCTACGTAGGGCAAGCAATTTGTGCGAACATACGGTCAAAAAAATAAAAATTAGCCAAAGGGAAGCATTATTTTCAGAGGAGGAGGACGCGGTAGATGATTCTGGTTTGCTAGTGTACGAAGACAAAGTGTTGTTTAAACTGTCCGGTATGGAAACTGAAACAGATGTGATACGCCCATGGAAATAGGATTAATAAGCTGGATGAGCGCCTGTAAAACGGATTCATCGTTTTTGTGTTTAAGAGTTTTAGAAACATGATAGAAAATGATGAACAAGCAATTAGTTGGTGTCTTATATGTGCCGAAGGAATAAAGCTTGGTCATTTCTCGCGGTCTCCATCGAATCGCGTGCGTTTCTTCATCTCTGCCCAGCAACAAAGATTGAACGATGAAGAGATGCGATTTAATTGGCAAGTATTCCAAAATTTAAAAAAACTTTCTACATTCAAAGGGGATAAAACTAAGCACATAAGCTCACAACACCGGGCAATAAAGGGTAATCCATAATCGCCAGTGACTACAATTTTCGACATCTTGGATAAATGTCATTGGAAAAGTCGTCAAATATAGGCCAAGTTAGACTGCTTTCAAAAGGGTGCTAGCGTCCTGACCTTGTGCGGTCAATACCTCACTGTAGTTCAAATAAACAAAGAGGGATAAAAATTGATTCATAATGGGTGAGTTAAGCCAACCGACGTATGCATAAAAAAACTTAGATGCGAATGGAGGAAAGGAAAAAACGGTGACTCAATTTGAAAGATCCTCTGTTTAATCTCTCCCCAATAAATTTCAGTGTCTTTTGTGATAGCGGCTGACGAGGGAGTAATTGCATAGTGCTGTGATATCAAATGACACAATGAACTGCTCTGCTCTGCAGTCATTCATCACTATTATGCTGTGCGATCGAACCAAACACTGGATTAGAGAAACAAACATGGATGCGTTGCAACCGGATATTCCTTTGAATAGTCCCTTTCTCCGGACCGTATTGCGCGCACGGCTTACACATTCCTATCACCAGACAGTTCCTTAGTCCTACGGCATATGCTGACCGTTTCATCAACCTCAACTGTAACCAGGCAATGTTGAGAGGTGGCAAGGGGCAGGTCCAACTTTTATAAATATTTTTGTAGCATTTGATAGCTGACGGTGTAATTACCGAAACCGGGTTGAGGCAGATTGTAAATAAGAAAGCCGAAGTGATCCAGTGGCGCAGTTCACCGATTTTCATACAGCTGTCAGAGAATGCAGCTTTACTTTCAAAACTGTGTCTGCACGATTGACACTTTGAAATACTATATTGGGTAGCATTGAAGCCTTTCGCAGCCCCGTTCTTGCGTTGCCATCACAAACTTCTGCCGTGCTGAGCAAAGCGTGCTGAATACCGCAAGTAAATCAAACCTCGAAAAAAGCGATTTATCCATTTAACAAAGGCAATGCCTAGATCATTTGACATCGTGCGCTCATGACACAAGTTGCTTTTCAAATTTAAATCAAAATACCGTCCTGTAGTAGGTCATAAGTCTAACTTGTATTGGAATTTTAGCTGGCAGGAAAGAGGGGATCAGGTCAGGTTTATTAAGGCAAATATAGGCAAACGTCTTTGAAACCCCTCTTGGTACACGGTAGTTAAGAAATGCATTGGTACAAGAGAACTTTTCGAAAAAGGTAGTTTGCATAAGTGTAGTCGAAAGGCGAGCAGACACCGCTTAGTAAACATACACCACTACTAACTTGTTCCTAGTAATATAACCACAGGTGTAAGTGCTTGATCTTGTACCACTGCTTATGGGCGAAGCCAGTTGACACGAGCCATTAGGTGTAACTGAGGAAAAGGAACAGACAATGGGGAAAGGCTCAGTCATAGCTCCAAAATTTTGGCAGTTGGGATGCCATTTGAAGGGTTTTACAGACACGAACTGTCGTTCTTGGGAGGAAAGTATGTGCGACGTAGGACCGAAATGGTGCTGAGAATGAGTGAAGTCGGGGAGCCCATCGCGCGATTGTACATTTATCCTAAGGGTCAAACGAGTAGGAGTCCGTAAAGGTCACGAGGATATCTTTAAAAGCCGGGGAGGCGACCATGATACGACCTTGCTGTTTGCCGAGTCTGCCACCGCGGTTACGAACACACAGGAACCCGCCACGATCGTCAGCAGTATGTAGCGCGTGAACATGAGGAGGAACGTTACAATGCCGCATAGCCTAGGACAGCAGGGTACGGTAGAGGCGATGGCCGACACAATCGTTGCAGTTTGCATAGAGACAGAAGAAAATACGAAGGTATTCGTCCAAGTGTAATGAGGAGACAATTTTTTGAGGAAAAATAATTCTGCTGAAAAACAGCTAGTAGCATGTTAATAATTGGCGTCGTGCTTTAGCGAGGATTTGTGGTGTTTTCAAATGACGCGGTGGTACTTATGACTGTATTGGTAAAACTTCGTCTGAAAGGTGTCCCCAGATGGGGATATGACAGTTTGCACAGGCTGAGCGCTCCATGCCTGAATTGATGACTTAGAGAAGGAGATCTTCCTTGGGTCTAGTCTTGTCCTAGTCAAACTTAGTTAGAGAGGGTGTCCTCGCAAGCTAGCGGTAGTAGCAAGCTCAAGCTTTGTATGCGAGGCAATAGTCCTGACCCCACAGCATGCGAAACGCATATACTAGGTCACCGCGTAGCTGTCTGTAATCCATAGGAAACAAGTCACGACTGGACATGCGTTTCTCGTAAGGCCTCGTACTAGCTTGATTGTGCGCCGTTAAAGCCTTTCAAGTGTTTTTGATCTTGGATTGTTAACGTTCTCCAGGCTTAGATGGCAAATTCTAATTGTGGTCGCACGAACGTCCCAAAAACCTTACCAAAACACACTCGATATAACTTAGCAAAAGCGCGCTTGATGAGACACAAGCTGGATATTACCAATTTGGCCACCTTAAGTAGTAAAGTGATGGCTCGAGTAAAGGCGCGATCCACTCCTGCAGATCCTTCTAGTTTCTGCCTCTGACAACGTCACGTGATTTAATTAATGCACACTCCGGTGCGCGGCTGTGGTTCTGCCGAAGGGCATAATGTTGCATTTGGCAAAATTGAATATCAGGAATCAGTTTTTCAACCATTGATCGAATTGATGCAAATTTGCTGCGCATGACCTTCCAAAGTTTTATATAGTCAGGGAATGCTATGATTTCGCAGTCCAATCTGCTTATGTAGTCGTCAGTATATATATATATATATTTGTGTGTAAGGATGAGGGGTAACAGTTCAATTTAGGTAACCAAACAGCACACGAAAACCCATTCCTTCTTT
The DNA here is from genome assembly GCA_036362985.1 of Ligula intestinalis. NCBI lineage: Eukaryota > Metazoa > Platyhelminthes > Cestoda > Diphyllobothriidea > Diphyllobothriidae > Ligula > Ligula intestinalis. The sequence goes on from JAYGXS010000003.1 coordinate 48,775,891, forward strand.
AGAACGGGACAGATGTTCATCAAAATTACGCTACGCTAAGTTATGTTAAAATTAACGTGAGCTGACGGCTGGAAGTATTGCTGCGGCTTCGGTTTATTTTAAGGCCAGCGTAGAGTTTTAGACAGGGAAATATTTATCGTTATGGGACGAATGCTCTGAATTCTTCCCGCAGCGTGTCATACAGCAGTGGAACAACCTTCCATAGTCAGTCGTGAAGGCCAGTTCTCTTCAGATGTACAAACAACGCTTGGATAATAACATGCCACCCGTCCCTTCTCTTCCAGTCTGAATTCTAAAAACCAGACATATATTGTAACAAACAATGCTACTCTCCTCCCTCCAAATCTGACCTCTGAAAACCAGACATATATTGTAAAAAACAATGCTACTCACTATTTGCCAATACTATGTTAGAAGTGGTAAATTTATAGGTGGTTGTACACGTCCTAAATAGGGTTTTCAAAGGCATTGCCTATTATCCTCACCAAATAACTTGAAACTGAATTCAGTGAATCATTTTTACTACTTGCGTGGAACGTTCCTATTCCTGTGTGCCGTTTAGCTGGCCTGATAAGTAATTCACACAGAAATTAGATTGCATGGAGCTGATGGCGGAGTAGTTACGTGAAATGCATTCATTAATATGTCAGAATTATCGTTGTGTGTCGCGGATCGTTAAAATTATCAACCGAAATGACACAGGAGTCAAAAATCTCCATGGAACGGGCAGTTTTGCTTTAATTCTGGATATGTTTGAGAATGAAGCTAGACATAAGGTTATACTTAGTGCAGGGATTAACTTTGAGGTAGTGTGAGTAAAGTGTAGCGTAAGAACTAAGCGCAAAAGTAGTGTAAGTAAGCGTAAAGTGAAAAAACATTGGTCGAATTTTTTTCTCGCGGTCGCTGGAAATAAGTTGTTCCACATGTTAATTGAAGGTGTGCGCGCTTCGCGCCGCGGACTATACTAGAATCTGTACTTATCTAACTCTAGAACGATAAGTTGGACCTCGGTTAAGTTTAAGTAGACGACCTCCTAACCACCATTTCTATTTCTTAGTAATTTTAAGAAACCGGCAATTTGAAAATCGATTTTTTCCGAAATACGTTAAACGATAATGCAGATTAGGAAAATCTAGAGATGTAAGTCAACACTTCCAAACTCAACAAAATACAAATGCATACAGCAGTTATTAAAATATGTTCCACTGCCTATGCTAATTCCCCCACCAATAAAACCCTATAACCAATGTTTTCGTAGATCAACATGCTGGGACTATGGATAAATGAGGTGCTTTAAATAAACTACTATTGCCGAATTAAGACCATAGCCAGAGACAAATTTTTCGTTAGGTTTAATGATTTAATTCGGTCATGCTACTGAGCACCTTTCCTGAAATATGTCGTAAGGTCGCTTTTTT
>JAYGXS010000003.1:48777318-48854918 GCA_036362985.1 Ligula intestinalis
ACTTTAAACAGTGGTAACATAAAAGGTTAGTCAGGTAAACACAATAAGGTAAACTTAGGTGAATTAAATGAGCAAAATGTGAACTCGAATATCAGCTTCATTTGGGTAATGATCCTATAACTGGACAAAAAGAAAACTACAACCTCACTTAGGTAATTTAGCAAAGGTACTGTAGAATAAACTAAACATAGTAACGCAAAATGAAATCTAAATCTAAATGCAAAACGAAGAGTGATCATAAAAATAAAATGAACTATAAATAAGTAAGAAAGGTAATGAAGAAAATTTATATTTTTAGTTATTGTACACTTTTTACTGGATGGTAAATAATACACCTAACAGCTAAGAACTAGATGACATCGTGTTTAGAAGACAATTTTATACTTCTTGAGTGGAGTAGAAAAGATTGTCGTGCCTGTATTCGGAGAACTTATTGAACCTTGCACTTATTTAAAGGACGCAACCTAAAATAGACCTTTTTCTGTCAATAAATCACCCTATTTTACGAGTACTTCTTATCAAAGTTTCTTGCCATAATCCGAAAATTTAGGCAAATTAACCTCTTGTTTCAATGGTTGCCACTCTGATTCAGCAATTGCAAATACTTATTTTTACAAGTTAAAAAAGTACTAGCAGTGACTTTTTGAATGTAAAATCTTCTAAAAATTATATCTCTTATGTTTTTTTTTCACCAAAGGTGATCCTAATATCTTTAAAGTTGCGCAATATATTGTCTGCTGCCAAAATAAATCGAAATGCACTGTAATCTACATAGTTCTGAGAGCTTTTAATAAATTAAGGCAAAGTTTCCAGATATACGAGAAAAATTATTAGTAAAGAATTTGACCTTCAGAGTTTTCACGCCTGCTTATTACTTGCTCGGGGTTTTTGTCAGTTAAAATGCGTAGCGTTTTGGGGACATACTCAATTATTTATGAAAAATCCTGCCATTTTTTTCGAAAAAGTGTTAAATATTTACAGAAATCATGTAACTTTGTGTTTTTTCCCGGCATTTTTTGCGTTTAAGCACAAAGATTACCATACTGATAACTAAGCTGCAGCCAACATCGATCGAGTTCAAGTTGGGACCCGCAGGAACACTGAAGATGAATCTACCTGGTTTATGACAGCAAATTTTGATAAAATTTACTTCATAATTGTCTCACTGCGGAATTTTGCACAAAATCTGGATCATGCAATAAGGTGAGATGTTTATTAATGTCCTGTCTTCTTATCAAAAGTGATTCAAATGGCAATGAATCCATATACAGGAATTGCAAATGTCCACAGAAAATAAAAAGACATTTAAAAACTCATCGGTATTGTGTTCTTCTCAGACACGTTGTTTACCTGAAGAAGCACAAACATATATCCCATAAAACCGCTAAAACCTGGCTTTATTAAGCAATATGAACTTGGCATTATATGAGACGAGGCAAACGCCACTGACTTAGAAAGGACAAGCACCGTTAATAAGGATTAGTTCTACCCTTCATTTTTAAAAATAAATAGTCACTTTTCAAAACTTTCTTAGTTTTTTTTCCATCGGCTTGGAGCAGGAAGCGACGGAAGATTATCGAGTCTCAATTCATAAAAAGCAACGGCAGTATGATTGACAGCTGATCGTGTTCGCATCCTTCATTTTATTCTTTACCTGAAATTGCTACGTTGCTTCTCGCTAATTCTGACACTTTCAAGTAAACCTGAGTAATCTTGCCAAGACCGCAATCTACTGCGTGAACAAATTCGGAAGCACTTCCGTAGGCTTTTTAACTAAAAGTCCATTTTGAAGTATGTTGCTGAGATTATAACTTGGTTTTTTAGAAATTCATCAACATGAATAACTTTTCCATAAGTCAGATATTTGCATCTGTTTATACTAATATCTCTAATGAAGGATCGGCGACGGATCATTAAACGTCAGGGAAATAAAAGTCTTTTGCCAGCAATCCCTGTTCTGCTTTTCAAGTCAATGTTTAACCAATCTTTCTGCATTTATGTAAAGTAAAAAAAGGGGCAGTGTGCATTCATGTGCTAGCGGTAAGTTTGACAGCCGATAACTTTATCTTAACACATAAAATTCAATTTAAAGTTACTGAAGTAACTAAAACTTATGTCCACGGACTGAAAAAGCTAAAGGATTCCTGAATTTTGATTAACAACTTGAAATAGGCACAACCACAGGCATATTTAAAAACTGAGTTAATTATAATAAATGCTGTCGTTCTTCTATTGACGGGCATATGGTTCCATAATTAAAAGTTTACAAGCATCAAAAGTACAATTACCCAAGTTTAAGATTGAATCTGTTGCAAAATCCGCTTTACGACACGAATTTTTTATAATGCTGTAGGAATTTTGCGCTTTTCACCACCAACTGGAATGGCAAAAAGTCAATTTTACTTTCAAGAGCATTAAGAAAAACTGCCAATGTACTTTCATAACCCTACGTAATAAATTTAAAGTTCACAAACTATAATTCACTCTTCTTCGCTATAATTCCCATGTTAACTGCAAATCTAAATTTCACAAACTACAATTCACTCCATTCGCGCAAAACGACATCAAATTTACTAGTGCAGTAGTTGCTACACGAGCAATAAATTACCTCCATTGTGAAAATTATTCCGCATATGTTTTCCAGTTTTACTAGTTTCCGATTCAGTTTTATTAATTTTCAAGTAGTAAGTACTGTGAAAATCTTAGTGGGGATAATGGGGCGTGCATGCATTTTATTATTCCACTCACTTGAATAAATATCTGCCCCTTTTGCTACAAGCATACTTCCAGCCGGCCAATTAAGGCTTTCAATGTTCTCATTTGTGTAAATCTAACAGCCAGCTGTTCCTTATTGACGTCAACATAGCATAAGCCAACATTTCGCTTGGATAACGAAGTCAAAATTAGCCAAGCGTATTTTTTTCTAAACAGATAAACTGTCAAAACTTCTACATATGTGTGTACTAGGCACCAGATGCGAAATGTGAAATGCAGGTGGCTAAAGCATACCGCACACAGAGACTTAAGGTGTTTGCAGGGAACAGCCTTACCAACCAAACTAGGGCTGACGTTAGAGCACATATATACACTATTAAATACCTCAATAAGGGCTGAAAATTGCCGATTTTCCATTAATTGTTATTTAAAAAAACAAACTTTGCACGTTTCGGCTTAATGCATATTATATCAATTAAGTCCACTCTGGAAAGCACTCAAGGATGAATCGCTAGGTTCTTACCTCAGGTGTTCTGCACTTCAGGACACTACACTCCACTAGTTTACCGTGGTTACAGCTAAAGCTGTAGGGTTGTGCATCGGTGCACACTTTTGACTGTGCAAATATGGGGGAAGTATTTGTGTATCCATGTAATGGCGAGAAAATTAATCATTAATTCGAATCAAACGTAACGAGAACGTACGCTGCTTACTTGAAGCAAACCGCTTAGAAAAGCCATAGACCAGTGAAGGATACTCGGAGATTGGGGTACAAGCAAGAACCATACAACTATGGTTTTTATTGTCGAAACAAGTACATGAGCTTCTGTGTTCATGTAAAAGCCAGACGCCGAAGCATATATGGGCGATATTTTGCTGCTATTTAAAAACAAAAAAATATTATAAATCTGCTTAGGACCGTTTACTTTATTGATTTGTATTGTTTCATAGGATATTTCGAATGCGGACTTGCAAATTTTTTAGCAGTAGAATTTATTTTTGTGGCAAAAAAACTTTTGTCGGCATCTTCGATCCATTAACATTAACCAAAGGCTCCTTCTACGAAAGGACAAATTCTTGCATGTAATATGCTTACGTTTGGGATGGTTTCAAAAGTAAACGTTAGTAAATAATGATAATAATGTCGCAGTCCATGTTTCTTCCGCGACTTATTTTAACGTTTTTACAACCAGCAAACCTGAGCCAATTACGCTGTAGTTGCTTCGGTTACAATTAATGAAATTTGACTAATGCAAGCCTGGTTCGGGCATCATATCTACGATATTACGCGCACTATCTACAGTATATAATGGTAAAGTCATCTCTTGCCATCAGGAAGTACTTGAATTTAACCTATAAAAGGAACTACTTAGAAAGGTTACTAAGGATACCAGAATAAATTGTCATTAATTACTGAATTGCTGTTTATTGCCGCATTGTACTCCTAAGATGAAGCAACAAATTTTGTATTCAATTAAGCAACCTTATAATATCCAAATCCTCTAATGCACATTTGCACATCCTTTCCAGTTTTCGTGTATGATTTAAGTAAATGAACATTCATTGAGTAAAGTATTTTTCATTTCTCCAAATGCTTTACAAGAAGGTTGAAAAAATGATTAAATGATGATTTGTAATTTTAAATTATTAAATTTGTCCACATAACCGTTTAACAGGTATACCAAAATGCCAGTTGTAGATGAGTAAATCAGCTCGCAAAGACTGATATATTGTAAGTGGCACTATGTAGTCATCTAAAAACTAAAAATCGTCTCATCGTTTATCGTCAACAAAAACGCAATTGCTTTGAAAATACGGAAACACATCTCTTCTACATTTTGTAAACGTTGCAGTTGAAAAGCAGCAGTACGCAGAGGTCTTTTGGCCGGAAAATTTTTTTGTGAAAAACCCGTACGATACACCGATAGGAACTCTAGTGATTTGCTTTCAAAAAAACCCAAAGTAAGCAACACGCAAAAGTCCGTGTCGTATTCTGTGGCCATTTTTTCGTGTGAATAATTGCATTTTTTTTCTTGGCCAGATAAATGAACCATCGCGTCTGCTCTGCTTGTGAATGCAAACTGACTTTCGAGAATATACGTACCTCATATCATCCCCGATATAACAATAATATACTGTGTATTCCTGCACATATGATGACAATAAAACGCAGTTAATAGCTAACGGTCTGCGCATATGTAATTGCTTTTGAAGGACTGATCCGCTCGCAAAACATGACTTAAACTTTAATTCTACACTAGGTGCTAAAGAAGCCTTTAGTCAAGCATAACTTGCTTCCTGCGTGGAGGTGGGCTATGTAAGCTAAATAATTTATAGACCGCTAGATAAAAAATTAAATTCACAGCTTACTTTAAGCACGTCATCAGTTCTTGTCAGAAAAAGTCGAGAAGTGAACAAGGCGATCGACATGGTCCATAGGTAGTAAGAACGCCTACTGTTTTCAATTTATTTGAAAAAGAATGCAAATATCAAAAAACGAATATATCATCGAGGTTTCAATTTTTAATGACATTTTTCAAACATTACTATAACTATGTTAAAAATAAAAAAAGCATATCCGTTAATAAAGTGGTCTTACGCAAAATATCATGAGAGATAATTAATATCATGATCGAATAATAGAATTTACCCCAAAAGCAAATGTGTCTGTGGTCATGGTCTTAATTCTAAATCTACTTTTAACTCCGTCTCTAAAACCGACTGGACATTAACCCTAACTGTCACGCTAATTTTAAACTCATTTACCACCTGTACTCTAATCCTAGTTATTTATTTTTCATTAACATTAAACCACCGGTAACACGTAGCGTTCCTGTTTCCTGTCTTGTCACGCGACCATTTAGATGAGTTGCGACACATCACGATAATTATGATATATTTATAAATGATTTCAGGTAAACACTCCGCCACCAGCTCCATGCCATCTAATTCCTGTCACGATTACCCATGGGGCCGTCTAGTCAGGACATGGGGCAGGAACATCAAAGAGAAGCAGTAGAACTGATCCTTTGCATTTTTCCGGTGTGGAAAAATATATCCTTGTGCTAAAACTAACGCTGGTCTTAACATAAACCGAAGTCGAAGCCATATCTCCACCCGTCAGCTAACCTTCAAACTTAAGTGAAGTGAGGTGTCACATTTTCCTCAAAACTTACCGTAAGCACAAACATAACCGTACCCGTAAGCTCAATCCTCCTTTCTCTGGAATTTGGTTAAGACAGCCGAAGCGCTGGTGGTTCCTGTTCTCATGCCTAGTTTAGGCAATTAAGGTAACCACCCTTATCCCACGGTCTCTTGTTTACAGTTTGACGCAAATCCTTCACACTACCTTTGGTTGAGGGAGTACTACAAGTTGTGGGAAAATAGAAAGACAATGCTCTTTGCTGAGTAATTTAGTGGCTTCTTATCTGAAAATAACCACCACTAGGTCAGTATTTAGAATAATTTAATGGAACACGAGTTTCGATGATCCAGAGTATAGACGTACTTATAGAAAGAAGACATGGCATTCTGAGCTACGATGCTGATACGCAATGGGCTGCTTTATGCTGTGTTTGCGGTAGCATCTTTACGTTTGAACATCAGTCAAATGGATAAAAGATCTCGGTACGGTTTTCTGGACACAATGTGATGTGAAATGTCGATGGGTTTTTGCAACAAAACATTCTCACTTCTGCTTGTCCACCAGCTTCTTCAAAAAACATGAAGAAATAGCAGATGGTGGATATATTATTTCTAGCAGCCATTTTGGTTAGCTTAGTAAACACATATTAAAACCAAGATAACCAAAAGAAAATGCTCCCTTAACTGACATTTAATGTGAAGAGATATTTTCCAGGAAGGAAAAAAAGTTTTTAATTGCAAACACTGGTTCCAGAGAAAATGGGTTCCAAATGGCAGAATATTCGTAGTTTGGAAATGAAAGTGAGAACACACTACCGATCTTTAATAAAGCATCAGTCGAAAACTTCAACTCCCCTTGTGCAACTACAGTACGCAAGTTGTAGTCTGGACAGGTTAATGTAAACAGTTTAGTCATTAAAGTGTTGTTCGTCAAACAATTTTTTCACCTCCCTTGGATGAATATTTGCAAAGAAATCTTTACAAAATGGTTGCGCAAATAAGAAACCAATCTCTCTTCGTTTAGGATTCTATAAAGGCTACTCCAGGAGACCATCGTTATCAGCAGGTAAAGATTAGCGTTCCTGCAGTGCCAAACTTTCATGCCTGAGATATTGAAAACTATTGAACTTTAATCACCTGTTAAAATGAACTCGAAAATCAGTAAATATTCTGGTCCGTAGTATACACGTTTTCGCCTTTTATTGGACAAAAAAGTTTCTTAACGACGCCCACCACTCCTATTCAGCCCTACCCCAAGCGCAAATACTTTATTTTCTAGGCAGAATGACACAACCAACTAAGAAAAGAGGGACAAGGATGGCCATTTCCGACTTATTAGCCGGCTTCAGTCAGTCATATCCAACCCTAAATTGTGTGTGATCAGCGACGTCGCAAGTTTGGGTCTCGGTTAAGACACCACGTTGGTCTGGGTATTACAGGTAGACGACGGCTAATAAGCCAGAAATGGCCATCCTAGTCTCTCATGTCTTTGTGGGTACTGTCTGTCTGCTTATGTCATTAGGAACCCTGCGGTGTGGGATCGTGTGTGAGCTCTAAAGCATCATGAGCGGAAGAATATGTCCTCTAACTGATCAGTGTACGCCTATCTATCACTTAATTTTTTATTTGCCTTAATTTTTTTATGGAAAACTGCCATCATATGAGAAAAAAGGTAGGCACGAAGTTCGATTCTAAATGTTTCGACTGCCTTAAGCCTAAGGATTGCACACAATCCACTGCTACCCACGAATAAGCTGAATAGAAAAGCCAAAGGTAAACTTCCTTCAGCGTATATTATCTTCAAATATCCAATGAAAATTATTCAAACATAATGACGTTAGCTAAGGAAAAATAAGGCACTTTTTCATGTCAGTCTGAAAAATCCAATTATTTTCGTGTCAACACCTTTTCATGAAGGATGATGTTATACCTTCCTCTCCAATGTAAAGGTTGTTCAACGGTATGTTTAAAATGTTTACGATGGTTTCATTTTTGCGAAAGCATGTGCACTCAGTGTGGTGTAAGTTTCTTTCCTTTTTTTGTGCAATCATTTGTAGACGAGTTTAATAATTAATCAACAGCATATTCCTAGCACAGATGAAGACGTTTTTCAGAACTCATTCCCTCCCTTGCGATTGGACATTTAATTTGAAATCACGGCGTACGCACCAATTTCGAAGGAGTTTGCTACCTATAAACGAGGTTAAACGTGAGTAATGCATCGATGGTTTGAAAAAGGTTACATTTACATGCCAAATCAAAAATATTAACTAGGGGTTAAATATTCAAAAATCATCATTTAATCCTGGGACAAAATGTTTGAGCATAATACATTTCTGACTTCATTAATTTCAAATTATTTGACGAGAGCTTGACGCGTGTGAGGAACTGTAAAGAGAGCTCTTTGCAAATAAATTTTTATGTGCCCTGTCTGGAAAGAACAGATGCGATCTTAGGTCTAAGAAATTTATTTGACTGAAGTTTAGGATTCCGTCGCGATAGGACTAAAGACAAGAGCAGAAATGAGTTTGCTATTGTCTCGGATGATGGATCAGCAACGTAATCTGAAAAGTCGGGCGGATACATTTCTTGTCATAGCGATCATGTTTGCTGATTTTTCAATTAGATTAAGCGACTCGCATTTTAAATTGCATTGATAAGACCTCTTTTATCCAGCAGAAGAGGCAGATATTTGAATTGAATATAACTGCTACAAGCACAAGTAAGGAGCCTGATTTTTCACCGCAATCAGTAGGTTTTATAATTTTTATGATTAAAATACGAGTAACTTGCCGATAACAGCTTTAGAAAACTCTGGCTAACTAGAGACTAGTGTCCCATTTTTGGAGATGGCAGTACCAGACTATGCTTGTGGACGCAACATAAATATTTCGTTCTATTAGCTTCTCATCAGGTAGCCAGATTTACTTTGCATCGGGTTTAAGTTATTCACTCAGTGGCTATGAAATTGAAGACAAGACTGATTTTCTATGTTTGCCCAATCAGTGTTTATAAGCCGGCATCCTGTCTGTGTGTGTGCAGTCTGTTTTTAATTTCGGCGTTACCTATGCGATTTAGATAAAAACGTCACTTTGTTGAAAGAAACGAATTAACTCGACTCTCTACTGTTAGGTCATAACGGATGGTTTGACAACGTTGCGTTCGGACGCCTGTGTTAAGTCCTTAACAAGGGGCAGTGTGTGCCAAGTAAAATAGAAAATATCAGACCTCGCTCGCATTACTTCTAGTTTGTGGCATTTTTTTCAAAGCTAATTTAAATGCTTCCTAGCACAAACTCCTACTGAAACCACCGGATGTTTTCTGTTAAAAAAGGGAGGACTGCGGTTCCCGTCAACTGTTATTTTCATTTTAAACTTAGAACCTTGCTCAATAAGCTAATCTTAGACAAATATCTGACTGCTCATTTGTTCTTATCCCGTAACTTTTACTTCAGAGCGAAAAAAGATGCAAGAGATAAGCAGACATCTAAAATTGCGCAGCGCTGATCACTTGTTGATAAACCCCTCTATCAATGCTTTTATTGATGATTATATTTCCGAATATTAACTCCTGCGTTCGCTTTAATGTTATAAAAGGCATACCTGAATCCGATGAATTGACTGGAGATACGCTATTCAAATATCTATGTTTACATTAACACTTATTTTTCACGGCCAGTTTTGACATGCTGATGATTACCATGTGGTAGATCTTAAATTAACGCAGGCGTAAATGCTGAAAATATGTACACTTCCATCAAGCTTTCGACTATAAACCTAACCTGCGCAACTCATTGCTGTTTGTGCCTTGAGAGCCAAAGGTTGATTTTCACGCATTCGTGTAATTGTAGTTCTATATTTAAACATGCAAGTACTGTGGGAAGTAAAGAGATTAGAGCAGTCAGCCTTTGACTAATATGAATGCTCGGCTATATGTGACCCTGCTTGAGTTTTTGCAGACTAAATTCTGGGACGTTAGACCAGAGAACAACTTCATATACGGCCCTTGTTTTGAAAACAATTCGTGGTAGATAATCTTCCGAAAGAAAGCATTTAAGCTGACATCCGCAAACCAGTGTTGTATTACATTTTCCCCCCACTGTCTTGTCCGGCAATTGACATGCGGGATAACTTTTCGATGGTTGTTGTGGAACAAAGTTTGTGGAATAATGCAAGGACGTGGATGTTACCATGCGTCTGACTCTGGCTCCGGTTTTTTTGACTCTGTTATGACATTGGCCCCAGCTGGGTACGGTAAGAGAGAGCTTGTGGCAGTTGTAGCTCAAGTCTACTACCAGGGAAAATTAATTTACACAGTAATTTCTCCGCTTGTATTCGGTCTGCTGAAGTACTCGGTTAGCATAGTCGAAACTGACGGTGAAACTGTCAATTTGTAGCATCAAATCCCCAAAATAATTGTGATATCATGCTTGGCAAATATTCATTTTTGTGCCTTTGTAATTGTTTAGGCATCAGCGCAGTTATAGACGAAATAGCGTTCTATTTCAGCTTATATTTATTTAATTTTGCAAGTTTCAGAGCTTGATTTGGACATCGGGTCAGCAAGGGTGATCAACACGCAGGTCAATTGGCGATCGGCGTCACATTATTGGAAGAGATTATGTTTCCTGCGTCTGTCGTTTAACTTCTCGTTAAATATGCAAAAACAACTTGTGAAGAGATAGTTCAGCGCGCACGAAATCCTATACTTGAACAGTGCGTCCTGCTCACATTATCAGCATAGAGAAGAGAGCCTAAAGTACTAATATCTAAACCATGAGCAGTCAAAGGTCAGTCATACCGAAGTTATATATTTGTTCCACTCGAGGTTTGAACCCGCAAACTTTGTTCGGAAGTTTAACACTCTAATAATTGAGACAAGTGCTCGATGGCTTCACCATTTTAGATCGGCAACGCTGATATCTGTTGATGAACATTCGCCAATTACTTACGGTCGCGGATTCGAGCATGTGGTAGTTCACCACTCACAGCTGGAAAAAAGTGACCGAACATAGACATTGTAGTCGAATTTGTCGTTCTTGGAAAGGTTAGCCTGCTGAAACTATTAGGCACTGTGCAGTTGCTGGCGGGACTCTAAGGTTATTCCCAGGGTGGCAGTAAATGAGTGGGTAAACCTTTAATAACAAATATTACCTTCTATTTGCTTGCATAGTAGCATTTTTGTATAAGTTAGCTAGGTACAGTTTAACTGAAATATCTTGCTACCTACGTGTATCAAAGGATTAAGGATTAGTCTGAGTTCTGTAGAGGTTATTTGTTTTCGGCAACCGTCTCCTTTCGTTTCAATTTTGACAGACGGCAACTGAATGAGCCTGAAATGAAAATAAAGTCCGGAAGATGATATCACGTGATGTCTGTCATGCGGAAGCAAGCCTTTTCCGATTTAAGCCGCAGGGTCCATCTGCCTGAAGGCATTCTTCAGAATGCCAACTAAAAGTATGTCTGCAGGTTATTTATTGTTTAAGCTAATGGCATGAACACTTTTGGCTTTTTATGTGGCAGCTTGTAAATGACTAATGCAATCTCAAAGAGCATTGAATTCTGAAAATATTCCTATGCTTGATTTGAGAAGTAGAATTGGCAAACAAAGTGTTTTCAGCAAATTATTATCAGGCCACACATTTGCAGGGGTAGTTAAAACTGAACAGGTAGACAGGGTTAATAAATGTAGTCTGATTACCATTCATCGTTTACGCGTCGCCCGCATGAAGGGGTCGGTGAGTAGAGGTTCTTGTGTTGGGGGAGAGATCAAGGGGGAGAGGGGGAGGGAGGGAGGAAAAAGGTTTAGGTTGTGGGCGTTAAACAGACGTCAGATACACGAGGGATATTTGCTGCTATTTGCACGAAACGATCGACTGTCAGTAGGGTGTGAGTGTGAAATGCAATCGTCACCTGGCGTCGGGGTCAGCCGCGGAAGTGCAATGGCTTCAGTCAGCGTCTTCTGATAATACAGCACTGGTTTAGATAGCCGTATAGCCACTGCTTCAGCCATTGCAAACACCTCTTGGCGTAGGCCCTTGGAAAGGTTAGCTGGTGTCCGGTAGACAACCTAAAGGCTTCGTTAGTATCGACTCAATTATTCATATCGACAAGATGTGCGAGAACAAAACTCGAAATTGATCTAGTTTCACCTTTATCCCCTTTTTGCCTAGTTTCAACAGGCAGTATGAGCTCACGTACCCTCTTTTCCAGGTGCCTCGTTGTTCGGCCGATATATCTTACTCCACAGAAGCTAGTACAAGAGTAAATGCGCATGGGTGTGGCCTTCAACGGATATCGGTCTTTACCTCCCAATCGTAGGGAGAGAGAGTTCGTGAAGAGCACCCGTACGTTCGCCGCTGAGAAAGCGCTTGCGATTGCGGTCATCAAGTGTCCTTTGACCAGCTTGCTTATATTATCGCCTCAGAAAGGCAATCTTATGAACACGTCTTTCTTTTCTGAGGTAAAGGAAGCAGGCTTTTTGGCACGCTCGCTAATACTCCTGAGGATGAACTTTTCCGGGCACCCATTTTCAATAAGGGTATGCTGCAGCCGTTGCAGTTCTGCTTCACAAGTTTCAGGAAAACAGATATGCCGTACTCCTTAGAATAAATTTGGTTTTATATTTAAAGGAACAAAATTGTGAAAGTTGGTGTATTGTCCTGTCCAAGTTTTTTTTCGGAATACCCCATGTAGGATAGGTCAACCCTCTTGCCTTCGCAAGAGGGCATTAAGAACGCAATTTCATCGTCAATTTCAGTCTCTGCAGAAAATTTGAACGACGGGTGCGCGCTGTTGAACTTAGCGATCAAGGCGTCATTGTCAGCGTTATAGTCTGTTGACAGATGGATTTAGCTAAACCATTACTGTGTTTTCAAAAGACGCTGACAGAAGCCCTTGCACTACCATAGCCGACAACGAAGCCAGGTGACGATTGCAGTTTGCACCTACCCTCTACTGACAGTCTATCGTTTCGTGCAAATAACAGCAAATATTCCTCCGTGTATCTGAAGTCTGATTAATGCCCACAACCTTACCCTGTTCCCACCCTCCCTCCCCCCTCCCCCCCTGATCTCTTCCCCAACACATGAACCTCTACTCACCGAGTCCGCCGTGCGGGCAACGCGTAAACGATGAATGAAAATCAGACTACATTTATTAACCCTGTCTACCTGTACAGTTTTAATTACCCCTGCAAATGTGTGGCCTGATAATAATTTGCTGAAAACTCTGTATTGGCCAACTTTACTTCTTAAAGCTTGAATTAAGAGTTAAAACTGTTTGTGAATTGAAGCTAAAAGTGGATTCCACAGAGCTAGAGTCAACATTTTGACTAATAATATCGATTTTTACCTGTAATTATGATAATGCAGTAGCGAATTTCAGTAGCTTTTTCACGATTGACAATAAATAGACGGAAAATGTACACAGTACAGTACTGCTTTATCCAACCGTTCTTTCAGCTGATGTTTACACCGTGTCTTACAAAAGGTTTGGGTGCGGAAACAGTGAAGAGGGCATATATCGGATTATTATAATAGCAGAGTTTTGCTGTATCTACCAGACTCTCTCCTTGCTCAACCATCTGGACTCAGTATCATGATGATGTCAACAAAGCTAGAGGCGGGATCTTGCACGGACAACGCGCACGACGTGAGCCTACGCCTGTGCTCGTGACACCGACCGTGCTTCGTTCCGCCCCCCTCCCCCGTGTTGGTCTAACACGTTGACTGTTTGGCCGTTTGCAAGGACACCCCACAACAGTCGCTCCTAAGAAATAATTTAGTGGATACGGAGGACGTTGGTGAGCCCTATTCGAGGGCTGACGTGAAATATTCAAGATATGAAACCTTAGCATTCAAAGTCAGACCAATGGTTTTCGGTGGTACAAAGCGTCTGAGAGGCCCTGAATAATTTTTCACACTACCTGGTACGTGCGTTCACAAACTTTTGACTCAAAACCTATGCACTAAACGCATACACAGTTTTCGAGACGTCGCATACATAAGAGAAACTGATCCAAGACTATGAAGTACCGTTAACCACTGCCTACAGTTACGTTTCAACTAATGGGTCTCAGCTCATGCAGTAAGGGGAAAATAACTTGCATCGGCAAAGCGTATTGCCGGCAAAGAAAAGGAAGCCTGGAATGGCCATTTCTGCCTTATTAGTCGTTGTCAGCCAGTCATACGTAGATCCCAATAGTGTACCACGCGAGATCCGAACTTGCAATGTTTAGATTAGAATCTAACACGCTTAACATTGAGTCACGAGCTGGCTGTCATGCCAGTTTCGGTCGGCAGGTGTTGAAACTTATTGATGAACGTTCATCGACCGCTAACGGGACTCAACGGTCCCGCTCTGCCCCGCCTTGTGGCACATTTCTCGGGTCCTGACAAGATTGCTAGTAGCTGCTAATATAGGCAAATATTATTGACAACTATGGCTGCTGTCAGTGCTCGAGAACTCAGACCCGAAGCAGAGCAGAGCGGCACAAGTGATTTCTGTAAGCGGTCGGTGATAGTTCACCAATATGTGTTATCCACATTCTGACCTTACTAAAACCCTCTGTTACTTGTTAACCCCGCTAAGCTGGGCCCCTGTTGTGCTGTAATCTCTAAAACTGTTGATCCAATACTGAGGCAAGACGGTGAGTTTGCTTCCAGTGAATAACAAAAGGTAACAGTTCTTCCAGGTGTGCCGCCCATAAATCAGGTAATTAACTAAGATTTCATAGAAGTGAGGGCATCTCAGATGACATTTGAGTTGGAAAGTCAGTTGGGCCTTATGGCCAAAGTGATAATGCATCCAGGAAAGACTGAAGTACCCTGCCAGTTATTAGCCTATGTCAAATCGCCGTCGGATGAAGTACAACAATCAGCCTTACTAGCTCTTCGCTTTACAGCTCGACTGCAGTGGCTGCTAGAACTGTCGGAGTGCGTCCATGACCTGTCTGGAAACATGCCGTGTTAAGGGTACGACCTATGTAAGGAGTGCATATACTGTAAAGTGAGTTCGGAATATATGAGCGTTTGATTTATAGCTCTATAGGAATATACTTGATGCATATGGTCTGCAAATGTAACTGCAGAAATTCTAAGAAACGAAATAACCGAATGGTTTAGTGTGGCGACGGCGTATCTATGGGCCTTTTGGCCAGTGGATTGGGTGATACCTGCTTACCTTAGGGAAACTAAACCTGAATTTGCAATTGACTGACCCGGTCGATATGGGAAACGCACATGCGGTGGCCATAGGGACGAAATCGTTTGAGAGCTGCTTGTGTACTCTGATGGTGAAGCCGTAAGTGTCTGCTACCCCGATGATAGGCAGTCGTCTCAGTTAAATTGGCGGAGGCACTAGATGTGCGAGGTGGCTTTTGTCTCTTTACACTGTGAAGTAATGGAGTTTCACGGATAATTATTCAAACTCACCACTAAAATAATTTTTTTACGCATAAACCAGGCAGTTTAACTTTACTTACTAATGGTTCAACTTTCTGCTTTTTAAGTTGAAAATAGATATAAAAAATCTCTTCAATTCACCTGTTTTATTTTATCTTGAATAAAAATTACAGAAAGTTTTCTATTTTGTTAGCCTTTAAATAAAGCCATTTGCTGCGTTTTGAAGCTGTCCAATCCATTTGAAACGACGGCAGTATGTACATATTTACCGAAGACATAAAGAAATATGAATTAAAGTAAACCGGAAAAAGCAAGGTTCTTTTTCAATTCAATAAAGAATTTGTTTGTGATATCATTGTAAACTCAATTTAATGCATTTTCCTGTGCACAGTTAAGATTTAACCAAATTATTCTACTTAAAGGGTATATTCAGTTAGGCCTATGAACCAATAAATACACATAATCCTCCATAAGGCAATTCCTTTATCTGTATGTGAATATAGATATTTGAAAATGCATGAGTTTGAAATTAAAGTATGCATGTTTTAACCATTGTGCATTAAGTGAGTTTCCTATCCTTTTAAGCATGTTTAAGGATTGCTTAGTATGGTATGAATTCCCAAAAAGCCATTGATACATATGCCAAATTCTTTTTTAAATTGTAGTCAATAAAGCACATTAGTAAGGAGATGCACCAATTCAAAAAACATATGCTGTAGGCCGTTGAAAAAATTTATGCAATAAATTTGCAGGACTTTTTAACTTTTTCCACATTAATTTAATTGTGTGTAATAACTCAAAGTAACGCTTCCGCTTTGTCTCAAATTTGCTTGAATCTTGATTCTGTCCAATCTCCGCTCTTTTATTTGGCCAATAGGAAGAGTGTTTTGAGAACAATAAAAACCACGTCAGCCGATTTCTTTTTAAGAAAAGGTCTTCAGTGATGGCGCACGAGCTTCCAAAAAATGCAATTCTACGGCTTTTGGAACGTCTTTATCAATCCGATGGCAAATCGCCTATACTGTTTACAGCTACTGACTTGCTGGATGCATGGGAATTCTTCGATATCGATAGTAAGAGAACAATGCAATATATCTTTTTCTTAAACATTAAACAGTAATTGACTAATTTTCCTTTCATTCACTGGTAAATGCAGTAGACGTTTTTGTCCATTATATCAGCACAATTTAGTACCGAATTGACATTACACAGCTTGGACAGCAAGCACTTTCACAGGAATGTTGCCTTATCTTCTTCGAAAGATTTTGCCAAAATCTTTATTTCACATGAATAATACTTCTGACGTTGAGGTGTTCTTTATCGACAAACTGCAGATATATTTTGGATATCAGTTAAATTTTCATGGTGAAACGAGAAGAAAATAACTGGTCATGCATTTAAATAATAAACATGCAAAAACGCACTTTTTGCTCACAAGCCAAAAACGTCGCCCTCTTTCCGATATCCGGGAGCCCGGAAGACGTTGTTAAACTCCCATACAAATTACTCAATTGTCGCGGCGAAACATTGACGGGGTTAATTATGTATGGACAGTTTTTGATGGTTCATTTGTGCAGAGTGAACAAACAGTTTGTGGAGCAACTGTCATATTAAGTGCACTCAGAATGATACTTGAGTAATGTCGCTACAGATAAATATGGAAGATTGCTAAGACGAAGTCGAGTCTGTGGATGAGAGTAAACAAGACTTTGTAGTAATCTACAGTTCAATAGATTTAACAAAACTGAGACGGGTGACTGCCATAACACACGCCTACTCAAAATACAGAAGTTGCCAAGATGAGATGTCTGTGAAGGCGGCATGCGTAACACATATAAAGCTAACCCCTATGCGTCGCAACCTATGTTTTATTTATCTATTGGTTTCAGATGGTTAGCAATAGCCTTGCCTTATTTCTGGCGTAAAATGCCTTTCCTCACTAAAGTAATTCTTTACACTAATAATGAGAATATTTAGAAAAAATAGGTGTTCATAAAATAACTTTGGCACTAGGGATTTCTAGAAGTGATGACGCAGTATTCTGCTCTGCAGAATACCAATTTTAAAAACAATGCTATATTTGACAGCGCTTGATTCAAAGATCGTACGTGACCTTTACGTTTTTATTTAGGTTCTAGATTTTAAACTGTAGCTTTGCCAATATCAGTTTGAAACCAGAGGTACCGTATTCCCCAAAATAAGCATGTGTTGACGGTCTCCCTCATTTAGAAATTGTTACACTAATGATTTTGCGCTATGTTCAGAATAAAAACTGTTTGGGAGAAATAAGAAAATGTTCAGTTTATGCTAATCGACTGCATTCTTAACTTTGAGGATGGCGTAACTTTTGTTTATTCCAACTTAAAGGGGAACTGTCAATAAAGGCTCACATGGTGCATCAAATCATTTTATAACATAGTAAATATTCCTTAGTTTCATTATTTTTGTTGTTATTGCTTTACCGTATCATGATAACGTTTTCCGCCATTTTATTTAACTATATATAACTATATATATATATCAACAACTAAGTTTTTATGTACAATATTTACCATTTCAGAGGATGGAGCACTTACAGGAGAAGAATACGAACTATTTATTAGAATTCTCACGGAAGTACAGAAAAACGTTTACTCGGTAATTTGGTAATCTTTTTAGCTGCAGTTACTATTTATACAGCATTAATGAAATAATATAGTTTGTATTGTGACTTCTGTTTAATACTGTTATTTTGGCGTCGCAGAACAAACCGACTACCTCGATACCTCATCTGCTAATCTCAGCTATTGCAATGAAAAAGCCTTACCAGATTGGCGTGGACGAGGTAAAATATTAACCATTACGTTTTAAGTAATATAGGCCTATAGACGTTTAAGTAAATTACCTGGTTTCCCATTCCTTTGTCTGTGTTTACTCGATTCTCTATACCCTGATAAACGAAACACTTGAAATGAGAACTGTTCACATTTAACATATGGATATTCTTTCGTTGACTTGACAGATCATTTGCTATGTTTAATATTTATGCAGCATACCTTTATAAAGCTATCACCCTGCATTTGTTTTCACTCAAGCTCTCACGTCTGTTATCCGATGAAGAGCGCTTCCTCTTTCTATTTCGCAAAATGTCAAATGTTAACTCTAGTTTTGAGTTTATGAGGGTGAGTTTCTTTATTTAAAGGACAATATACCACTTTTGCTGTAAACTGACCAAAACTTTGCAAACTACTTTATGCGATTTTATCTTTAGATATTCCGTGGGCTCATAGACTTTTTGTTATTAAAAAAAATTTGTGGCACTTTTTATATCCCGGAATCTGCTTTTATAGCTGTATGGAAAACAAGTACTTTTTCAGGTTGAAAGATACCCTGTTTACCAATTGTCCTCCTTTGCGCTTTCGTTATTTCAGGTATGGCGTGAATTTGATCATGACGGCAATGGTGTTATTGACAGCAGTGAGCTACAGGTAAGCTTTTTTCTTTTACTGAGCAAAACCTAGGCATTCCTGGCAAAACTAATACACACATCTAACGGACTTATGAATGAAGACAAGATAAAGGAATTTGCTGAAATTATTGTAAGTCATCGCAGCAACGTTTCATTATAATATCTCCTGAAATTTATTTTTATGTCGATGAAAATGACAAAACGACAAAATTCAAAACAGCCTTCATAATAGTATACATGCAAAATTATTTTTATTCCTTAAATTGATAAATTAAAACGTAGACCTATCACTCTACGCACGATAGTTTAATTCGTATGCGGCACAAGAGCATGCAAGTAATGTTTATGTCGGTGCCTTTATTTTTGAAAGCCTATAGAATTTCTGAACGGTCATCTTAGTATATTTGAGTTATATAAGTAAACATTGCATCTGAGTTTCAGTGCATGATATGTTTGCAGACAGTTAAAGAAATGCTTTTTTTATAAGGAATAAGAAGGCACTTTTTTGCTATTGAAAATTGATTACCTAAAATTTTTTTTACTTTGGTAAAAAACTGAAACCCAAATAAATAGATAATAAAAATACATTATTTCTAATTATTCCTGTGTCACAATGCCAAACAGCCTTAACCTATTGAATTTTAAAAAATGCTAATTATTACTATTTAATTAAAACCTTCGGCCTATTTTTGTGGATGGCAGAGAGACTAAGAATGTAAAATAGACTAAATTCAGAGTTCTTTTAGCTGTTTACTTAGGATAACTATGATTTTTTTGCAATTTAACGCAGATCATTTACGCAAAAGCATCATTTAACGGACCTGAGTAAATTAATCTTAACAGTTCCTAAGAGACCTTTGTTGATAACTCAGGGGTTTATAGATGCTTAAGGATAAACGAATATTGACTAAAAAATGTGAAAATAAGACAAGTATATATGTTTTATAGAAAATTATTCGCTTTAAAATAATAAAAATAAAAGAATCGTCACAACAATCAAAATGCTTTTGCTTTTTTAGATCCGATACTTCGACAAAAACAATGATGGCACTTTACAACTGAGCGAAATGTCGAGGTTCGTTAAATTTATGGGCTATTTTTGCATTCAACCATAATCCTTTGAATGTGCAAAATCGTTTTTTCCGCCTGCGATAGTCTTTTTTTGCTTGAGCTGATCAAGTTGTCTTTTATGACTTATTTTAACGAGACACTTGATTAACGGTTGGTCATAACGATTAGGCGAATATACAACAGTAACAAAAACACATGATTATGACTGCCCTTTCTCCAGTTATGCTTAAATATTCTTTTTTCTGACCTTGCACCTAATAAACACAATGCTCATTTAACAGGCTTCTACCGACAAGAAAGAACATCATCGGCAACTGCACTTTCAAAGTAAGATCATTATTTATTATCCTTACGTCAACAATAGGAAATCTCTGAAAAGGAACTGGACCGCATTTTTGACTTTTACGATCAGGTAAGTATTATTGGCAAGTAATTCATATATTTTTGATTTATTTTTTGTAAGTTTTTATGTGAATCGTATTGGTCAGAATAGCTTGTGAACTATCTGACGATAAGATATCGACGTACTTGTTGCATAAATTGACTTCAGGAAATATATCTAACAGAACTAGGGTAGAGTAAAATGTTTATTTCTCGCTAAGATAGAGTAAAGCTGGCAGACCTCGGTTAGTACATTCAACATAACTTTTCAAGGCACACACGTTTTCGTCAGAGTTATCGATATTGCGTGTACACCCACGGCCATTGTTAGTCAAAATATACCAAAAACGCACACTTTTGCCCTCAAAATCGTCGGATTTCTAGGCGAAACTCAATGGAATAATCTAACAAGCGTTTCCATAGTTAAATGTAGAAAGAAATGTAGGGCGTCGATAGGCCGCTTCGAAAAGTTATTTAATATACAGAGCTGTTTCCTGTAAAAAACAATGCGAATTTTCAGGATTAACTTCCCCAGAGTATTATTGAATTTAAGGTCCGTCATACTTATTATTTCTACTCAAGGTAATCGAGGTTGGTATAATTTAAAGAAGTTCCATCTTCGGAGGGTTTAGTTTTCATCCGACAGGGACGCTGCAGAAAAGAGGAGTGGCAAGCCAGTGCCTGCTAACAACGCAAGCTGTGTCTAAAAGCAGTTAGCTCTGTTCACTTTAAAAACAAGGTATACCACAACCTATCCCTAGAATTATAACCTTGTGTAGAGTAACTTACTCTGTTTCTAACTTGCAGCTTCTACTTTCTACCCACAAAGTTTATTGCCTGCCAGTTGGGAAGTTTTAAACATTTAATGGTTCATTAGGGACCAAAATTACTTTATAAATATACAGAACCACAACCTTAAAATTGTGCTATCGTTTTAATGTCCAAACAATTTTCCATTGTGTAGCCTTTAATGACATCCACAATTTAGGACCTATGCAAAATCTATTTGTTTTCAAGTTTGAAATGAAATACATATTTAGAGATAACTTAACTCGTACGTAGAAATACGTCCTATGGAATAATAGTAATACTTTGTGTTATTTAAGCTCCAGACATCGACGTGTTGTTTTATAATTATTTAATATAATGAAACTCAAGGTCATTTATCTGAGATTTTTAGGTTGGTTTGGCAGATTTGCTTGATATGAGTTGACCAAAGTGTAAAAAAATCAAGGCGTTTGGCGGAATTTGAACCCGCGCATCAGAGAAAGCCTTTGCCTTTGGCGTGAAGCGAGCGTTTTCAGCTTAGTGGTAGAGCATTAGCCACTGGCAAAGGTTTTTTCTGGTGCGCGGGTTCACATTCCGCCTAACGCTTAGAGTTTTTCACACTTGGGCTAACTCAAATTAAGTAAATCTGCCCAACCAACTTAATAATTAAGTCAGCCTAGTAGTCATTCTGGTGGATTTTAGATGATTGCTTAGGAAATCCTGCTTGGACAGTCAACTTGATCCCGTATTGGTGGATTCCATATGAACGAGAAGTTGAGCGGGTAATGTCGATCCAAGTGTGATTAAAATAATGGCGTGAAGCCGGCGTTTGTAGCTTAGTGGTAAAGCATTAGCCTCCAGCAAAGGCTTTCTCTGATACGTGGGTTAAATCCCGCCAAACGCCTTGAGTTTTTCATACATGAGTCAATTCCAATATCTAAAACTGATCATTACCTATCACAGTCATTTGGTAAGCATATAATTGCACCATGTTAAAGATATTAATTATTTTCTCAATATGTGTGGTGTCCCAAATTCTTAAATTTTATTCTTGATGCCCTATTTCGGGCATTTTTTGTTTAAATTCATGTTTGCTTTTGAAAATAAATGGCATTTACCTTTTTAAGGATCACAATGGAGTGATCGAAAATACTGAATTTGAAGGACTCGTGAAGGACATTATGGAGAGCGTAAAAGACGTACGTATTGACGTAATGTCAACCTTTATTATTTGTAAGGCTTAACGTTTGCAATAACGTTATGACCGAGGTTACTTTAGGGCTTTAAGTAGGACATAGGTATAGGTATTTCGTACTCACCTATTTTATCGCTTAAGTGATTGAAATTAAACCTTTCTATTTGGCAAACAAATAGAAAAGATCAAACTTGAATCGTACTATATCCTCAAATTTGGATTGATAGGGAAAATTGAAACAATTTGAGCTTTCAGAGAAAACTTGGATCATAAATCGCATACTTCGATTTACCTAGACGCAAATAGAAGACAGCTCATGGAAGTAATATATAAGCAAACGTTTTCGTATTTAAAATGTTTTGGCAACTGGCGTTTCGAATTTGAGCCAAGTCCTTTAATCCTGCAATGACCACACATCGTACTAAAATTAAAATCATGACGAAATATGTTGAAGTGATGAAACTAGTTCGCAAAACGTAACTTGTGCATCTTTAGTATTTTGTTCAGAATCACCATTTTATAAAAATCAGCGAAATGACAAATCATAAATGGAAAATTCTTGTTCGCTTACAACTCGTATTTTTTTCATCAAGAAACGCATTTGAGGCTATCTAGGGTACTGCATTAACATATATTTATGTTGTTCTTGAAAAATTGGGGAACATCTTGTGATTTTCCAGATTTTTTGGCAATTTGACGTTAATGTATCGTACTTTCTATAAATAAATTAACCGCTATAGTCCGCTATTAGATTTCCTTTGTATATGGACGGTCATGGATGTAATATTTTAAACGTCGTCGTCTATATAGGAACCTTCCTTTTCGATAACAAATATAAGCAATTTAAACAAAGTCAAACTTAGATTGATCTAACAACTTTCACGGTAAGTAACCTCTCTAGAAGCCTATCGAATAATGTATTTCGTTAATGCGTATCTGCTTGCGTCCCATTTTTCCAAGATAGTGCCAAGGAAAATTGAAGAAAAACCACTGTCTTTGAATTTTCACATAATTGGTTATAACTCTTCTGCTGAAGATGAAATAGCTCACCTTTCCTATTAAAGTGAAGTGTGTTTGGCAATTTAGTCCTTTACGGCGCCATTACAATATGTCACAGATTTCATAGAGTGCAAACACGAATACCCATCCGTTTGTTTCTCTCTAAATTATGATGTGGCGTAGACTTTGTTTTAAAACCGTGCATTTTGTTACATTTTTTAAATCTTAACATAGCTTTTGGTGGGAGTATAGCACTGCGGTAGATAACGGTCTTAATTGTCGATGAGGTAAAAAGCGATCGCAAATACTCAGTGGGAACCACGTCAGACGTTTGCAAATGCTAATTTAAAAATATTCATTTTTAACTGGTTTACAAAAAACCGTGTCATTCCTCACACCCATCTTTACCTGATTTTACTTTAGTTAATTTAACTTTATAGGTAAATGCGCAAACACGATAAATATCATCGTGGGCATATCAAATTGCATAGAAAAGATTTTTATTTTCCTGTGACATCCCATTTTGCTGCAATCCTAATTCTTATCTTTAGACAAAGAGAATCACTAAGGCTGAGCCTCAACCTCACTCAAAAAGTTAAAATATCAAACTGCTAACTGCTAACTATATTTTAAATACCACCATTGCATTGCATTTCGTTGCCCATAAGTGCCTTGAAGAGAAAAATAATTCACTCGTTTTTGAATTTATGTTAGAATTACGAATTAAAGGACCTGGAAGAATATAAAAATCTGCTTCTTCAACAGTGGGACGAAAACGCCGATGGAAAAATTAGCAAGGACGAGTTGAAACTGCTTCTTCTGCATGATCACGCGTCGACCATCAAAAAGTAAAGTGAATTACCTTCAAGACTTGTGGGACAGTAAGATGCCAAGATGTCTTTGATCGTTACCCACGATTTTCAACTTGTCAAGCAGTTTCAGGCCGGTACATTTGCTACTCATTTTTTCCCGTAATTTATGCTCCAATACTCCCAATGTCCCCACCTGTGTTCTTCTTTGTTGGACCCAAATAAATCATGTAACGCTGCTGCATTATAAATGTTGACATGAAGCTCGGTTAAACACATTTTGCACCATCCCTGTATATCCACTACTTCTCTTATTCCATTTAATTCTTATCTCGTAGCTCACATTGTTATATTTCTAAAGCCTATGTTTATTTAAATGTCACATTTGATCTTATCATTAGTAAGTTTCTGTTCAATCAATTTAAGTACAGTTGAAAACATTAAAATTATATCATGTGAAAACATGCACCTACTGTGTTATTTCATGTTGGGATACTGCTTTCAAAATTATTCTGACCAATGTGGTTGCAGTATTCTGCTTTCTCATTAAGTGCATCCCGAAGTACGTTTTTTGACAACGTGACACTGCAATTTCATTCAATACGGCCAGGGTGTGGCATTTAGTTTGTGTGCGGTATTTTCATTGAACATACCCGAAAATATGAATTTTAACCGTTTTAGCAGACAAAGTTGTGAGGCTTATGTAGCTGTGCGAAGAGTCAAATGTCTTCGAGACAAGTCCCACAGCATACATTTTGCGTCCTTTAATACGTGACAGTTTGAACATCAGCTTTGACGACTTCCATGGTAAGATCCGCAACACCTAAGTGCAGAGACAGGGATATGCGCGTGAAATCGTTTTAAGTGATAGTAGACTTCTGATGCACCTACCGCTTTATCTCTGCTCTCTCATCCACATCCACGGTGTCAAGACGGACTCAAGAACAGGAGAGCCAAGATCGCACGTAGTTGGCTGGCGAAGCCGATACCATCCCTAGGCCTGTCACCGCATCTGGCTAGGATCGCAGCTGGGTGAGTTGGCTATAAGGCCACATTAAGCAGAATCCATTGAAATCTGGTTCTTAGTCTGTCAGGCCCCGCAACACAATACCCACTGGTCTGACGGCGCACATCGACATTCCCGTCAGTAAACAACCACTAAAACCACCATTTCTAGCGCAGCTTAATAAAATAAAGCGCATCAGGTTGCTTTTAGTGAGGAGAATGCGCTAAGCCGTTGAATTCCTCCTCCTCCGGCATTAGACTACCATCCACACTGGTCACTTGGCTGCAATAGGATGTGCGCAGTGGACGTAAAGTCGAGAAAAACCCGTATGCGTGAGCAGCAGCATGATATGGGCCCCGTGACACACATATCACGATTTACACAAATGAGGGATAAGGAGAGGCTGTCACTGTCTGACGGCCTGTCCATTTATCTTGCATAAACCAAACGGCACACACAGGGAAGATTTTCTTTTTCGGGAGTGCGTCAGCCGGCAGCGTGCTACTTCTTACTCTAACACCACTTTAAACACGAGCCAAAAGCATTGACTTAACAGACATCCATAGCTAGCGTGAAACGTTTATCTAACTGTTCAAAATAATCCAAACGTGAGCATCAAGCATAATCCCAATTTATCCGCAAAAAAGTCCGAAAAATGAGCAGTTCCTTTTCTCCTGTCCTGTTTCGGGGGCCCTGAAGCTCATCCTTAGCGTTAAGGCTATTTTTGCATCTGGAAAATCCACCATCTCCATATATTTATATGAGCTTCCTTTTTACTCCTCGTATCAGCCGCATCAAGCCTACTCACCTGCTGTAGAATATGTTGGCAAATAAGGGCAAGTTGCAGGCACCCATCAGGTACCTTATTATTTCAGAAGGAAACTTCACAAAGCGCATAGCCTGCAATTTTTTATGAAGTCCTTATTTCACACCCTGTTTGTTGCAAAGTATTTTTGCCCATCTTCACCATTTTAAGGACAAGAACCTAACCACCTTACGGAACTTCTTTGCATGGCAAAGTTTGAAGCATTTTTAAATGTCGAAATTTTTTGAAAATTTTCACGAAGTAGCTGTGAGTTTAGCGCACTAAGCTTATTGTGGACACAAAATTGAACAATATTTTCACTGCCAGCTTATTCAAATGTATTAGTTTAAACATATATTGCTCAGTTTGAGAAAATATAAATAAAAAAACTCTCCTTTGCATGCCATTCTTTAAAGTTCCTTGAAAATTATTGCGCCAATAAATAGTAAAAAGGGGCCCCTTGCAAGCTACATTTATTTACCAGAAACCTCAAAAATGCTGGATAATCCAGAAGTGGGCTGAGCTCCTGATAGCTGCTATATGGTGAAACACAAAATCGGCAACACAATTGCATCTAACGTTTGCAATAGAATCTGTGGTGTTCTTGTAATACATTGCTCAGAAAAGGTGTACTACTGCTGGCGGTCTGCAGCTAGCTTCCCAAATATGACGCGGGGTGTCCCGCAACAGTTAGTGATTTCAGCTAAGTTCCGAAGGATTAGCTCAAATTTGGCGCATTTCTTGCACAAAAAAGTAAAGTAATTGATATGGGAAGGTTAACGTTTCATTGAGGCTTTGTTGTTAGGCTTAGCGTTTCTGATTACCTGGAGGATTCTGCAAAAAAATTCTTTAGGTGGAACAAGCGACGGGATACCGTTCAGGTAGCGCCTGTAGTAGGTAAAATTTGAAAACAGCGTGTGTAGCAGAATTTAATGGCACCATAAATTTCGCGAATGCTCATCAGCCGCTTCCGCTCGCTGCATAAACAGAATAACGAATGATAAATTACAGAATTGAATTCATACAGAAAAATCGATCCAAAACATCAAGGTCACTTGAGAGAGCCAAGAGGCAATCAATAAAGTAGGAATTCAAACATTGTGGGCAGCAAAAACGCAGATAACTGTCTAAGGCAAAAACATCTAAGGCAAAAAAGGTGGGAAGGGGGTGGGTAAACAAGGAGCCGGTGCTACCACGGCAGGGTTAGGTTCACCACATGCTCCAGTTGTTTACATAGGTCAGGTTTAAACCGCCTTATGTATGCTGCCTCCAGGTAGCGTAAGATGCGAGTTGTTCGTGCCCGAACAAGTACTCGAGAGGATGTTTTAGGATCAACAGAATGACCCGTATCCATAAGTGTTCAGTGATAGAAGAACGGGGAGTCCTATTCTCCTGTCTTAATAACCAACTCGGCAAGTGCTCTTTTGCTCTGGCTGCCAATTGCCGTTGTGTTCGTCCTATGTACTTGCATCCGCAAGTGCATGTAAATTGGTAAACAACATTAGAAGTGGCGTACAACGGCAGGGCATCCTTCGCAGTTGGAATAGGAAGGGTCTTCACCGAGTTGCGAAATACAAGCTCAGCTGCAAAATAGGTCCTTTCAATGGTATTGCCTAAACGTCTCATGATGGTGTTTAAGGTGTTGTCCCCCTTAAATGGCAATGAAATGAAAACAGGCTTTTTTGGAGCTGATTGTTCTATAACCTTTTGCCGTAAGGGTTTACTATTCTTTTCAATAAAGTGAGCTGGATAACCACGTTTGAGAAGAGTTTCCTTGAGGCTTGCAATTTCTGCATCCAGTGTATCCATTGAGCAGATTTTGCTTGTCCTCTGGAAGAGGGTGCAAACTAAGTTACGTTTCCATTGTAAGGGGACAAAACTTAGATAATGCAAATAATGCCCTCTCCATGTATTCTTATGGAAAACTCTTCGCGTTATAGAGCCATCTTTCTGCCTAGTCATGTGAAAGTCTAAGAAAGAAAGCTGGTTTCCACGTTCCACTTCCATCGTAAATTTCATTTTTGGATGTAAACTGTTCATTGTTAACAGTAGTTTCTTAGCTTCCTTTATGTTTTTAACAATTGCAAAGATGTCATCCACATATCTTCTATAGAGTGCTGTACTTTTCAATGTGGAAGTTACTTTTTCTTCGAGGTGACCCATAAATATATCTGCAAAGGTAGGACCAAGAGGACTTCCCATTGCCACTCCGTCAACTTGTCTATACAGTTGGCGATTAAATAGGAACTGAACATTCTTTGTACATAATTCTAAGGATTCTCGTAATATGTCAGGGGGCAGGCGAGTTTCAGAAGCATATGCACAAATGATATCAATTGTTTTTATCCAGGGGCACGTTGGTAAATAGTGACTCAACGTCCAAAGATATCATATATCTGCCTGCAATATTTTGATGACTAATTTCATCGACAAATTGGAAACTGTCTCTCAGCGTGTACGTCGAGAATCTATTGCGAATTGGTTCTAGTTTTTTTACTAGCCAACGCGCTAGTCTGTGAAATGGTGAATTGGACATGGAAATGATAGGTGGTAAAGGGATATCCTTTTTGTGAGTTTTAGGTAATCCGTATAGTCGCGGAATATAGGAACCCTTGGGTTTTAAATATAGTCCTGTTTTGGTGTCTAACAAATTATTATCCATCAAAAGCTTGATGGTCTTCCTAAAACATCCTTCCGAGTACTTGTTTGGGCACGAACAACTCGCATCTTACGCTACCTGGAGGCAGCATACATAAGGCGGTTTAAACCTGACCTATGTAAACAACTGGAGCATGTGGTGAACCTAACCCTGCCGTGGTAGCACCGGCTCCTTGTTTACCCACCCCGTTCCCACCTTTGTTGCCTTAGATGTTTTTGCCTTAGACAGTTTACTGCGTTTTTGCTGCCCACAATGTTTGAATTCCTACTTTATTGATTGCCTCTTGGCTCTCTCAAGTGACCTTGATGTTTTGGATCAATTTTTCTGTATGAATTCAATTCTGTAATTTATCCTTCGTTATTCTGTTTATGCAGCGAGCGGAAGCGGCTGATGAGCGCTCGCGAAATTTATGGTGCCATTAAATTCTGCTACACACGCTGTTTTCAAATTTGTACCTGGGAAACGTTGTTTCAAATTTCTGTAGGTAAAATCGTTTATTCGAGGATAAAATTGTATAGCATCCAGCTTGCCCGTAAATATATTTGCCAGAAGCGGACCAAGGGGCTAGCCCATTCCCATATATGTGCATATAAAGTCCTGAAACAATTTATCCAAACCAAAATTATGCTTGCCATTTTAACTTTTGAACATCTTGTGTACACGGCAGCTGACACACCTTTATAAAAATAACCAGTTTTATTTTTACCGAAAGCTTATAACCTCAAACCTCATTGCCAGATAGTAAATAGAGCTAAATTTTACATTAAAATGTCGCTTTTTCTACATCGAATAACAATTTCCACGAGAAGAACTACATTCATTTCGAGGTTTCTAAGGCCATTTCTTCGACAATCTATATTTATTTTTCGTATTGTGCAAACGAATGCGAGCGTACATTTATCAGCCACCATATGTTAATTATCTTAAAGCGCTGTAAGGAGAAACAAAACTCTATGGTTAAAAAACAGATGTATAAGTTCGTCAATACAGTAGATGCCAAAGATCATGCAACATTTCGAAATGTGTGAAAGACTGATACTTCTTTACTAATCGCAATTGACTCAAGTTGTGATACTGATTATCGTGTAGTCTATTCTGAAGCCATTTCAGTCAGGATATGATGCGGGCTTTTTAACGAGCTTTGCTTTGAACACTAGCAAAACGAATCTATTGTAACAACTGGCTAATTAAATAGTATATCTACTGTCATTTATTTTGACTGCCTTTATAAATTCAATTATATTTTATAGAAAACATGCACGAAAAAATATTTCTGGCACTTGTTTGATCGAAAATTATGCCTTCTTTAAATTTTATACTCACGTAAAAGATAGCTTACGGTTTTACAAAAGCTGCTCATTTGCCGAATAATTTTCTAAATGACTAACTGCTACACTCAAATTCAAGGTTTAAATCTGTGCACCATGTATATCCTGTTAAAGGAATTGAAAATTTTGCGCCTACAGTTTGAGGTAGAAGCCACACAGAAGTCATAAAAAAATAAAATAGAGTTGGAATTTATTTTATACAGTATAGGCAGCAATAATAAAATGACGTATAGGATGTTTAATGAATGAAGACCCCAGACTGAAATGAATTCCGAATATACTACACATTAATCAGTATCAAAACTTAGGTAAATGCATATTAGCGAAACGGTATCAGTTTTCCGCATGTGGCGAAATGTTGTATGATCTTCGACGTCTTCTCTATATTTCCTTTTGCATGTACAGTTTGGCATACACAGGAAGGACTATCCTTCATGAATAAATGATACCAAAAACCCAAAAAATGTGGATGGTGATTATACTTAGGGCGAAACCAAACATAAATTTTATTTTTCCATTAATAACGAGATAAATATCTCACTTGAAATAAACATTCAAAATGGTTGCCTTGTCCATAAAAACGCCGATGAATGAGGAAACATCGGCCATCACGTACCAAGAGTGAAGTACCTCTTATATTAAATAGCGTGCCATTATTCGAGATTTATTTTCACCTATAGGCTTTCACAGCATACTTTGAGGTCACTCATGCTTAAAATACAATTCCATATTTACTAGGGGCAATAATGTGCTTCTTGCTTTTGTGTTGAACTAAAGTGAATATTGACATGATAAAACGTTAGACAAAGGAAACTCTTTAAGTAAAAAAATTGAGTAACCAAGCCAAAATTATTGTCACCTACTGCTATCGAAATCATAATGGCGTATTGTAAAGCTTGGCATGCCAAAGTGAAAATTGCGTTACCATTTGTCTTCATGTAAATTAAATCTTTCGCAAGAAAGCATTCGGATGAAATAGCATGCTGGAAATAGAATTTTAGCAGTAGATTAGTGTAAAAGCTATAGGCTAGGGCCTAGACGAAAGTTGATAAGGTTGTGCCCAATTGTTCATGGGGCTTCAAAGAAGAGGGCTATCCTTGGCAATATTAAGGTGACTCGGTAGAAGAACTCTCTTGAATGACAGTCAGTTTACACATGGAAACTTGTGTTCCTAACAAACGAGATTAGGGAAATAATTTATGTACTTAAACTTATGCAGTCTCCGGTAGGGTTATCTTTTCTTCTAGATTTCAAAATAAACCTTATCCCGACTTAAGCCATCTTCTTACGCAAAGCCTTAAAACCTCACCTGCCTTAGGTGCAAACTTTACTTTCACCTTCACCCTGCATGAATTCTCAGCGTTCTGGAAATTATCAAAGGTTCACCGAAATAGCGAGCTTTCTCATCCATAATCTCTAGACAGATCGAGTTAATTAAGCTAAACCATCTGAGGAATAAAAAATAATCAACTAAATGTCTTGCCCACATGTGTTACTGCCCCATGAAATGTGCCTACTAAGAATGAAAAACGGAAGACAAACGAAAAAAATATTTTCCGAGAGTAATGTTTACCTTACATTGAAGGCTTATTGTGGAGTATTTACAAATGGTGGCTCATGTAGTTTTGGAGCTCACAGGTAGAACATATTGTGGCATATGTGAACTATTTGGCCATACCGTGCAAGTCAGTTTATCCCCATGATGATAGAAACAGAGTGTTGCCTGGCTAGATACGCCAAAACACACAAACATGTCTGCAAATAATTTATGGTTTAATATTTCTCTCCTGAATAAGTTACGTTCGAAAAGCAAATGTAAAAGTCATGTTGAATAGACCACAATTAATTCATCAATTAAAAAACAACTGAGAAAATTTTTTATCACGCAATGCAGACTTTTAGAGGTGTACATTTGAGACGACATCATACAAGCCGGGACAAGTAGTAGATAGCGCATCTCATAAAACAATCATCAAAGTGCTCAGGTGTTTTATACTTTATGCGTTGCGTGTCTTGACGCATAATATCGTATAAATAAATCGTAAAATATTTCACGTAATGTAGCACTCGGATTTTGAAATGCATGCCTTTACAAAAGCCAGCAAAACTTTCGTTCTTCGAAAGCGACCGTTGCGTTTTTTGAAGTTAAACAGTGTTTTTAACTGAAACATATGTTTTATGAAATCTATTATAAAACAGTTACTTCTGGCCATCTTTTAAGCCAATTATTACTAATAAAAATATACACTGAGCAAAGATAAAGTTTGTATTAAACATGTTGCACGTACAGGTTCACTTTATAAACGTGAAGCGTTTCTCCATCTTAGCTTATATCTGTAGGTGTGTTCAAGTTTCCCATGGAGTCTGCAACGTACTAAACACACATTGAAACATTTTTTGACAATATGTTACATCAAGTGGAATTTCTCTGACTCTTAACCAGCCTCCCTCCCCCGAACACGCGGCCCATAGTCCAAACGCTAACATTCCCCTCCCCTCACTAGCACAAACTATCGCCGCGGGTGTCACGTCACCATCCCCCTTTCACCCAATCCCTCCCCCGTCCGTTTTATACTCTGCCTCCAAAACCTCTAGTGTGACATTCCCAGCCCTCACTTTTAATTTAGTCTGACGACGAACACGTGATACTTGTTCGAAACTTCACGAGTACAACTCGATTTTCCGAAGATCTTCTTTCTTTTCATCAAATCATCAAGGAATGCAACTTACTTCACTTATCCAACGCTTATCTTGACTAGACGTTAAGAAAAATTCGCACAGAAGCTGGCAATGTCATACGAACAACTCTACTTCCTTCACCACTTTCGCGACTTCAACATCCTTCCGAAATCTTTCCGATTTAAGCCAACTCTACTTAATGAGACCGGAAGACTACTCGCACACAAATACGGATTTCGGGTTTTAAGAGCTATTATATCCGATGTTCATCACCGTATTTGCCGTTTCGAAGCAACCATCAACGACCTCAGAAGCCAATGTGCTTCATGTTTGCCTAAAAATATTTTCGAAGAGGTACTGAAAAGAATAAATGCCACCACAAAGGATGCCAGAAGGAAGAAGCGAGCCAACTTACACGATAAACTCAAATCACTTTTCCCTCTCACTTATGAAAGCAACATGTGGAAGAGAGTCGTCAACCTATCACGAAGGGTCCTCAAATCTGCTTAATTAAACCTCCTGTCAAAATGAATAAAATTCAGCCATGCCGATGCGACACCGACTAACTATCTAGCCAATCTCGAGTCCCTTCTACTGGCCTCCACCATCCCTGACGAGATGCGTGCGGATATACGTAGCTGCGCAACAGGTCTACTCCAGCAGAGGGAACACCAAATCCTAGCTATCGAGGAGAGAAAGG
Organism: Ligula intestinalis; assembly: GCA_036362985.1. Taxonomy (NCBI): domain Eukaryota; kingdom Metazoa; phylum Platyhelminthes; class Cestoda; order Diphyllobothriidea; family Diphyllobothriidae; genus Ligula; species Ligula intestinalis. Next base: position 48,810,429 of record JAYGXS010000003.1, read on the forward strand.
GGCAACTCTCATTGAAGGCTGATGACAGTATAATCATTGTGCCCGCTGAAAAAGGTGGGGCCTGTCGTCATGGACAAGACCGACTACGTCAGCAAGGCAAACCAAGTCTTCAATGACTTAGAGGCGTACACACCACTCGATGCGGACCCAACTAAAAAGCAGACCGCTGTTATAAAGAAGAAGGTGAACGAACTCTCTCGGTTGAAACTCATCACCCCCGGGGATGCCAAATTTATCAACCTTAGCGAACCTCGTATCGCACATGTGTATGGCCTTCCAAAAGTGCACAAGGCTGATGCGCCATTGAGGATGATATTGCCACTAATTGGATCCCCCACCTACAACCTCGCCAAATGGCTTTGCAGAAAACTAAAGCACCTGAGTGATGGATCGCAATGCAACAACAAAACTCACAGGCATTCCTGCATAGAATGCAAGGACTTCAAGTAAGTCCTGACAAATGTATTATGTCATTCCACGTTGCTGCTCTTTACCGCACGTTTTGACCATCGAAAGTATAGAGCGGCGCCTAGATGAAAATCCTATCGATATTCCGAAAGAACACGTGTTGGACATGCTTAAGCTCTGTCTCAATAACGATTGTCAATTCGATGGCAAGTACCATCAGCAGGTAAAGGCTACCCCAATGGGCTCGCCATTATCGGGTCTACTGGCCGAGCTAGACTTACAGAGACTAGAGGAGGAGGTTTATCGAGCTGAAAAACTAAAAATGTGGCTCCGCTACGTAGACGACACATTCGTCGTCATAAAGACTTGCGATGTCGAACGGCTGCACCAGAGTCTAAATTGGGTCTTTTCAGAAATACAATTTACCCGCGAAGGGGCAGCAGGAGACACCCTCCCATTCCTTGACGTGAGGAAACAAAAACTCGCAGATGGCGAACTCGCAACAAACGTCTACCGAAACGACTCCACTGCAGAAATCCTCCTTAACTATAGGAGTACCTACCCTGCGGCCCATAAAAGAAGCTGTGTTCGCACTCTTTTCCAACGGGCCCACCGTTATGGCAGTTACGATGATTTGCTCAAGAGAGAACTAACGTACTTGTACAAATTTTTCCGAGCCAACGGATATCCGACAAGCTTTGTCAAGAATTGCCTTAGACGTAGGGATCAAGCACAAAACCTCCCTCCCAACGATGTTTCATTGCCACGGAAATTTTATTTTTCACCCTACACGAATTGAGTATCTGAAACCATCCCTCTGCAACTAAGTCGCTTTGGCATCTCCGTTACCCACAAGTTCGCAACCTCACTGCATGCAAGCTTATATCGAGTAAAGGATGCTCTTCCCGTGGGACAACTAAGTAACGTCGTTTACCGTATACCGTGTGCTGGTTGCCCTTGCGTTTATCTTGGCCAAACAGGCCGACGCCTTGAGACTCGCATCAAGGAACACAAGTCAGCCGTTCGCCTACGGAACCATTTATCCCTCGAATTTGCACACTCCATTGAGTGTGATCACCGCTTCAATTGGGATGCCACCAACGTGATTGCAATGGCTAATGCGCGACAAGCGAGGGAATTCCTTGAAGCTTGGCACTCGAATCCGGCTACTATAAACAGGCACGTAGAGCTTGACTCACACTATACCGGGTTTCGTGCATGGTCTACTAATCTGGACACAGCCTAGAGCAACAACTGGCTCTCTGTGCCCGGTCAAGTGGAATTTCTCTGACTCTCAACCAGTCCCCCCCTCCCCCGAACACGCGGCCCATAGTCCAAACGCTAACATCCCCCTCCTCTTACTCGCACAACCTATCGTCGCGGCTGTCACGTCACCATAATCTTTCCACCCAATCTCCCCTTCCCTCCCTTTTCCGTTGTAACTTCTGCCTCTAAAACCTCTAGTGCGACATTCCCAGCCCTCACTTTTAATTAAGTCTGACCACGAACACGTGATACTTGTTCGAAAATTCACGTAAGCATCTTGATTTTCTGAAGATCTTCTTTCTTTTCATATCACATCTTATCAGTAGCGTAAACAATCATATTAATTTTAAAATCAAACGTGTGTAGCTTATAAATTGGAGAAATTTTATGCAAATGTACAGCGAGGACTGGCTAAACTATATCAGAAACCTTAAATATCAGCTTTAGTCTACAGTACCCCTTTTTAAGCATTGCGCGCAGTGAACACGTAAAGTACTACAATGTATGTAGTTAAATGTAGAGCTATTCGTACGTAACCTCAAGCATCTGTACACAAATACAGTTGTCGAACTTGGGCATTTGAGCAGCCATTTTTACTTGCCCTCCATTCACGTGGGATTCCTTTAATTTATACTACGCTCTCTTCTTCTCTGCTTCAATTCTCTGAACTATGCGGTCCCCTTAAAAAGACAAAAGCACCTTTTGGATGAACGTAAACTAACCGCTTTTTTTCACAGAGAGTCGATGACAATAATTGTTGCATTTTGTGCTCTATGTGCCACATTGGTGATTTAAAAAATGAGTTCGATCATATTCTTTCCATCAAAAATCCATACGAGGAAAAAACAAGAAAAGACTCTGCTTTTGGCAAAATGAGCCCAAACTTAAACCAAAACAAAGCATTCCTATTACGCATTCTTGTAGACAAATTGGAAATCGCTGTTCAACAAAACAATAGAAATTCAACTACATCTGCCAAAAAAAGAGCAGTGTATGACTGAAATGTAGGACTGAAGTTAAACCATGATATTTAATCGCAAACTGTTACACTGCCGTCTTTTGTTACTTTCGTAAGGACCAAAAATCCCTATCGTGCAGTCCGTTTGATTTTCTGTCATAAATTGCACCGTACATCGGCATATGAGCATTCAATTCTCCCATTCCTTGTTCGCTACTTCACGTGAAAATAAGCGAAGTTGATATTAGAACCTTTTCCGTAAGGGATGTGGATTTCACGTAAATACCTTGAACTGTTTGACTGGTTTATAAAATTATCCCTTGGTCTCAGCAAATGGAACCATTTTTCCTGAAAGCCTTCGATGTTCACCCTCCAAATAAATTGTATTCCTCTCTATCGTATTGACCTTTTAGGACTCTATCGAATATGATTTTATTGGTGGTCAACATAAAATGCCTAAAAATGCAGGCATAGTGAATTGTCGGTCGCTCATTTCTTAGTATAATGTTCAAAGGTGAGCAATAGCACAAGTCTGCAAAGTTAGTTCACTCTAACAAAAACCGTATTCTGTTATCTCAGGGTCTGTTTTCGGAACTGCGATTTCCCCTCATTACGTGCCTTCGGTCAGAATTATGTGAGAAGGAGAATTCAACTTTGTGGAACATGACTAGCAACAACCTGACGAAAACACCCGCTTTAAAGTGGTGAATGAAAATTTGAAATGACGTGAGAGGAAATGGGTGAAAACGGAGACATTTCATAATTTATGGGGACACCATAAATAAGACAACGTGCTGTCGAAAAACGACGATGTGCCAGACGTGTTTGTCGAAGCATCGTAGCCTTTACATTAGTCGAATAGTCAGGAAAAACCACAAAGCATTAATAATTTATTTTGATTTCTATGTTCACAGTGACATAGAACGTCAAAATTTAAGGTGGGAACCACTGACGAAAATAATGTTTTTGCTTTAAGTCGAACGATATTCAGGTTTAAAATTTCAAATTCTTTGAAAAGGAAATGTATTTAGGTTACACAAGCATTAATTTAGGGAAAAAATGGCCAAGTGAGGTAACATTTGACACCATTATTAAAATGTTCAGTTCTCTCACACAAGCTTAGCATCGAATTTGACTATTAACTTATTCAGCAAGCCCTTAGTCTATCATTCTAAACTCTTACTATATCGGCCAATCTTAACATCGAATTTTCCAGAAAAGTGTGTTCAACCATTTTCCAACTTTCTTCGCCATTCCGACTGCATTTATGCTATTTGTTTCCTGTCGCATATGTTAGTTAGGTAGCATATTCACTAATTCTTTATACGTTTAGGAATTTAACTTTGCTACTTGCGACTGTAGTATATTGATCTGATTACGCTCTTTATGGAAAAAGTCATCCGACGTGCTCTTGTAAAGGTCAAACAGGAAGAACAATTTTGGAGACTGACGACTGAAACGCTAGCAGTAAATCATATGGCTTTCCACTGTTGGAAAACTGAGAGCTATTGTTAAGATACATGTTTGAAAATATCATCACTTTCAGTTTGATGATAGGAACTTAGGCAATAAGAAGACAATGTAAGAAGCATTTTATAATTGTACGGGTTCCACTTCCTATAGTTTTTTCTTTTAATACCGGATGTGGCTTACGAGCGTTGTCTTATATGAAGTTCCTTATTTCTTTCGAGACCCCGGCTTCAACTACCACAGAGAGCAAGATGTAAATTTCGGAACGTCTTTGCATTGCAAAAATTACCTTTACAATTTCAAACTACTTCATTTTTAAGTGAGACGACAAAGTCGCAAAATCCTAAAATGGTAAGTCGAGTCTGTGCAAATATCTCTTATATTCTGTGGCTATCGAGACATATGGATAGGCAAAACATTCCATGCTTTAATTAAATTTATAAGTGCCACTGGTATGTCCACCTTCGAATTATTCCTCGCAGAGAGCTAAGCTGCTTATTATCATTAAGCAAAACAAGCTCTCACAAGGACTGACATTCGTCACTCTATTTTTAATTTGATCGCAATTTGATCTTTAACTACATTATAAGGATTATGCTGGTATTCTTAACAGGTCTGTTTCTTCGGGGAGATATAAAAGACTACATTTTTTCAATGAACTTGCAGAAAGGTATTGTATATATTGGCTAAATTGTGTAGGTAACCATTCGCTCTCAGTACCCGTCGAACATATTGCAATTCAGCAATGTTGTCTTCCGCTTCGTTGCAATGTGTCTCGAAACGCCGGAATAGCGCTCTAACGCAGCTGTGTTTGTGACAGCTTAGGTGGTTGCTGTTGTATTTCAGGACTTGCATAGTGTTGGTTGCTTTCCTGAACACTTAAGTCTTCAGGCCACCATCGTCTTTGCGGCAAACGAGGACATCCAGGAAGGCCAGTTGGTTGTTTTGTTTTTCCTCCATCGTAAATTGAATGTCCGGGAAGACGGCATTTAGACGTTCCTTGAATGTCAGCACCTGATCCCGCTCAAAAACGACAAGGGGGTCATCCATATTCCGAGCCCAGATTTTCGTTCTGTGGTGTCGGAAAACCAGCGACTCCAGCCGTTGCAGGACCGCCTCTGCTATGAGTCCGGAAATGAGTAAACCCATAGGCGTGCCCTTGACCTGCTCGTAGATAGTCCCGTTGAAGTTTAAGTACGTCTTCAGGCAGAAATTTGGGAGCTGGAGTATTTAAGCGTGCTTGAGGCGATTCTCCGTTTTGTCGTATTTCTTTCGTAGGAGTAGTTGGATAGTTTTGACTGCCGGGTCCTGTGGAATAGAAGTAAAAAGGGACATGACGTTAAAGGAAACCATGATATTATTTGCCTGGAGGCTTACCCTTTAGGTTTATCCAATAATTGTGTTGACGACCTGACTGTTGTGTCTGAATCAACGGTCAAGAATTTGAGCCGTCAGTACAGCCACTTCGCCAGTCCGTAGCTTGGAGTTCCTTGAAAAGATACGGTTGGCCGGAGGGTGACACCCTCTTTGTGCACCTTGGGGAGACCATAGAAGCGAACCAGGGCAATTTCTTGCGCTCTCGCCATGCGTCGGTCGATTGGTGATATTGCACCTCAGTACTATATCGCCAACAGCATTGTGTTGATCTCACAGGTCAGCGTTTTCGTGGGGTTGGAGTTGCACGGGACGTAGGACTGACGATCGTCCAACAAAGTTTGAGCTTTATAAATGTAGTCTGTCCTGTCCAATACGACAGTTGACCGCCCCTTGTCCGCCGGCACGATAACGAGGACATTGTGAGCTCTGAGTTCTTTCAGTGCCTTACGTTCGACCTTGGAGATAACGTCACGTGGTCGATGTGCCATGAGGAGGGACGACACTTGATAACGTATGAGGTTTTTCGTTTCGTCCGTTGCTTCTGTTTAGCTCAGAATTGATTTAACAGCAGCAACCATGTTGGCAGGTCTGGCATCAGCTGTGTTGAATGAGGCTCCATGCCTTAACACCTGCATTTTTTCTTCCGTCAGCTTTTTGGATGGCATGTTTCGCACCAGTTTGTCATCTTTGGATAAATTTGGTCGAGATAGCTTGCGTAACTTAATTTAAAGTGCTGCCTCTCACTTCGCTTTGTGGTCTCGGGCTCGTTCGGTCACCCTCTGCTGGAGCAGTTTGGTACCATTCTCGCCAATAAACTTTAAGCACTTCTCCCTCTTTTCGCTGATCCTATGACAGTACTTGCAAAGCCTGCCGTGCTTAAATTCTTTGTGTCTCGCCAACTCTGTATTAACCGGAGGTCTGTACGAAAGACACATCGGTAGCACATTATTGTCGAGACACCTTTGCAAGAATCGGATGTGCCTAAAAGTAGATGACTTAGGAAAAGCGCCTTGTCATGAGGCCGAAAGACGCACTGCCATTGCAGGAAACGGCTGGAGTCGTTTACACAATCTGGTGTAGTTGTGGACAAAGTTACTACGTCGGAAAAACTGTGACATTTCTCCGGACGCAAATGGCCGAGCATGCAGCGGTGGTGAGGAAAAAAGGCGCCAACTCCCAGGTTGCATTTCACTCAACTGGATCCGACCATGTTTTCAAGTTTGCCAAATTCGAAATCCTCGCAAGCGGGGACAGCCGCGTGAGCCGCGAGCTGCTCGAGTCATGGTTTTCAGGCCCCCAGTCCATCAACAATCACAACGATTTGGCGTTCCCATACGGTGTACTGAGACACTTCCTGAGCAAGAGAATCAGTCACGTTGGAAGGACTGGGTACAACAACAACTCCGACGACAGCGGGCATAATTGTCACGCAATTAACAAACCCGCATCCGACGCGGAAAAGAACGCTGTGGCAATAAATGAGCAATCACCACACCAATAAGGGCTCAAGCGCTGGCTACAGGAACTGACAATTATAGTACGCATGTGGGTGACCGCTACGAACTATAAATACCGTGCAATCTGTGCATGTATCACCCCTTATCTGCGCATGTCTCAGACCTGTTTACGATTACCTATGACTAAGGATTCCCAACGGAATCCGAAACGTCAGGAAAATAGAGTCCTTGTTCCAGTGATCGAATCTTCGTCTTCTGAAATTTGGAGTCATGTCGTATTGAACGAATCTTCTATGCTGTTATATATGGCAGAACCGTAAGTTCAACGAATATATATTTTGCTATGAAAGACCTCCAAAATAAATAAGACAATTGAAAAACATATACCCCCCAAAATCGAAAATCCTTTTCAAAATTGTGTAGATGCAAGTGCTAGCAAGGTAAGCCAAAGTTCAGAAAGAAAGAACTATGTAGGTTTTAGATATTATGTTTAGGTAACATGACAAGATTTTTTACACAAAATGTAGCAGCAAAAAGTGGTGGTCGTATTTTGTTTTACCACATTACCTAGTTAACGAAAACGCAAAGTGAAGGTAATGCAAAACAGACACTATTAAATTAAAGTTCTGTAGAAATATCATTTTTTTAACCATACGTTCAGCTTATCTGTTATTTATAAAAGGAAGCAGCAGAAGAATAATAATTATTTTTAAGGAGTGGCCATATATGGCCTTTTTTTCGCATTCGCTCGTTTTGTAAGATCCTGGACGTAATTCACTATGGCAAACAATAATCCGTTATAAAGAGAAAGGTAGGTTCTTTCATTTACACTCAAATTGGATCTTTAACTTTCAGGTAAATTCAAAGAAAATCGTCTCCAATTTCATTTTGACATTGCCAAAGGGTAAACGTAATATACACATAAAGCTTGCCATACTGTATTTTATCGTTTGGGGCCATTTTTGTGTATAATGTGGACTAAATATCCCCTTAACTACTGTTTTCATTGCATGTTTTTTGTTTGCCATCGGTTCACTAGGTCCAAATTAAAAAGGCAACATTGCGACCCACATTCTTCATCCCCAAATGAGCTGCGAACATGTGAAACAGTGAACACATAACATTAAAACTGATATAAGTCATTTCCAACAAAACAGTGCGCATCTGATAAACGCGTAGATTCGAATGCGCAGATAGAAGAGGGACGCCCACACCCCTGAAAGGGACAGCATATTAGAAGCGTCAAAAATATTAATGCCAAAGAACACCACAATTCTCTGGCAGTGACAGAAGGGGACGTCGCGAAAGACAATCGACGTCAAACTGAATAGCGCATTTGATTTCTTGACTGCGCACAAGCTATTCATATTATGTAACTAAAAGTCCATTAGTGTGCAGTCAGGAGAACACGCCTGCAAACTGAATGGAAAATGTCTGTCAAAAATTACTGAAAAGATTGTTTCTGCCATTGTTCCATAAGTTCAAGGGGCGAAATACACAAAAAATGTATTCACATTAGCAATTCTATAGGTCAGTACCGACTGCGAACTTGCGAAATATTTGCAATTAAAATACTAAGCTGGATAAAATCCTCCTCAAGTTCGTATGCATTTATTTCAGAAGGGTAAAGATGGTATAGAGATAATTTACCAAAGAAATAACAACTTGTGTAGCAGCCTCCTTGCTACTTGTCTGCGATTGCTCGTTTATTGCACTTATTTTTGTTTATGATTAATCATTTAGTTATACAGAGTGAATGCTATCCCTGATACTGTAAACATTCCTTGAGCGATAAAGGTATTATCATAGCTTAACATAGTGATTTATTAACAAATAAGCAAACTTATTAATTAATAATTAATAATAATAATTAATTAATAATTTAACAAAAAGCTTAAGAAGGTTAAAGGCATATCATATAGAAAGACAAATTTAAATTTTTGTAGAGCTTGAACACTACTTATTCAAACTGCCAATAATATGATGCAAATAAAATAAGCTGAGTTACACATACCTTTTGTGATAACTTAATTCATAGATTTGTATTTCGTTTTCCTTGTGCAACAGAAAGTCTGCAAATAATAGGAACCCTATTGGACGGGAGATTTGCTTAAAGCCACACTAATTTAGAGCCCGTGCCTTTGTACAAACACTTTCTTTACCAATGTTGATGAGGATTCCTCGATAATTTGGCGCATGAAGCCAGCGGCGGATTTCATCCATTTGCTCCTTTTGGAAGCGAATAATATGTGCAAAACTTCTAAAATGCGCTGAGTTGTTAGACAGTCCCTACTGTAAGCGGCTATCCTTCGCTTCTGTTCACGAATGGTGAGCTTTAAATGAAGTCATAAGTCAGAAAAGGAAACTTCGTCTCCAGTGAATGCAAATATTTTCGAAATTTAAAGTTTTACTTTGTTTAATATGGCCTTGCAAGAGATTGTGCAAATGGAAATCCACGGGACTGGCAGTTTTCTCAACACACAGTTGGCAAGAAAATGACAAGATTCAATGAAAACGTACGCCCCAAATTTATTATCAGGCTCATAAATTCAATTTAAAAAAATTACGTTTTATGTTACTTTTATTACGCACAATTTAGTGGTTTTAAAAGGAAGCTGAGAATGGGGTCTTAGTAGTCAAATAAGCTTTTCCACTCGGCTCTGTGTGGGGTGATGGGTAACGAAATAATAAGGAATTCATTAAGCATTTGTAAGATATTTTAGGATATTTGAAGTCGCTTCAATTTTTTCTTAACAACCTCAAAAATATAAAACATACCCACACACTTGTGAAAGAAAGTAGTGCCTTAGAGAACTAAGGTGCTCTTAATTAATAAAAACAGCTGTTGCATGGGACGATGTTCTCTTAGCCAACATAAAAGGGTAAAAAACAGCAATAAAGAATATTTTTGATGATGATACACTTAGAATTACAGCAAAATTCAATAATGCGTTACAATGAGCATACAGCAAGTGATACTGGTCAGCAAATATCTGTGGTATTTACCGAAACCAATATTTAAAATTATGACAAGATAATTCCTAGAATAATTAAGTGACAGTGGCATATACCTTAAAATTATGAGCCAAATCGTAACACTTGTTTGTCTGCATACAGCCTGTAACCTATCGTAGGAAAAGTATGAGGGTAAATGGTGGGCAATTTAAATGTTGCTCATTTTGTTAGGGCGCCAAATGTGTTTAAATCGGCCGATACCCCTTATAATTAAGTGAACTTAGTCATTATTCTCGTAGATTCTAGCTGACGTCTTAGGAACTCCTTTCGTGACATAACTTGACTCTATTCGTCTTGGTGGATTGAATTCGCGCTGTAAGTTCGGTGAGTAAAATCAATTTGATTTTGACTAAATACACGGTTCAGTGTGACCTTATTGCTCAATGCTAGAGCGGTAGCTGCACAAATACCTTCCCGGCTGTGTGCGCTTGAATTCTACTATGGCCCTAAATTTTTTATAATGAGTAGTTTCTCCAAAACGATTTTAATCGATCCAAAGCACATTCTTCGTCATGGTTTTGTGAGTCCAATCCACAACGGATGTACTAGAAATACCTTTTTCACAAAACCCATTAAAAGGTCTTCCATATTAAACATTTTCATTAACGCCTGGAATAGAAGCTCAATGTGTGGTCACTGGATTCAAAACATGATCTAAAACTCATGGGACGTCAATATCAGAATTACCCATAAACGTTTGTTGATAAATATTTCTTAATATACAATACATACATGCAGTTAACGTATTGTTAGGTGGAATCGTTGCTTAATTTTGTTCAAAAATTGAGTGAACTCAATCTGAGTGATGTGTTCAACCTCTTAAACATATTGCAAACTTACTATAATACCATATTGGTCATATTATTTGCGCCAGACCTTTAATAGACTTAACGTGTTATATATGTTATTTAACTTTACGGTCCAATTTCTTGTGTCGGCTTACCAGCGGTTAGCAATTATTCGAAAATTTTACATATTTCATCAAATAAGTCACGCACAGTTATCACGTGTAAGCGGCAGCAAGGCGAGCATTGACCGTTTTTTCCGAAAATCGGCATGTTAATTACGAAGGCTATTTTCCTTTCAACCTAGTCATTCTCCTTATGGTCTTTCAATGTTCGTCATTCCATACATCAGAAGAATGATATAAAAATGGACGGAATACTGAAATAACCGAAAACAAAATCTAAAAACCATCTCAACGTAGTGATTTGCTGGCAGCCTGTTAAAGGCCCACTATACTGAGCAGATGAAGTAGTAATCAAGGTCCTGCTACAGACGTCAGCGTTGCAATAACTACAAGTAGTCCCCTTCCGGAGCCATATATTGCAGGGCGTTGTAGCACTTGTGCAGAATAATAATGCCTTATGCTGTCGTAAAAAGTAGGCTGTATGTTTGGCACAAAAATTATTCAATGTAACTCCATGATGGACAGTACTAGTGAAATTCAGTTCAAGTAACAACTTTTAGATAGAATTGAAGTTAATAACTGCTTCTATCTTTAATGATGAGCATTACATTTAGCGGTTTTAAAGGTTTTTTTCCATCGTTTACTGCCAACTTCTTTCACGTCCAAGAAAGCAAATATTTTTAAGGATGATCGAAGGGAGGACGCATCGTGTTGAACAAACTTTCCTGACATTTTGGTGCAAGCAAATTCGCGATGACAGAAAATTGAGACCATTTACGGTTAAATATATTGGCCTTTTTATACGGCTGGTGCTCTCCATACGCCTTCTTTGTTTTATAAGACCACGTGTGTCGCGCGTATTTATATATGTTTTAATCCGAGACGACGTTCTTTGCATTTTGACATTCAAGTAAGCCGTGGTAACAGTTGATTTTGTGACATATGCGTCTGAATTTTGGTCCTGTGTCTTATATTGCCAATTAAAGTCTTCCTGTTTATAATAACTATCAAACATATTGGTTCCAGTGCCAAGGCTGTATATTTTAGAGCTTTCTAAGTTAAATGCTCTTTACACTATGTAGGGTCGTATTTCGTTGGCCGAACCTTGCAATTATACAGTGCTCGTCGTTGACCACGTTATTTTCCCTTATTTGTATAGGTTTGATCATTACTCCAATACCAGTGTGAATGTATTTAGGAAAACATAGAAATAATAATGAACGGCATAAGGCCTATTAAGTACATGACTAACTTAAGGAATAACTAAGTGTTCGTAAAGGTTTATAAAATTTTCTCGATAATGCCGTGGTTTTACAGACGTAAATAAGGGCTCTAAATTAGATCAATAAATTAAGATATTGTGTTAAAATTAAAACTTGCAGCAACCTTTTTCTATGTAATAAAATTATCGTTCTTAAGTCAAAATATTCTGTAAAGTCTGTTCGTACAAGTAACGTAGTTATGGAATGTCATCAAAAAGTGTGTCATCAAATTGCTTGTTTTTACTATCTTCACTGACAAATTCATAATTTGCGCATCTGTTTGACGTTTACACCAAAACATATAAAATACAGTTTATGTAAAGAGTTTTTACCGAAAAAAAGCGTTTTTGGACATAAGTTCTTAGAATAATAACCATGCTGGTTCTTTTTATAAATGCCATTTAACAGCAAAACATATTGTCAAGAGTAAATCATGTCAGCAATAAAACTTTACAACTACTATTCCGAAGATTTATCAAAAACTTTCCATAAAAGGAAATCTCTTAGAAATAAATTTGATTAGATATTTGGCTGACAAACCTCTGTGTATATTAAATTTCTCCAACAAAATATCACAAGGAAATTTGAGAATTTTGAGAATTTTTGTAAGTTTTCTGAAGATAAACGATTCAATTCAACTGGAAATAAAAGAACTGTTTTGTTATCTTTATAATGGTTAACCTACCATATGCGTAGATTAATTCCACTTTCAGATATATACTGGCGAATTTTAAAAAAACTGGCCATATACATTGCCATTTTTAAGTACTCATTATTTTTTCCATCTGTTTCGTGTCTTAATAAAGTAAACGGGGATTGTAAAGTATACAAAAAGTATTTTTTTTCACGACTTACATTTAATAAAGCATTATTTGTGTTAAACCTACGAAAACATGTATGACATTTGGTTTTTATTGAAGAAGATTTGAGGTTTATTGCTGCATTCAAACAAAAGCTCTTCTGTTATTGCATTTTTTTCAAAACAACTTCATCAGATTGCTTAAAATAATTTTTTAAACACATAAACAATGTAACTGCAAACAAATGTGGTTCTTTTAACTAAGCTTCACTTCAATCTAAACAATTTTGTATAAACTTTTGCAGTACTGTAAGGGATATTTTCTATACTTATTTTATTTATTTTGGTGTTCCTTCTTAGGATTATTACCTTTAACGTGCGCTTTGGTTCGCTCTTTCGTAATAGCATAGGCAATTCCTTGTATATGAGCCTACTTTTTATTAAGCCAAAACTAAAAGTTATTGCTCGTAATAAATCTAACTTAAATGACAATTTAACTAAGTAAAAGGCTTTTGCAGAATTCAAGAAACTGAATGAATCACAATAGTGTTTTCAAATATATGCCAAAGTGTCAATGCAAATTTTGTAATTAGCTTTGCATGGTCTTCGGCGGCTACTGTACTATTGAGTCACATTTGTCGCTATCCATTGCGTTCGTGCACATCAAGCGTTCCTTTATGTTAAGCTAAATACACTGTGGAATGTCAGGATATTAAGCAAATAAATCAGAATTCATGAAAAATTTAACAATCATCACACATTTCTCCTATATCCTGCATAAGATTTCCTTGTCTTAGCACGACAGAAAACCCTACAATGCTCAATTCGTTAGCCGACGCCTAGACAATCACTGTTGTTGAAGTAAAATTTGCATCGGTGAACAAAAAGTGTAATCGAGAAATCATTAAAGTCATTACGTGATAGCGCAATGAACATACCTCAGTTCTTAAAGCATAAATGAAATGTGCACGTTCCAGGTATTTGCATGGACTAGGAAGAAGGATTATCAAGCATCGTATAGATTTGTTTATTATCCTAGGCTTTTGAACTCTTACGGCAGGTCATCGTCAGCAGAAAAAAATCGCAACAAAACTTAGTCTTATTATATTGTGCTTTCTTTAATCAACTGTAAGGCGTCATTAGGTCATAAAAGGAAGGAATATTAATAGAAAAGGCTGAGAGGAGGCAAGAAAAAAATTTCTAACGGCGAAAGCAGAAACAATGACTTAACTTCTCAGTTTTCACACCAACTATCCGGTTGCTACCACACGAAGCTGTGTAAAAACGCTCTTTAAACGAATAAAAACTCACTGCAGTAGATCGAAAGAAAAGGCATGCGAGGCCTTATATCTCCGCGACCAATTCATTTGGAGTGGTTATTTGAAAGTACTCATCAATCGGTGCCTACACGTTCGTCCCAAACAACCCAAACAGAAGAAACACCGAAGATACGACACGCTCTGCTGTACATCAAGGACGTCTCAGAAGCAGCTCAGCGCATCGCTGCGGGACTAGGCGTTAGACCTGCAGACCGGCACGACAGGACAGTGAAAAGGATAGAACGTCTTACACCCACTGAATAACCTAAGGTAGTATATCGCACCCTATGCCTAAGGCGTCCTTACAACTAAACAGGCCAAACTGAATGCATGCTTTGATCACACATCACTGAACACAAGTTGGTTGTAGGACAAGACGACCAAGTATCACATGTCACAGCTCATACTCATGAACGAGGCTATTATTGTAACTTCGCGCCACTCGAAGTACTCTCTCACGCCGGAAATTAGACGAACAAAAAAGTGCTTGAAGCCTGGTCCACGAACGGGAATTCAATCAACCAATATGTCAGATTTGCGCAGGCGTATTTAGCCGTTTATGTACAGACACGCCCAGACGTCCATAACACTTAATTCGTCCTCATCCTCGATAATTGTCCTCATTTTCGTTGGTGACGCTGTGACGAACCTTAACATCACTGACAGCTAATGAACGTATACCCTATAGTTGCCCTACTCCCCTCGTTTTTTCATTGCTGTTCGTTGCCTCTCAAGACTTCACGATAACTGACAGTTGACTGTGTACGCACACTATAATGAGCCTGCTTTTTGCTGCTGTCTTTATATCTGACAATAGAATTCTGTAAACGTTTGAAAGCTCAGGATAATAATATAATTGATTCGATGCTCGACAATTCGACCTCCGTATCAGTTATTTTTTAATTTGTGTTCCTCACAGTCTTCTTTGTTCATAATTTTGTTAAATGATAAAATTTGGCTAGTGTGAGAAGCTGCGAAATATCTAGCATAAGTAAGTGTCAAAACATTCAAATTTTCAGAGTTAACATGTTTTCCAATAGTGCTACACTAAAAAAAACACACGTGCAGGTAAATGTCTTACGCTTTGGAGATTTTTTGCGGCTCATAAAAAACAATAAATGTACTGATAGTTATATAGTAAATCTATATTTATTATCCGATAAACAGTGAGTATGAATGAATATTTGAACGAATGGGAACGCTCTTTTACGGAAGTGTGAAGAACATTGAATACCTTGTTATGTTGGGGAAGTTTCTTTTAATCACAAATGTTGTTTTTTTTGACGTTGACGAAAACGTTTTTGTTTTGTTTTATTATTGTTTGTTTTGTTTTTAATGACATCAATTAATCAGCTTTATGCATTTTAGGAATATTTTTGTGGATAAGTTGAAGAATATTTAAGTTAATATTAGGCATTTGGAATTAAGCAGACCCCGTTTACCATAGTTCTACTCAGTTTTTTTCGAGTATTGATGGGCATTTTACATCAATCCTTATTTTCTGCCGTCAGGTGCCAGCCAGTCCAGAGAGACGTATTAGTATTCGTGAATTTCACAGATCTCCTTAATTCAATCATTCAAAAGTTTGAAGGAACGTGACCATTGTCGTCACAACGCATCTGCGGTTTTCATACAGCACCCTGTTTGTATCCAGATATTTAAAGAAAATCCGGTTGGGTGAACAGGCCTTACGAGAGCCATCCACGTAAAATGAACGTTTTCTGTCGTTAGGCAAGGGTAGTTGCATCCAATAAATTGGAATTCAAGATTCCCCAATTGAGATGCTCTGATGTGCCCAGCATGCAAGGCCAAATTTATGCGTCTCCTTTACACTAAAAACAATGAACTGATAAATGTTTGCACACCAATCATTCTTATTCGAAAGAATAATTACTTTAGTTCAACAAAATGTTAATTATCTAAGAACTGGTTGCAGGGTCCCTTTGGATGAAAATTGCTATTCAGTGGACAAAAGCTCTCCCTGATCTCTGTAGAAACGCAATCTCCGCAATTGGCTTTTTTGAAAATGGCCCCTATCCACGGATATATTTATTAAATGAAGCAAATTTGGACTAACTTATTACCGGAATCGTTTTATAAACCATTTTACATGGTCTGTTATTGTGGCAAATGCTAGGCGGAGTAATTCTGCATGGTTTAAAGCAAAATGACAGATGAAGTCTGCGTATGCGCATACTGTGGTTTCCCTATTCTATGTAATGACAACCAGGATTTCAAAATGTGTCCCCGATCCGGATAAATTACTTGAGTGGTTTACTTAAATTAAATATCTTGTAGCCCAACCACAATATATTTTAACCACATCAGGATGCCACCTATCAAAAAAGGTTCCTTTTGGCCGCTTATAAGATGTCTGCAATTTGTGATTTGCTTTGGATAAATTGAGTCTCAGCACCGAATATGGATTGCGCAGGTCGTTGCAATTAGTAAAAGACTCAGAGATACCGAAACTATGGCCGATATAATTCGCGACTCACACAATTGTCATCTCTTGGGAGAATTGCAGTCTCATCAAACGTTTATGTACGGACGGACCTCGTCAAATGAGCCTCAACTTGAGGATGGGCTTCATTTGGTCACACGTTGCGTATTCAGCAACTCGCGTCATGAGATTCCTTCTCGTATCTCCAACGTAGTTGTTTTGTCAGCAACTGCAGGATATCCTATATATGACTCGAGATGTTTCTTGACGTACAGAATCGCTCGTCAATACCAGTACGATTATTGTAACCTGTCTCATTTGCGCATGTACAGATTGAATTAATTGCGCAGGCAGTCATTTCCTTTGAACACCTGTTGTTTTTCGGCAACTATGTCTTCTGTGTCTCAACTAGCCAATAAAGCGGCCTTAAGCAACGGCGTTTGTGGCTATTTGGTTAGTTGCTGTTGAAGTTTAGTACGTGCATCGTGCTTGTGGATCTCCTGAACGCATTTAGCCTAAAACCCCCAAAATCTTTGCGGCAATCAAAGACATTGAGGACGGACCAATGGTCATTTTCTACTTGCTCCATGGTAAATTTTATGTCCGGAAAAGCTATTTGTAGGGGTTTCTAAAAGCAAACAGTCGCTCTTGTTCAATGGCGGCAAAGTAATCATACATGTGCTGAGCCCAGAATTTTGATTTGTGGCATTGGAAAACTAGCGACTCTTAACTCTGTAGGACCACCTTCGCTGTGAATCCGAAATCCGTGTATCACTTGTTATTGATTTTACTTACTCGTAATTTGTTCCATCTAACGTGAAGTAAGTCCTGCCACAGATTTAGGATTTGTGCCTGTCCTATGTTATTCTCCGACTCATAGTATTTGATTCATAGACATAGTTTGTCGGTCTTGACTACCGGAACCTCAATGATACAAGTTAAAAGTGGACGCGACGACAAAGGAGACCATAACAGGACTTATACCTTATTATCATAACTTTAAGTTTCCCCAAACATTGTGTTTATGAGCAAATCAGCTTTCACGTCGGAAGCAGATGGTCTAAAAACCATTAAGTCCAATGCCACCATGTGTGATGAACGTTCAGCAGCTTACGGCCTGTACGCCAGTCACCAAACCTTAAGCGCACAAGTGGGCAATTAGCTATGATAGGGGGTCCTTAATGGTCATAAATGGGTAGTGTTATAGTGACTGCATACTATAAATGCTGCTCCATTTGCATGAATTGTCCATTTCTGCTAGTGGTTCTGATAATGTCTCTGATAAAGGATCCGCGACGTATTTTGAAACGTCAGGCGAATAAAATTTTTGTGCTAGCGATCACTCGTTTTTCTTTTCTTTTTTCACTTGCTTACCTTTTAGCTAAAGTAATGAAAGCAAGATGTCCGCGAAAAACACTGAAACAGCTCCAGTTATGACAATTTCCACTGAAAAAAAAAACTTTTGATCTGTGCAACCACTTAGCAGTCACGGCATCCAATAAGCTTAATCTTACTTATCTATAGTTTTTAATGGTTGCCTTCTTTGAAGACGGTTCTCAGTAAAGAAATAAAATCTTTAAGGCAGGCAGTAGACATTATAGCCGGTGGCTATGCCTGTTTATCCACTTAGCCGCCGGATAATAGATCTAGTTGCTCAGGTTAAAGGGAGCGTTTCAGTAGAACTTCATAGCGACCTAATGAATCAGGCGCCTCTACTTAACTTATGAGACACCTGCGCATGAACATTTGCTGACGTATCAATCAGAAAGGGTTTTTCCAGTCTGCCTAAAGCTCCGCATATCAGATATGATTAATGACTACTGGTTTTTCCTGGCCCAGGTGGTCAACACTATGCATAGGTTTATGACAAGCAAAATGAATCTCTGTTCTGTGGGCAGTATAGGTGGGTACATGAACTAATGAATCACCCTTATCTTAGCCGGGATTCTATAAATCCACAATGAGTTTTGAAATTCTTGTCCATAAAATAGCTGATTCACGCTCAAGCACGAAATGAAGCTATGCTGAATGCTAATAGTATTGAAAGCATGAATTGCGAGCTTGATACCTGTAAGCCTAATCGAGAACACAGATGAAACATAAATGCATTCATGTTTTAACCACGGGATGACCTTTTTCTAACATTTTTGTAGAAATTCATTCGGGATGAATTTGATCATAACTGAGAAGCAATGGATCATGGATTTTCACTGATATTTCTGCACGCCGAAATACGTTCTTTTCGATTGGCATCTGATATTTTTACAAATTTTCAAAGAGGAATAATAACTATGCCAACATGTACAAATATACTGCGGCATAAGTAACTAGAACGCAGTTGCTAACTGGATTGACCAAATGGATTGCTTGTACCGTTACCTGCACATCCGAGACAACTCTTTACTCAATCAAAGTTTCGTTGGGCCACAATTTCTACTAATTTACCTGCATTTCGCTCTAATATTGTTTGTCGTCACCATTTTAGCAACGTTAGCTCGCACTCGTATTAAGACGATTGAAATATTTGCACAAGTGTACTTGGCTGCCAAATAAGCTTAAGAATTTTCAAATCGCTGGAATATCCAAAGCCTTTGATCTTGAACATTTTAGCTGTCTGTGGAGGCAGCTTACGTAGATGTCAAAAAATGTTTTTATACTTCGTTTGAAGCACGTCAATATTCCAAATTAAGCTTTCCTCACATAAATCTTTTGAGATGTTCTGTTGACACAAACACATGACTGAGCCCTATAAAATGTGCTTTAAAGTTCAGAATAACTGACGTTTGTTGTCTTTTCGTTAGCTCTAAGCACCTCATTTTATGTTGTGTAAGTAAAATAAATTATAATTCACCTCTTGTGCAAAATGTTGCTTCAAATTAACTGCTTTTCGAAAGTCAATTAAAATATAATATAAGACTTAAACAATCTCTAATAGGATTTGGATTTTTAATCAAAAAATAACCAGCGGCATCAATTTCTTAACATACCAACATGCACTTTCCAGTATTGTTGTAGTGGTAGATACCAAAGTAATTTTTCTATCAGAAAGACTGCGGGTTTGAAAATGTAAGCGGATACAGAACCAACCAAACACACAAATCGCCTACATAGGCGGCCGCTAAAACGATTTCAAACAGAGATCTCAAAAGTATTGGCTCTCCACCAGCAATATCAAATCAGAATAAAACATTGTTGTGGCTTTAATAGTTACCAAAACAAGGGTGTTGGCACGTTTACTATAGCTTCAGTATGTTTCATTACATTGTGATGTGCGGTACTTGACGTTCACAGCTCCTGCTGTTGTTTTTCTGAAGGTTTTTTTCTCCTTGAACTTATTCATCAGCATAGGTACATTTTACATAATTTTCTAATCGAAACCCTTGCCAGACTTTTCAATATGGGTTTCATTCCTGTAACAATGGTCAAAATATGTTGGCGATAAAAGTATGACCATCAATAGCAAAGTCTTTACGGTTTCGGTTTGTTAACCAGGGCAGTCAAAGTCTTTTCACGATGGTTAACGGACGCATCAACAAGTACCCCTCTTGAACATTCGGGGTATCCGGTGTCGGAAAGTAATATCTTTGAAATTCGTAGGACACATTTCAGTGCTTACCTTTTCCATAAATATACTACACGTCTTTTGAGAAGGTTAAACGATGTTTCTTTTAAAACAAATCTACGTCGCTCATAACAAAAGCTTTTTAACCACTGCATTTACATAACATGTGATGGCTAGGTTTGAATAGTAATCTAGCTAGATGTATCGGGAAACAAGCACCCAAGTGAATAAAATGCAGTCTAATGGTGATTTATTATCACTGTTTTTTACCAGAATATTTGTTTCTAAAACCTAACAATCCATCTGACATTTTAAAAACATATTCCTTCCATTAAACACCGGAAAAATAAAATGTGAATGCCCTAAAAGTTGAATATAATAGCGGAAATACATCAAATTTGCTTGCAGCATCATGGAACAGATACATTAGACAAGGAATCACGAACTACCCTTATATAAGCAGGATATAATATTATAAGCGCAAACGACGTTACTCTCCCGTAACCA
Source organism: Ligula intestinalis (assembly GCA_036362985.1). Lineage (NCBI taxonomy): Eukaryota > Metazoa > Platyhelminthes > Cestoda > Diphyllobothriidea > Diphyllobothriidae > Ligula > Ligula intestinalis. Next base: position 48,831,182 of record JAYGXS010000003.1, read on the forward strand.
TGAAAAAACAACAATGGTCCTCACGTTCCGCCCACATATAAGTATGTGGAATAATTCAACCGCGCATGTACTTGCTCGTGCAACAGGAAATAGTGTTTAAAGAATTTTTTTGCGCCAACCATGTAAAATAAGGAAGATTTATGACTATTTTTGCAGATAGCTCTTGGTCAATGAATTTAAAAAATGAATGCATATGGAAAATAAATAAAAACAGACTACTGATATCATTACAAAAAACGGAATTTCATCTTTAGGCAACACACAGAATGGTTTTGAATGCTAATAAAAATCCATCTTTTCTAAATTAAATATGTAAAACAGTTTTTCGAACAATAATAATTCACCGATTTACGTCGACTACAGCGAATTCATTTTTGACAAAAAGGCCCCTAACACGAGGCCAATTAAATTATTTTCCTAATTGAAACAATGTTGTTTAGCAATGTACTTATCAGCAACCTTTTTCATAGATTTTAATTATCGATACGGAAAAGGTGAAAATCTGAACAATTAACACCAAAGAGTCACGAATGTTCATGAAGCTTTACGTTTGAGCTCACTGTAAATTAACATGGCACTTTTATACCACCTTGTGATGGATGCTCTTTTCATGACATCAAACCTTCACCAGAGTCCGAAAGTGCCGCTGCAGTATAGATTAAAGTTGACTTTACATCAACGTAAACAGTCCTGAAATCAAAACTGCGGTAAATGGCTCACTGTTTTAATCACCATTTAATATATGCCTGTCAAATGGCTAGAGGCTCGAATGAAGATGGATTCTAGGCATTATAGATGTCATTGTTCTGCCCTAATTTTTACGTCAATTAACTTAAAACCTTTAACTAACCTAAATTTTCTCATATGCTGTGGAATGTTTTTCATAGCAAAAACTCGTCAAGCATGTCATTTGGAAAAAATAATCAAGGATGCAACAGTGGGTAAATCTATAGATGCACGCGTTATAAACGTGCAAAAAAAATCAAAAAGGTATTTAACTGAGTACTAAGATGCCTATTCTCATAAAGGCCCAAATTTAGCATTGTTATATTTTTAAACGTCACTTACTGATCGTATAAGATGAAGCATTTGAAGTTGCCACTGATGCCTCTATCAACGATGCTATCTAGATAATTTATAATCTTACGAATAGAATGATCAAAACGATGGCATTCACCAATGTTAATTTATAAAATGCCATTTAACAAACTTCCCTTGTTGACACTTGCATACTGTTATGCAATGCACAATCACGGGTGTATACTTAGCTAACGACTACCGCTTCCACCATGAGCTTTACGCAGAATTCGCGTGTTCCTTGCTCGGGTGGGAGACCACTTGAGTCTGGGTATGACAGACTGGCGACGGCTGATAAGCCAGAAATAGCCATTAAAGTTTCTATTTTCCTTGCTAACAATACTATATGTCTACTGCCATGTGTTATGGCTGCCAGGGCGTATTTGGAGGCTGAAAACAGAGCTGGACATATGACTTCCGTTAGCGGTCAGGCGAACGTATATTTTTGTCGTTTATTTTCGTTTGCGTGTTCAACCTTTCAGTAATAAATTGATTACCACGTGCTTAATTGCTTGAATATCTGAATTCACTTATAAACAAAGAGCTAGTTTACTCAGTTGCTTCGTAGAATTGTCTCTACTTCTTTACCTGGTAGACGGCTTCCAGATATCAAACCACCATCCTCTAAAGGATGAAGGACTTGGCGCATTCTCTGGAGATTGGTTTAATCTATAATAAGGCCAACATGACAACACACATGTGTCAGTACCCTATTTCCAATGGTCATTCCTGTGGTGAAGTGCCTACATGCATCTTTATTACTTCTGACAAATAAAAATCCTGGCTTCCTGTAAAACAGTAGCTCTTACATAAACAACACGAGCTTCAAAAGAATAAAATTAAAAATTTTTTTCTCTTTTTTGAGTATTTGTATTATCACATTATTTAACACTTTGTTTAAACAGCGATTTAGTCACATGCAACACGGTAAACAGTGCCTCCCTAAGCTGTTTTTAACGTCTTTCTATGAATTATAACAGGAAGAATAGTGCCACCAGATTAGCATTATACATGACATCGTTCCACTTACGCATATAAGTGCATAAATTTACGTTCAAGGAAAGCAAAGAGCATGCATTCTGGAGATAAGCAACCAAACCTACAAAACAGCGTGCGTTTAGGGAGGTGTGTGTTATAAAAATAGACGAAATGACTCAACTACGTATTTGACTGAGAACGCAGGTGGATATATTCCTATGGGACCAAAGCAGCTATTTTTTGGTATTTAATTACCGTAGGCTTGTTGTCAAATAAGAAGCATGTGAAGTTCTTACTTATGGTCCTGCCTATAATGCCCCCTCGTAAGCTTCTAATACTACCGATAACATGACCACAAAGGAGATATGTACCTGTGTTTTTAAATTAAACTCTACACATAAAATTCGTTGGAACAAACGTGCGCAAATACGTGCTGAACACATGCATGTGCCCCCTTTACTGAAACGTCCGCGTGCTTAATATGTATGTAGCCTTTGCTTGAGGCTAATTACTTCCCATCGCAGAAAGTAGAGTAGTCTGTTATTCATAAGATAAGGCTCGCCCAACAAGGGCGAAATGCTACGCTTCATTGTTTTTCTTTTTGTACCTTAACACTTGGAGCGCTATGAAATCTGCAACCGGACATTAGGGGATCAGCTTCTTTCTAAAAGTATCTAATGGTTTTTAAGCTCCCTAATAGGTTAGTTAGAGTCAGTGAAACAAAATGCAAAGTAAGTTGAAGTGACCTTTTTAGAAATCAAATTGCATAAATTTGCATAACGTAAGGTGCAAAATACTTTCTAGTAAGAAGGATTTGAATCACGGGACCTTTTGCAAGTTTCGAAAAAACGGTCACTTGGTTTATTTTCTAAGGGGTTTTATTTGTCCATACGAGATGCTTGACGTCTTGTATATTCGATTGTGGTTGTATAAAGCCGTTCCACAGGATTAAATATCAGATGGTATGCTGGTCTTAATTTCTATGTTCGCAAGCATTAATGCACGTAATACAGATAGCGCATCTCTTAAAATAAGAAAAACGTAGGTGGAGTAAAAATATATTCGATTAAAAACATGCCTTCATGGAAATTTTCGGATTTCATACCTTCGTACTACGCACGATGCAAATTACGGCTGTTACTAAAAGACTCGACTTTCGAGTATGTATGAAAACGTGGGTGTACGAGAATCACCAATTGTTTTTTTCGTTCATGAGTTTTTTGGTATAAGCTGGACTGAGTTAATCAAATTTTATGTTAAATAAGTCTCTTGGAAAATTCAAAATAAATTTTGACGACCTTTCTTGAAAATTGTTTTTCAATGAATAAAATATCACTAAATTTCTGCTAAGGAAGACTATGAATAAAGGAAATTTTTTAAGATATGAATTAAGGATCATGCAGGGTACAGTCCAAAGCTCATTTTGGATTAAATTAAGATATTAACCAATAGTGGTATTGAAAAATGGAAAATGACATAGATTTGTATTTGTTGGCGTTTGTAAATTACACTTCATTCTTTTTTCTAAAAAGCAAATGAAAATAAGGCTCTTTGTCCTTGCCCATCTTCTTTGAGGAACTAATAAAGTCATCAAAAACGCTTTATATAGGATTAAAACGTAAATTTTCAAATGGCACACACAGCTGACGTTATTTTAGTTTTTTTGCACCAATACGATCTTCAAATTAATACATCTGTCGCAAATCCAAATAAATCAATTATTTTGATTGGTTGTTTTATTGAAAACATACATACATATGGGATTTACTAAATTCGATAAATTTCGCAACGGCTTTTCAATTGCAACCTACCGTCGCAGAATTTAGCTAACAAACGAAATCATGAAGCAGTTTGAATTTTCACATAATGTCGGTACGTAACAGCAATATCCATAAATAATCAAAATAATGATCAGATGCAAGACAGTACATTAAACTAGCATAAAGGCATGAAAAAAAGAGGCTAGGAGGAAGGTTACATGTAGCACAGTTGTGATAAAATATTCTAAAGGACCAGCGAAAATGGAAGATTATCACACGGTCTTCTTGGGTTTCATCTGTCGTAGGTCTTTCTTGAAAAAAATACTCGGAAACCTGTACTTAGTGCGGCATGGCGACCCCTATCTAGCAGACCATTAGTAATGGAAGACGGTGGTTCTCTATTTTTGTGTTGGAAAAGCCATTAAGGCAAAAGCTCTGCGGCCCTGGCTGCCAGTTGCCCTGTTGCCCAGTTTCCTTGCCTCTGCCTGTGCACGTAAATTCATGCACAAATTCGGAGGAGCTTGCAACAGCAAAACGTTAATCGCTTGGTTTATTGGAAAAACTTGTAGCAGCACTGAGAAATAAGAGTTCAGGTGAACTAATGGTCTTTTCCTTGGTGGAACGCAACCGTCATTTGATTATGTGCGAAAAAGTATGAACCCTACACGGCAATTATGCAAAAACGGGCATTTTCAAAATTGCATATTCCGTTAAATTTTGCCAAATGTAGTTGCTGTACATTCAAATGGATTTTGCAAGGCTAAATTTTGTCCGATTGACATTAGAGTTGGAAAGAGAGATAGTTAAATAACTTTTGAATCAGATGGATTGCATTTTCTGCAAACATTAGCAGACGCAGAACAGTGCAAACATACAGGTGGTGTACACAGGAAGCTACTTATTTGACCCAGACCAAACAGCAAAAGATTGTGGCCTTTCATTTACAATACAAAATCAGAATAAACCCTTTTACTAACTGTAGCAGTTACTAACGGAAGAGTATTTTCACATATACAACAACACTTATGTGTAGTGGTAGTGAAAATGCGATTCCCAGGTGGTAAGTTAGACGGTGAAAACCGTTCACTGGTAGAGGTTTATTTTTATTGAACGTTTCGGATAGTCGCCTCATCTACTTTTCTTCAGAAAATGAATACTCCGGCTCCTTGCTTTCGCTACATGCCGCTAGTTTCTTCTACATTCGTAGTCTACCCAGTTGAGTTTGAGCCGCTCTGTGTGGTAACCGCACGCTGGCACAACCGCCTGGTAACCATCACTAACACTCTGCTCTGCGTTGATACTGTCTGCAACCAGCGCGTCAGTGTTTATTCGGTGCACCCGCACGCTGGTCATTTGTGCTCCACCGCCCCTGCGTCTCAACATAATCTGTCTCACGGATACGTGGGTTAATCGGGTCGCTGGTTGATAGCCCTAATTCTTCCGCGTAGTGGCTGTCTCCTGATAAGACTCTTCCTAATAGAGGAGAATATACGAGTTCCAGGCAGCAGTTCCGAAGAAGAAGATGCGATCACTGGAACAAGAGTTTTATTTGCCTGACGTTTCGGATTCCGTCGGGAATCCTTAGTCATAGGTAATCGTAAACAGGTCTGAGGCATGCGCATGCCTCAGACCTGTTTACGATTACCTATGACTAAGGATGCCCGACGGAATCCGAAACGTCAGGAAAATAAAGTCCTTGTTCCAGTGATCGCATCTTCTTCTTCGGAACTCTTCCTAATGCAAAATAGGGGGCATTCAAATGTATGTGAGGGTTTACCGAGCAGTCGGTCCACATCCAAGCCTCTTTAGTCGGGCTTGATGTGTCAGCATCACCTTGGCCCACAATTTCAACAGCGTCAAATTTGAAGGCTCTGCAGTGTTGATTGCTATATCCGACTTTAGTTTCAGTCTTCTTAGAGCAAGCTTGTGTTTTGCATTCAAATTTGTAGCCCCAATGCTTTATCCAACGTAGGCGTGCATCCCGTAACTGCACTGAATTCAATAGACAAAGCCTGGTTTTTTTTTCTTGTTTTGGGACAGAATCTTTCGGCTGCATTTTGTTTTGCCAGATTGTGGCAGCAGGCCTCTTGGCCACTCCTATTACGAGAGGCACGAGGAATCTAGCCACGTTTTCGTAGCCTTTTTTCTAATACGGGATGCTCCGCCATGACTCCTTGGACGTTCTCATCTGCCACCAACCGAACGACGAAAAGATGACATCTGACTATGGTAAACCGACAAAAACTTCGGAATAATTGAGTAACAATAGCAAATACCCGCTGCAACACAAGCGAAGTTGTATAGGTACGGTATGAAGACAGATAGAAGCCCATTGCAATACGCTAGCTGCCAAATGAGACTAAGAAAAGCTCCCATGTGAGCTTTTAAGAGCCAACGGCTAGTCATGAGCGTTCAATGAACGAAAGCGTATGCCACCTAAGAAGTTGTACTATAAACAGTCTTCTCAGAGAACAGTCACGACGCAAAACAATCGGGGTCACCAAAAATCGATCCAGGAACCCGCGTGTCCATCAGACTGGCTATAGCGAGACCTTGGGGGGGGGGGGGCTATGCGAAAAAAAGACCAGTGCTCGATTGGACCAAATGGACACTGGCGCCCTAGTTGCAGACAGTATCAACGCAGAGCAGAGTGCGGGGGACGGTTACCAGGCGTTGGGGGTGGCGTGTGGTTACCACGCACATCGGCTCTAACTGGATTGGGAAACCACGCATACGGGAAAAAGGAGCGGCACATACCTAGCGCCAGGAGCCAGAGTATTCACACTCTGAAGATGGAAAGATTAGCCAAATATCCGTAACGTCAGATAAAGAATAACGCACTCCCAGTAGACGCCCGTTGTTTTTCTGACTCTTAAATGTATCATTTTATAGTGATGTCGGTTATGTAGCGGTCACACCTTATACTATTATTTGTCTAAGGAAGTTTTTTTTTCAGTCTCTTTTACCTTATTCCTCAGAAAAGTAGCATTTTACGTGCTTTGCTAGTATAAACCACGGACCAGACTTTTTAATGTGGGTTAAGGACTTGTTACAATGGTCAAAATATGTTGCAGATATATGATGTTTGACCGGCAACAGCAAAGCCCTTACGGGTGCGGCTATTTTGACAGGGATACAAAGTCTTTTCACTCATCAAAATGTACCCTTCTTTTACGTTCGAGGCACCTGCTGTCTGGACGGAATACCTAGCTATTTACCTTTGAACTTATTCGCATACTGTTTAGTACTTAACCATTTCCAAAAATATCTAAATTTTATTGAAAACGTCCAACAATGTTTCTTATAAAGTAAAGCTTCATCGCTTATAACACACTCTTAGTTACTCACTGCAATTAAATAATAGCTCTTATAGCTGTATGTGAATCATAATCCTGCAATATGCAGCTGGAGCCAAACAACCGAAAAGCAAAATGTAGCCTAATGGCGGTTCCATAAGACTGTTTTCGAACAAACTATCTGTTATGCAAACCCAGCAATATTTACGACTTTGAGAAACGTATTATTCAAATAAAGTTTCTAGCTAATAAAAGCATGCGCACCTTCCTGTAGCTAAATACAATAAAACACATAAAGTAGCACAGCATTAAAACTCATGGTATGACGCATTTATTAAAAACGCAAACTTCATTTTTATAATAAGCACAAAACCAAGCTTTTGCATAACCATTGAATGGCAATACGTTTTGTCGGGCTGCGCGAGAATAAAGGTACAGTATTTGAGTCAACCACGCATCTACTTGTTCGTGCAACAGAAAATGATCATCATAATATATTCTGCCCCAATCATTGCAAATTAGGAACATTACTCACCATTTTTGCGTACAGTCATTGGTGACGAGATTTTTAAAAATGAATTTGCAAAGATAACAATTAAAAATTATGCCGGTATTATTACGTATATGCTCCGAATTAATTAAAACGTAAAGGCCTCAAAAGTTAAATATAATACCGGAAGTTAATGAACATAGCAGGACAGATTAAGGGTAAAGAGGCAATTTGAAAAAATTGTGAATCTTTATTAATTGGATAGAATATCATGCGTGCATTGAACCTAGCTTCCCACAAACCATGAAAGGGTATTACGCTTATTTCGTATTCTGTCCTTATATAGGCCTGTGAATGATTAAACAGCACATACACTTGATTTTGCAGCAGGAAATGATTGTCATAATATATTTTGCACCAAGCATGTAACATTAGGAACGTTACATACTTTTTTGCAGACAGGTTTAAAAGGAATAAAATTGCAAAAAATCGTAACCCCTTACATAATGCAAAACGGAATTTGAAATTCAAGTAACGCAAAAATATGTTTTTCAATGCTAGAGTTAATGGTTTTTCATTTGAATAGACATAATATGAACAGTTTTTTATTCAGAACTTATTTGCGGATGTAGAAAGATGGAAACAAATTCACGGAGGATGAAGAGATCTATATTAAAAACCCAACAAGTTTATTTTTCTAGTCGGAACAATATTTTGTAACGTTTCATTGTTAATTTGTTTTCTTAATCGATTCGTAATGCTGTATGTATAACACAAAGAAGCTAGAAAAATTCATGACGCTTTTCATTTGACCTGAATATAAGTTGACACAGGACTTAATTAGGGCTTTGTAATGGACTGTCATCGCTTGGTGCCTAACCTCTGTGCGAAACAGTCAACGCCTGTGTATTATAGATGCAATAGAATTCAAATAAATAGAAGCAATCTGAAAAGCGGAACCATGGTAAACGGTTAGCTGTTTCAAGCGCCTTTCACCTGTCTGTGTGCTCAAATGGCTGTTTATGTGCCTTGTACTTAACTTTAGTGGAAGTAAGTATTGCTTTGGCCTAACTCTTACATCAGGTAGCATTGCACATTCAACTTACCCAAATTTCTCCGAAAATATTGATAGTTCTTGTTCTCATATGTTGTGGACGGTGTCACATAAGCAACACTTGTTGAAAGGTTAAGTGAAAGTTGGAAGCACCACGCGTCGGCTGAGCCTCATAGTCAGCATAGGGACATTTCAGTCAACGGCATAAAATGCTGAGCCAATGATCGATGATGTCTGTTCCCAGCTGGTTTGAATTTTGTCGGCTGAGAAGTCTTGGCTTTGCAATCTGTGCTAAAAATGTGGATCAGGAATGCAGCGTTCTTAGTGTTTGATTTTCCTTCGAAGTTCTCAAATTTTGTACCGCGGTCTCTCATTTCAGGTAACCACCTAAGATATATCAGATTAAGTTTCCTGTAGCAAAACCATGGAGTCTACGTTAGACCGCTACAGTAACAGTTTGACTGTAAGAACATCAAGTCTGGCAGATAAATTTTTATTCAAAATATGGTTGCTTTAATTGACGTTTGAGCAATATCTTTTATATTTTCCTCTCTAAAGGGCATGTTTTTTCCAAACTTCATGAATTGCAATGTCTTTACAATGGAAATTTGACTGATTTCACAAAGCAATAGATAAGCACAATGAGACTAGAAAAATTGTAACTAAGTCAGATAAATGCAAACATAATTTCTGAAATACGTTTTCTTTTATGAAAATGTCCTAAAAGGTTGCAGTAAGTTATTTAAGCATGCAAAATCATCTGAAAATGTTTCAGTCATGTTAAAACTTTGGTTCTCAATGGACATAATTATGGCACTGTGCAACATTAGAGTCAGAACGAAAGAATCACTCAATTTTTGAGATTTTGTTTTTTGAGCAGTTTTAAAATTTAGATATACACTATGTATTTTAAGCATTATATGTTCTCTCCAAAGTTTAAGTAGCATTTGTCGTCTTTATTTTAATTTTAAAAAATACAGGCCGACTTTCATACTTAATTGATTTTATTAAACAATGAGATTTTCATTTGCACAAACGTATACCTGTTCGTTAATTAGTGTGACTTACGACTAATAAAGTCAGTACTTACTGCCAACTCGTTAGCGTGATACATAACATCTTTGAAAATTCAAGCAGAAATGTAATATCACAGAACGCACAGAGCATTTCAATAGAAAGCAATAAACATGAATACAGTAACATTTCGGAGAATATTTCAGAATACTTATGAAATCATCATGATTGAATTTGGCCTTTGCAAGCGAACGTTATAAAATCCAATCACAATTTAATATTCTTTCGTGATATTAGGATCAGCCCGCAAAAAAAGGCAATATAATGCGTGCAGTATGGGTTTCTCCTTTAATTAATTTTAACATTTAGCCACGTGTTTTCAGATTGATGCATTTCGTAAGGTCGCAGTTGTTACCAATACCCCATATTCTGTGAAAACGTGGATTTACTTTGGCCCGTTGAACGCTTTATTCCAACGCGAGTATCAGATAATTATAAGGATGTCAAAATAGTAGCACATTTTATACATGTGCCCCAAAAGTAACCTAATCATTATGGGAATAAGCCTTATTTTATCAACTGTCCGCTTGCACAAGCCACGTTTGATGACTGGCGTCATTATCATTTGCAAAGTTACCTGTTCCGAAAGCAACACATATTTAAGTACTTTGTTGGACATGGTGTAATAATTTTAATTTTAAAAATAAAATTTTTTCAATTTTCACTGCATAAATGTCAAATACCTTCTTAAAAGGCACCCCTTCGCTGGTTTGAATATGTTAACAGGTGCGGATAAATTCTGAATAAGCAATGAATGATATAAATAATCCCTTTTGTTTTTGATCACCAATGTTGTTCCGCTTAAACCTATATCAGAATATTGACCTAAATAATATTGACTTCATTGAAAACGAAAAAAATAGCTAAAATGAACAGAATTACACATAAAGTTTACAATTGATAAATGGGTGGAGATAGTAACGAAGAGTCGGCATCGAGGCTGTTGAAGGAATTGTGAAAGCGTTGCAGTCGTCACGTTGAGGTCCTATGTGAGTCAGCAATGAAGGACAGTGCTGGACCAGCAGACACTGGGGCATACTCCCTATCATTTCATTCAGAGTTTGGCCACTACTCTTGTTGGAAGTTAGCTGCGTTTAATGTTTTAACAAACAACCAGTGTGTGCTTAACTGACTGCTATATACAATTTAAGGAAATGTATCAAGTATACCACCTTGAAATGTGCTTTGTGCTACAAAGCGTTTAAAATAAGTTGTTAAGAATAAAAGCACAGAATGGAAGTAGATAAATGAAGGACATGGAAGAAATATATTTCAAACAATACAATGATGGCAAATGACATATAATTGCACAGCATTGTCAGTGTTTGTGCAAAAAAAGTTTTTACTCTAGCTTGTTAACTATATTATTTAAACATCTAAGCCATCGCATATGCCTACTAACGATGTGCAAGAAGTGACCTTTACCTGAATCCATTTTACCACAATTGGTTTCACGTTTTGCAGACATCAGCGTATATATCGTAATGCATATGGCTGCCAATGAGTAAGCACAGCTTCTTACTTGATACCCATAAATGGCGAAATGTCATAGCAAGTATGGCAATCTGCAAAAGTTCCTTAAATAAACCTAGATTAAAATGACATAACCGGACATAAATGTACACGGACGACCCATTTCTGAACCTTAGCAAGTATATTGTGCTTTATACAGATATTTGCATAGCATTGTCAGCCAATAAATAGGTTCAAGTGTTCCATATTTTAAATAATAACCTGAACCACCTTCTGATTAAAATGGGGCCTACGTTATAAGTCAGAAATTTCGCAATTTTTAAAAGCTGCAGAAAATAATCAAAACCTTCGAATTTCAAGGCACTTCTGCTTTAAGTTTCTGATAATGCGCTCTTCTTTTACTGTGCCCTCATCTGCAGCACCTGTGATCTGGATGTTTTTGTTAACCTTGATATTAAAAACAGGAATATGAGTTGTTGTTACGGTTGCATTTTTTAATGACAAATCCTAAGGGTTCACCAGAACGATTGCTCAAAAGCCCAGTTGTGAATTTGTTAAACTTTGTAGCTGTAAAATATGCTATTACGTGAAATAATACAGCGGATAAATGGCCATATATTGTAAATGCAAACTAACTAACGTAAACAAGTCAAGGCGTTGAATAATACATATGACATCTTGGACTTTATATTCGTATTCATACTGAATGTCTAAAAGACTCATGATGGCGTTGGAGATTATTTTCAACTCAAGAAATACGGACATTATTCGACCATTTCAAGCTATCATGCATATAAAAAGCAACTTTTTAAGGTGATCTGCTAAATTTTTTAGCTTTTGGCTTGCTACGGGCAGAATTTGACGTGCATCGCTCAAACAGCACTATACAGAAAGCAAAGTTCTTGTGAAGTAATAAGGCAGTCTTGTTATCCTTTTGTGCGACATTTTACTAGAGTCGCGTACCCCATCTAAGTTTACATAATCCTTTTTCGTTCTTGTTGCTAATAAAATCTACGTCCTGGTTACATTCGTTTTTTTAAATACTGAACTCTGACAAAAAAAGGCGCTGAAGTTAGGTCTCCTTCCCACGTTTTGAGAAATACAACTGATAAGTGGTAGCATTGCGTGTTTCAGCGTATGTCGGAGGCAAGCAATAAATTGGTTGCCTGAAATGCAAGAGCGGCCCCAGCAATAACAGAAAAATATTGCGTTCATGTTTTGAAACCCAAATATTTTCAACTATCTACCAACAAAGCGGCTCTTATTTGTCTTTGATAATATATTAACAAGTACATATATTTGTGGCATACTTCATGCAGTAAATTTGGAATAAATGTCAGAAGACCTTACAAAGTTCCTTGAAATGGCACAGGAAAGAATTTCATACAGTGAATATTCAGAAGTCGTTACAAGTTATTTTTTATTCGAAAATACATAAAAATACTTAAAAACCTTATGTTTGAAACATACAGTTGGCAACCATAACTGTGAAGTCAAACAAAATTGTATTTCTGAGACAGTATGATGGCAAATAAAAGTTTTGGCATAAATCTAAACCAATGAAACGTGGCCTTAACTTATACTAATTTGGTTTGGGTTGTAACTGATAGATTTTTACTCATTAGGATTCGTTGCGGTAAAATTTACACATAGTTTTGCAGAACAAACAAATGACAGGAACCTATTTTATAATTAGTCGTATTTGCAAATGTTTGAGTAAATATGTTTCATACAAACGGTCGGAGCCGTGTCAAACATCATTTTTGCTCCTACATTAAATATGTGTCAATGTTGTGTTATAAAACACTCTGAAACAATATTATATGCAAAACCCTGTGTTAATGTCTTTTATGGTGGACATTTATCACGTTTTACGATAGTTTGGTTTCACTTGCCTAGCAGTACAATCAACCACCTAAGAATGTCAAACATTTGAGAAAATTAATACATACTACATGTTTCAAATTTGCGTTGAAGAGGCTGTTTTCGGTGCTCTTACCTTCAAAACGGACACATAGGAACACAGGCAAAACAGAAACATGTGTTAGTGGCCGTGACAGTCAGTGGGTATAATAGAACGTGATCATACAAAAAAAGAGTTTGCAGTCATCGGAACAGACGCGCGTATATGTTTTTAGGGAGCTTAAAAGAGCCGCTGAAAAAGTTCTAATCAGAAATCGTTTGTACCGTTTGACAATCAAATTAGGAATGCAAGCAATAGCTGCAACTAGGCATGAAGTTCTATGGGCTGTAGACCTCAGTTTTCCTAATAAAGGCGGCCAGATTCTAGTAAGTACTTTTACTCGGTGTTCTGTTCGACTCGCGTATAACACTCCATTAGCCTAAGCTGATCAAATTATCAAAAAAGCACTACCTAATTAGAAACCATTTATCAAAACCAAAACTAATAAGGCATTTTAAAGAATATTGAAGGCGTATAAAAAGAAATATTTTGCTCCCAATCAACAGATATTAACTATTGAAAAGATACTTTCTATTATTTAAACGATAAAATAAGAAAACAGAAGTGAATAAAGGTATTTAAAATGCATTTAGATTAAATATCACCTTTGATTTATTGTAATTCGACGTCGGTTACAATGTCAAATGCATAATGCTTGAGCATGTTATTTGTTATATTGTTGCCTGTTATCAATATATTTGTTAATTTTTCGTAATATTCGAGAAAGATTGGTTGAAAGAAACGAATTCCTCTTGAATCATAATTAAAGGCAGAAGAGTAAGAACCCTTCTATAGAGGTCCATGTTGGTGAGCCGTTAAGTGAATATAAAAAGTAAAGATAATTAACAATTACACTGTCATATATATTATACATATAATTAACGAATATACTTTTTTCCGAGTATTTTTGAAGTTAATATGAATACTACATTTTGTGATGTTTACAGGCTACTGCTAAGCATGTCAAGTTCTTTCATATGCTTAGCAGAAACCCTCAAAATAGGGTATTTTCTTATAGGTTCTATAGCAATTAGAAAAACGGTATTTAACTTAATTCAGTTGGCCATTTGCAGCAGCTTAAGGATATGATATTATAACTAAAAATGAGAGCAGACGCCAATCTTTAGCAATGTATATGCTTTCCTTAAAACCTTTCGAACTAGCGCCTTATATACTTTACGTATTTTTCGAAGTGAATTCAAAACAAAAATCACCAAATGTTGTTGTAAACAGGAAATTTTATTTTATTCTGGTATAATTTTTTGGCTATTCCGGTTTACTGTTAGTTTTCATTTTATAAATAGGCATGCAAAACATATTGCTTAAAATAGGTATCATTGTTTTGTTTGGTTTTCATATTACTGATAGCATAGCTATCATTCGAAATTTAAAAAAATGCTAATGGTCCTTTTGTTTCAGTCGCACATGCAAGTTAATATCGGAATGTATAAATATAGGGGGATCTTTTGAAAACAATACTGCATTTTGGGGCATGACATCTGTAAACTTTTTACTTCTGACATTTGGAAATCAATAAAATGTTCGACTTAGAAAAATGTTTGTATTGCAATCAAAGTTCAACTGCAAAACTCGGTATAACAAATTGTTCCCCACAAAAAGTGCACTTAAGTGAGCAGACTAAAACAAAGGCAGTTAGCAAGCAGGAAATTTCCCTATTATGTTAGTTTTTATGAAAATTCGTCATGATTGCGCTTAGTTTCTTATTTGGCTCTATCTTTTATTTAGAAAATATATATTTTTAGAACTTTAATAGGAGAATGAGAATATAACGTAACGCTTGTTTTCCTAAAAACGTACCATACCTCATACGATTTTATAAGTTACTTTGCATACGTTATGGCTGTATTCAAATTTGCTGAAAGCTACTGTTGGTGAGACATGCGGTTACTCGTAGGAAAAATAAAGAAAATCTTACAATAACATGCACAATAAGAAAGCGTGGGTGAAAATCAGTTGGCACAAGAAATACTTACATTTATAACTGTCTATCAATAGTCACTAACTATTTGCTCTTGTCTGATGAACGACAGTCCAAGTTACTAGTTGTCTCCTAACCATGCCATTCTGCAAGGTGCGGTGCTAGCCGAAAGTTCTCTTTTGCACACAAGACCACCTTTTCTAACCTAATACCGGTTGCTTCTGCTGTTGCTAGAACGCACTGACTCAGGACCCTGGATATTTTGATGAAACCTTATAAAACACCGGAACAATTTCGTTGGGCTCCCAAAATCAACCAAGTGGGCGAGACTGACGCAGTTTATTTTCTTGATTTCAACTGCTTCTGTATTGAAGGATTGTTTGTTGAAACCAATAGATCAAGCTTAGACTTTTTGGCAATGATTAGACACAACGCAATGAGTCCATAGAGCAAACGGTTAGTTATAGAACACTGAGTTAGTTCAAATTACCACGTAACACGCCTTTATGAACATAATGTTACATAAATCGATTCCTCATAAAAATATCTGACCGAACAAGGCGGAAAGTATCGTTCAAAACCAAATATTATTACAGCATACAGCAGAAAATAACAAACCGTGAATTTAGGTAGATGACAATCCTGATACAAATGAGATTTTCCGCCAAATCATAGGATGCTGATGTTAGAAATTTACGTCAATTTAGGTGTCATTTAAACTGCCTTCTAGGACATCAGGCCTTGGCAATCAGTTGGAAATCCGCATCACATCCCGCACGGACTTGATAGTTACATTTTTGGATAGATTTGGCACAAATAATTTACGACTGTTTCACGATCCTTGTAGCAAAGTGCAACTTAACTGCTTCTGGTATAAATGTCAGGCATGAATTGTCACACGTTTTTACTTATTTGCCGTTTGACTGGGTATTTCTGACTGTTTCAAATAATAATGCGCTTGTTTAAAATTTTTAAAAATTATAAGTAAGAAGCACTTCATTATATCTTCAAAATAATTGAAATTGGGTTCAAGAATTGATAATGTGTTACCAGGAAAATCTGCAACATACCTACTGAACGCATAAAACTCACATTGTATATGCTAGTAGAAGCAAGTCTCAGAAAATGGCACGCTGTTAATGGAATGAGAAGTTCATTAACGGGATCTTTCGGATTCTTAATCAAACCCAGCACCTACGACTGTCCTGTGGATAGACTCGAGAAAGTATCCCAAATTTCATCCCAAAAAATAAACTTTTTTTGTTTCCCAACTATGGTATTTTACTCATGCAACGAGAAAAGTACAGCACGTCTTAATGATAAATAACACGTGGTCATTCAAATGCCTAGAGGGTTTTGGTAAACCCAACAGAAATAGGAACGAGAAACCGAAGTGAACTAAGTGTGTAGATGACAACTATATAGCACAACGCTAGTTGAAATTTTGGAAAAGAACAAAATCCTTCACTTGAACACATGTTCTAGCATTTTTTTCAGCCCGATTTCATTTCACAATGACTGACCAAAATAGATTTCTTCGCTGAACGAATAAAAATGAACAAATGCAGGTTCCATTGCATTTAACGAAGTTCAGTATTGCCAGTTTAGGAGAAGGAATGATTGTCAAGAATTGTTTATTATCGCGAGCTTTCTACTTCTTACAGAAACCTATGGCCAGAAATAAGACACAGCAACAAAGTGTAAATATAGTGAGTGTACACCAAGCATCTGTAGGGGGTCGTCAAGAGATAAGAAGGGTAAGACATAACGATAAAGAAATGAGGGGGGAGGAGGCGACTCTAGGGATACATGTTAGTTAGCTATCAGTGATGTCAAGGTTACTCAGGGTGTCAACAACGGAAGTTGGGGTAATTATACAGGAGGCAGGCCAATTAACTCTGACGGATGTTTGGGCGTGACTGCGCAATTCACTGTGCGCCAGCGCCAACTTGACACATTGGTTGGCTGAATTCTCGTCCGTAGATGAGTCTGCGACCAATTTCTGGCTCATGTTGTTCCCAGCATGGGTGAGTACATTGACAGCCGCAATGTTAAACTCATGGCCTATTTCATAGGTATGCACTGCCAATTGTGATAAATGCCAGTTGACGGGGGTCCGGACGAGGGCAATGGAGACTGGAGTGCCTATTTATGGTTTATTTGAATGCATAAGATAAATTTGCGAGCATATGCTTGTTTTCGATAAATGCTCATCAAACCTTCACACGTATACGGTAATTAAGTAAATACACTATGCGGGTTGGTAGAAAGAAAAGTGCAGTTTTCAGGGGAGGTGAGGGGGGAATCAGGGTCCAGAATCTGATCAGCGTTAGGTAGGATTAATATTCGAGTGAATTCATAAGCTACTGGCTGTTGGATTAGCAGATTTTGGGCCATGTTAACTGCGGCACCAAACCGAAGTTGTTTTGGGTACACAGGAACGATCAGTGCAGCCTGATGACTCTGTCTTCTGCCATAGCCAGCAGCCGCTATCCAACGAATTTTGAGCAGCTTGAGGGCACTTTGTGGATTACTCGGAAGACCTCTTTGGCATCTACGCGATGGTCTGAGTCTACCAAGTGCGGTAGAATGGAACTGCTTATGCACGTTAGTTGGCCCTTCCATAACCATGCAAAAAGTTATTTCGTACTCTTTTGGACGAAAGCCGGCTATCTCTTTGGTTTGTTGGATCCATTCCATCATATAGCTGAGGTCGCTTCTCGACAGCCTGATTTCACTCACTTACGAGCCTCAAGGCACTTCCGGGGCAAATATATGCCCTTACCAGGTAGATTGGATGAACAGTCCAGTTTTATGACATTTACGATCACAACCGACAAATCTTCGAGCCCGTGGTGCCGAGGTAGAGTATTAAAATCAATGACCAACGGTTCCGGGTTCGAATCTCGAGGGTTCCAAAACTTGAGATTGGGAATGCCTGGCTGATGACGGCTAACCAGAAATGGCCACTCCGGTCTCCCTTCGCCTTGTTGGATCCACTCCAAACACATACGGTTGTCACTTACTTGCCATATAAATATACAGACCTGACGAGAATTTATCGAAAACGAACGTATTTTCGCCAATTTATTGGAAGTTATTAGCCAGCAATGAATCAAAACAGACATTTTCTCACTCTGGTCCCATCCAAAGGCGTTCCTTGGTCACCAATTGTTGCTATATCAAAACGCCCAATCATTAGGGCGTGGGCATGTTTCCCTTTAAATGAGATCGGAAATATTAACTCCACCAGTGGAGTGATGGAAAATGCTCGTGCCGCTAAGCCTTACACAAATATAAGGGGGCATCGTAGGCAGGTTATGGAATTCGAGTCGCCGGTTTTGGTTGCCATCTAGTCACGTGGGAGTTTATTATTGTATACCGCCCTGTCTACTTAATTACTTTGTTTGTCTTCATTTATGATCACGAGGACATCTCTACAGTACACTGGTACCTTTTTGAAGGTAAAAAAACCAACTATTTTATCTACAACATTCCATGATGCCAATCTCTGCGTACATCGTTCCATATGCCAAACATCAACGTGAACACCTCTGCCACGGACGACCATACAAGGACAAAACCATCGATTCGGATGGAAACAAGCAATGAACCGTTAACCATTGAACTTAATGTCTCTCCCAGGATAAATATCGTCACATTTGATAAAAGTGCCGAATAATGGGCACATATCTGTCTTCAAGAGATTCTAAGTAATAGCTATATTGAGTCGTAACTCAATACACTGCCAGATTTTTGCTGTTAACGTCCGGACAGGAAATCCTAATCGACCAGCAGAGGTGATGAAGATGCTTTCTTTATAAACCAGCAATGGCGCAAAAAATGTATGTTCTTATTTTCTTATTCGGACAACTTAATAGACATATTTGCTGTAGTCTGTAAGCCTCAACTGTTAAGTAATTCTAAATGCATTGTTTACGTCAGTATTTACATTCCTCCCTCTACATGCCATGGTGCTTTACTCCAATTTTTTAATTTTTTCCCTAAAACGTGCCGTAAGTTCTTCAAGCATGTTATAACTTTATGTAATGAATTCCACCATGTGAATTTACGCCACTCACATCATTAGGTTTTTACGACTTAGTTTCCTTCAAAACTCGTGCTGATGCCCCTCTTGATCACATATTGCCCAACTATCCCAAGCCTTTTGCTGTCAAACATAGAGCTCAGTTGTCAGGCTCAGATCATTTTGTGTTATTGTGCCTGCCAACCACTTATTACAGTTGAAGGAAAGGGCTGAAAGCAGCACCCGAGAGGAAACTTAAGGTTCGTGACACTTCCTCACATAATATATGTTTCCTTCCGACCGTCATACCTGACAACCCTTCTGCACTTCATGAACACTCGAACGTTGAGTCATGATCCTATTATTTTAAAACTCTTTTCAATGAAATATCTACTGTATATTTTCCTTTTGAAACTGTTCTGGTTAGACCTGAGAAAATATCTCCAGCCCATCTTATGAATTTTCAGCTTTCATTTTATATCAGCCACTTGCATTCATATCGCACACCGCAAACCCTATTCTGGCGATTTATAGATGCCTGCATTTTCCCCCTCATTCTTTACTGCTCTTCAGTAATTTTTCCAGCTTTACTTAAAAAAACCTGGTCATTCTTAAACGTATCCTCCGAATGTTCTCATCAACTGCTGGGTTTTAACAATGTTATTTAAGCTGACATTATAATACAGCCATACTTTAAAACTGCCAATCAATTTACTGATCACATCCTTAATGAGGGCACTCACCCTCTACAGTCTAAAATAATGGCTGCAAAGTCTTCCCGTTAAATGCGCCGATGTTTCCACCCTATGTCTTGTCTAACATGGGCATATCAGCACACCGTATTCCCATTCCTAGCGTGCTACCTCACGTGTGAAGAAGCGTAAATTATAATGCTGAAAGCTGACCTGCCTAAAATAGATGCGGATATCCTGTAGAACTTTAATTTTGAGTATTCTATGACGTTTGACCTTTTACCATGATCCCTTACTTACCTTATCGCTTGCTGAAAATGTACAATACCCCCTACAATATAAAGCCTTCCTCTCTCTAGCCCAGCGACCGAGTTTATCTGCTGATTGGAGTGTGGACGAAGACCGAAATGGTCATTCCTAGTTTATAAGATCTTACTTGACCAAAGTTTTTAAAACTTGTAAACTGTTGGTGACCGAGAGAATTTACCCAATATTCGTCAAATGCACAACACAATAAGCATTTCTCGTAAACCAATAGGCAAATGCATTTAAAATAAACGTTTTGACTGTAAAAAATGCATGTTTTCAGTCAAATGAACCTAAATTCCGCCCAAACTACCACTAAACATCAAACGCAATGCTTATAACAAATTCGAGACAAAGAAATCTCGTTTGCTTATTTGCAAACAAAAGAAGTGTAAATTGAATTCTGTTCAAAATTAACTCGATTCAAAAAGATGAACATATAGTCTACAAATATCAAGAGTTTCATAAGTAAGACTTAAACTTCTCAAAAGCAGGGACTTCCTAGGCAAATGCTAAGATCTTACTAACTGAGAACGCAGGCGGAATACAGTGCAAGTGCAAAATATGCAAAGGATGTGTTTACAGCTGACTGTTTTACTTCACTTCAACATTTAAACTTTTAAACTAACAATATAACTGCTTTGTCATTTACGCACCATTTACTTGCGATAAAAACAAACTTCAAAATATGCTTTAGCCATATAAACGGTGAGCTTGACATTATACGCCGATGCATGAAACAACAACAACGAAACAAAGAGGAACCAGGTAGTTCCACTCAAGCGCCCCAAACAAATACATGGCGAGTCCTGCCTTATATAAGGAGTGTTTCCGATCTCGTTGAAATGCACTTGCGGAAACACCAGACAAAAGTGGCGCACAAACCAATGGCTGCTTGTACACCTTAACGACAGGGTCCGATACTTCAATAAGAAAGAAGCCATCTAAAAAATCCCATGTTGAGGTAATGATAATGCATATTGTGGCCAAACTTGAAGATCCGTCTCCACACGTATCCACGGGCACCAATTGGCTGTGAAGAGACATAACCATTTGTCCGAAGTGCATTGCTTGGACACAGGACACACCTTTGCATAGGAAAAAAACACGCATCGTTGGAGTTTGCCCCTCAAAAATGGCTGCGAATTCCTCGAGACCATGTACACCGACGATTCATGCATCAACTGACACGTAGAGTTGGATGATATTTATAAGCACTTCAGAAGACGCACGATAGAGACTTTCTGGGGCTACACCTATCAATCACATCTCATCTCATATTAATACTGATTTTTTGGGCAGTATTGAAATTTTAGTTATTCATTGCACTTTGCCTGTTAGTCCGAAGACGATGTGGGACACCAAACTCGAAAGTCACTCATATAAGTTACTTTTTATCCAAAAGAACATCTTCAAAACCATTTGTCTCTCAGTCTCGCCTAGCGACCGCGTATACCTGCTGAGTAGATTAGTCACTTCCAGTTGATTAGCAGTAACGTAACTATAGTTTTTAAAACTCCACACTTTTTCGTGTCTAAATAGCTTTCCAATTCACAAAACAATTAGAATTTACCGTAAATGAATAGGTGAACGCATTAGAAAGATAGGTTTTGCTAGTGGAAACATTATATTTTCAGTCAAAGGAAACTAATTTCGCCCAAACTACCACTTAACAACGGACGCAGTGCTTATAAGGAACTCGAGACGAAGACATCTCGTCTTACATTCGCAATCAAAAGGTGTGTGGATTGCATACTGTTCAAAATTAGCTCTATTCAAAAAGATGAACGCATACTTTACAAATGTCAAGTGTAACATTCATACTGATAGCATGCAAAAAACAAACTGGGTCTAGAGTAACGCCTACTTCGTTGAAAATTGCTCGTTGCGTACTTTGCCGATTGCAGCAGATGATCTCCACAGGAAAGTTCACATCCGATATATCTGTGTGTAATAGTGAGCTTTATGAAGCAAGTGTCAGTACGGGAGCACACATCAGCGTCACGTCCCGTTCATTGAACATCCCCGAGTCTGCCTAATCCATAGGGCTTGCATGCAATTTAAATACAGTAGTCGCCGGTTATTAAGCCCATGGTTAATAGACACAGCCGCGTATTTAGCCCAAATCAGCTTGGTAAGGAATTTAACATAGCGAAATCCGCCGGCTAATAGACCCGGTCGCCGGCTACAAAGCCCAGTTACCCAACAGGATAGAGTGAGATTCTCATCTTTCTGCGTGCACAACCCGGTCTACAGGCATCAGATTTCACAAAATTCAACGATTTCTGGTGCCTGTAAAAGGATATCAAAAAGCACTTGCGAGTGAAGTTTCCTCCAAAACAACTGACAATAGACCGCTTTTTTTAAAAAGTGTCGCAAATCATTTTTTGCTTTTGTTATTACGCAAAATACAGAAAAACAGCATTCTTTTCTTGAGCATAATCAAACTCTTCAATTAATACAGTAGGTATGTAATGTGCCTATCTTGCGTTTGCTTATCAAGAAATAGGACTCTCCGGTTATTGCGCTCTCCGCTTATTAAGCACAATTTGGTTTGTGCCCGAGGTGAGCCTAATAGCCGGCGACTACTGTACGTTAATAGACAAAAGCTCTTTCTCCAGGAAGTAGAATTACTTTCGCGGTACAGACCACTGGCTGAACGAACAGACATCAACAGCTGTTGAGAATTCTAAAGACACATGCGATAAGATGTAGAAAAGGAAATGTATTTTTCTCGCCTGTCATCATTTTTCGAAATTGTAGATTTGCAATTCGGAAGTAAAACTATTGAAAAGTAGTCTAATGTCTACAACGTTATTAAACGGCTGCATAAATCCTTGGAAAAATGTTATATTTCGAAACGACTTCAGTTTATGGATGCAATTGGCATGAGAGCAATTGTGGGTTAAATATTTCAAGAGTCCAGTTTGGCGAGTATACGTGTACATGCATGTTATATTTCGCTGGCTATGGCCAGCTTAAGCGAGAGGTACTTGATTATAAATGGCATTTAACGCGACGTACCAACAATTGGTATATTTCGACATTTTTAATATAACACAGGCTATTAAAGTGCGCTGCAATATAAAATGTTCAGTAATAGAATAAATTTATATATCCGGGGAATGTTTATTTCAGCATGTTAAGATGCTTTCCGGAATAGCATGTTAATGCATACTGCTAGTTTATATCAATGTACTTTAAAAAATCGTTCTATAATAAATTAACCATTTCGTTTTATCATTAATATTCTTGAGTAAATATAGAAAATTGCAAAGATACCCATTAAAGAATTCAAAAGTCAAGCTTGGCGAGTATACGTGCACTTTACACAAATTCTCGTCAGGCCTTACATTTTATGGAAACTGGGTGCGAGTTTAAACGTGTTCGTCTTTTCGGACAAATGAGTCGTGGGAATGGGGGTGGGGGTCGATAAGCGAAGGCTGGTTGTAAGGGTAGGGTTTGATGGAGCAGTCTAGGGGGGACGGGGGGAGGGGAGACGTGGTGGGGTGGGGTGGGGTGAGAAGAAGACAAACAGAGCGTGGATGACTGCATGTCGGTGGTGACTGTGGGCCATGCCAACTGTGGCGCTTGTAGGAAGTCCTTCT
>JAYGXS010000003.1:48872447-48891484 GCA_036362985.1 Ligula intestinalis
CCAGCTTTCCCTATCTGCTTTCTTGTTGATACACCAGTTTTGAAAGTACAGATTTTCAATCTCCAGAGAAATTAATTTGTGATGGCGGTATATATCAGCATTTTGAAGGTCTAACGGCGAAGACCGAAATAGTAAGTGTATGTTTGCGTTGAAACCCATTAACCCCTGTAAAATATACACATGCTGCCTTCAGACAGTCGTCAGTAGTAATAATTGACGTTGCAACTTACCATACGCACAGTCTAGGTACTTGCTTAATCGCCCAGTCACGTGTTTGCTGGTATTGAGCCACTGTTTGACACAACTACGGGGAGTCCGCCTCCGCAGTTGGTCACCCCAGCTTTCCTTATCTGCTTTCTGTTTGATATACCGGTATTTCAAAGTTCAACTTTTTAATCTCTGGAGAAATTTATTTCTGATGGCGGTATATATCAGTTTATTGATGGTCTATATGCGTAGACCGAAATTGTAAGTTTATGTTTTTGTTGAAACCCATCAACACCTGTGAAATATACAAATGCTGCCTTTAGAGAGTTTTCAGTATTAAAAATTGACGTTGCAAATTACCATACTTACAGCCTAGGTACATGCTAAATCGCCTAGGCACGTTTATAACTGGTATTTTACGACTGCTTGACTCAGCTGCGAGGTGTCCGGCTCATCAGTCGGTTACCCTAGCATTTCCTTTCTGCTTTCTGGTTGATAAAACGGTTTTGAAACGTCAGCTTTTTTATCTTCGGAAAACTTATTTCCTGATCGCGGTATATTTTAGTAAATTGTATGTCTGTAGGCGTAGACAGAAATTGTAAGTGTATGTTTTTGTTTGAACCCATCAACTACTGTAAAGTATACACATGCTGCCATCAGACAGCCCTCAAAAAAATAATTTGACGTTGTAACTTACAATAGTTACAGGCTAGGTAATTGCTTTAATTCCCAGCCAAGTGTTTCGCTAGTATTTGCATCTACTTTACACAGCTGCGAGGGTTCCGGCTCATAAGTCGGTCACCACTGCTTTCTCTATCTGCTTTCTGGTTTATATACCTGTTTTGAAAGTCCAGCGTTTCAATCTCCAAAGAAATTTATTTCTGATCGCGGTATATATCGGTATATTGAAGGGCTATAGGCGTAGACCGAAATTGTAAGTGAACGTTTGTGTTGAAACCCGTTCACCCCTGTAAAATATACACATGCTGCCTTCAGGCAGTCTTCAGTAGTATAAATTGACGTTGTAACTTACCATACTAACAAGTTATGTTCTTGCTCAATCGCCGATTCACATGTTTAGCTGGTATTCTGCGACTGCTTGACACAGCTCCGAGGGGTCCGGTTCAGCAGTCGGTCACCTTGCCTTCCCTATCTGCTTTCTGGTCGATATAGCAGTTTTGAATGTTAAGCTTTTCAATCTCTGGATATATTTATTGCTGATCGCGGTTTACATGAGTATATTGAAAGTCTTTAGGCGTAGGCCAATAGTTTAAGTGTATATTATTGTTAAAACCCGTCAACCCCTGTAAAATATACAAATGCTGCCACAGGAAAATCTTAAGTTGTATAGGGCCGTCCTGTAGCAGCATGCGTATATTTTATTGGGGTTGACGTATTTCAAAACAAATATACACTTAAATTTTGGTCTACGCCTATAAACCTTATATGCCCTGATATATGCCGCCATCAGAAATTAATTTTTCTGGAAGTTAGAGAATCTGAACTGTCTGTGAGGACTTAAGCTGACATTTAAATGCCTTGCTCTTGGAAGAGCCATTTTGGATTCCTAGCAAGCATTCATGTGAGAAAAGAGGTGATCAATGTTCATCGCGTTTGAGCAAACTCAATCTTTTTAAACGCCTCTTCTTTGCGGAATAGAATATTTCAGTCAGGGCTAAGTCGTGTTGGAAGATTTTTCGGGCTGAAAATGGTTTGAAATTTAAAATTTAAAAACAGGATATCTTGGACCTCGTCCTCGTTATATACACATAATGCAAACACGCTATTTCTGTCACAGAAGCATTGCTGTTTGCATGAATTCCATCAGAGTAGCTATGACTTGATCACAAAACCTGAATGTTTATTTACACGGTAAACTGGGAATTATGGCTTAGCTTTTGGCAACGTAAAGCAGTGTTATCAGCATCCATTAAAACTGGCTTTTCAGGCTCAGTCCCTATTGGTCTGATTAACTATAGCAAGATATTCAAGGTATCCTGCCCATACTGCTATACCTATTTCAGAAGGCACCGGTCACTGTTAAGTCTCTTTGGATGGTCCGGAGATTAATTCTGCCCAACTGGCTGATAAGTCATGAAAAGTCATGTGATTGTAGGTATCTGTCTCGGGTTTTGTTACCATAATACTTTTCTGTTAAACATAAGACTGAAAGTATGAGCGGTGCAACAACAAAGTAATTGGCTTGTTTTGATGCCTGCAGACATTAGGTAAACTTTTCCGTGAATACGACTTGTCGCTTGTGCTTGCAATTAAGTAAAAGACCTCTGTTTTCAATTCGTCTTCTGTATCAGCACCTTTTGAACGATTTTGTAACCACCAGCAAGCTGAACAGTGTTGGCGTATCTTTTCCTCAATAAAACAGAGGTATGTTGAAGTCGGTGACTTCCTGTAAAATCCTTGCAGTAAATAGTCGAATCCGTTCAATGTTATTTACATTTCATCCAATCCTTTATACTATGAGTCCAAATTGTATTTACGCATACTTATGAAAAAAAAACATTTTTCTTATAATGTACAATTCATAAATGATGTATATTGTATTAATGATGCGAGTGTAAAACGGTTAGAATAAGCCATGTTTCAGTAAACTCAATTGCTGGCTTTCCGATAATATGCATAACGTTACACTTAAGACACATTCATTTGGCTAATATATCGTTTGGTGCTTTGAACAGAAGCCGCAGACTTGGCAACCGCAGTTTGGCCAGGCGTTGCTAAGTAACACATACGCTCAATTTCCGAGAGACAAAGGGAAGTGCAAACAATGCTAAAGTCATGCGAGTCAACTGCGACGTAGCGCTTGCTTGCATTTTATGTCCTTTTAGCTACTTATTGTCCCGGCGTTAGATGCCATCGGCTTAGTTATTCAATTTAAATTATTTAAGCAGGCAGCTGGTGATTTTGCGTTTGATCCAAAGTACGATTGGTGAATGTTTTAATAACCATCAATAGGTCAAATAGATGCCAAACCTCTGCTCAAATATTCTTCTTTAATGCCACAAGACACACTTCTATATTGTCGACATTGGAATTTGTGCTCGTCCTCGGAGAAGAGAAGACATAATCATCCAGATCGTAATATTTTGCAGTTTGCCTTACGGCCGAGTACATGTTAATGTGATATTTTGGAATTTTCCTTTCTACAAGGTGACCATGTCATCGCATGTAACTAATGTGTTCAGGAGTGCAACCATTACTACGCATGTCCAAAACTTCAACAACGAACACCAGATTAGTCTCAAACACAGCTACTTAAAAGTGCTATACCTGTGCGCTGAGACGCATTACAGTGAAGTGGAAGACAAAGTTGCTGAACTGAAGAGCCATTTGGGTCTTCCTTTGCTTTGCCAGATGCATTTCATCATATTATCATTGTTACTATGTTACGGTCCGGTTGGTTTACGTTCTGAGCTCGTGAGCAAAGCGGAACTTAATTGTTCCTCTACTAGATTGGCGAGGCACATATATTCATCATATTCCCGATCTCGACCGACAAATCAAGGAGCCCATGATGCCATAGTAGAGTATTGAACTCAATGACCAATGTTGAAGGGTTCAAAACTGGGGAGGTTCCAACCCTTGAGATTAGGTATGACTGGCTGATGACGGCTAAAATGCCAGAAATAGCTGTAAAGGAAACACAATGTAAAAAGAACGAGTTTGCACTGACATATTTCCTTTCTTGTGCATTAATATAAGGGCTAACGATCGGTGCTCCCTTCAGAAGGGCCAAATGGAGTGTCCACATACCCATCTTTGCATTTGGTTTAAATGATCTCCACAATTAAGGACATCAGTAGGTATTCACACTAATGTGGCTCTTTTGATATACAATTGATGAATTTATTTCTGGTTTTCCCAATAATAATACAAACTGCATCATGGTTGACGAGTTAAATTAGTTCCGGTACGAAGCTCATCAAGAAACGCTTATCTCACAAAACGTACTAAACCAAACTCCATTAGATCACTGATTGGTTGCAAGTGACCGGGGACCCAGACTCTGAGAGCAAGACATAATGGCGGACGACCGTTCCATCCCGAGCTTCAACAAGCTGAAGACAAACACAGTGACACTAGCTGGATTATAAAGAAAAGTAGCCTCAAAGCACCCCGCTCTCTCCCCACTCCTGCACTTGCACCCGGTGTCAAGACTGAGGGGAGAGGAACGGGGAAAAAGGAAGGCACAGGTGGCTGGTGCGGCCAAAGCCGCCACGCTTAGACGATGACTTTCGTGAGATAAGCACGGAGCGACTAGTCGAGTGGCCTTTGCGACTACAGAGACGAGGGCTTGAGGGACTCTACCGCCACCACATTAGCCGCAAATGCACTAGGCAGTACCAGCTGATATTCACTCCGCTGAGAGAGGAGGTACAATTAACCATGCAACCAGGTATGCGGCGTGTAAACCTAATGCAGATGCAAACGTTTCAACCGACAGGAAATTAAATCCAAGAAACCAGCCAGCGCAAACCAGGTCACAGAGGCCCTGGTTTGCTGAAGTGTGGCATTGCATACGCACACAAACCCTACATCTCAGAAGAGTAAGGTGGCTGCCCTGCACTTAGCCTGGGCCGTCACCCTTAAGAGACGCGGTAACGATTCAGTCACCGACTGAAAGGTATAATCCATCCCCATCAGCCACTAGTCACACACCGCACACACTGGGCTGATGGTGTGTCCGGTAAATGTGTTAGCTGGCTGTCTTTTCTAACACTGTAACCGTAACGGTCTCAGATACGTCTCTCGGGTCCTCAGCGTTGAGGAGAATCCTCACCTATTAAGATAAAATCTATGCCTAGTGACAAGTGGAATGGACTACAGTGGCGTTAGTTTCCAAATGCATTGAAGTCTGCGCTAGGCTGAAGCCTGCATTTCCGAGATATCGACACGCCTCTGTCAATGGCTGACAACTTACTTTGGCTTAGATTATTACCTGGATCTGCCGGGGTATCGATTCACAAGAACAGTAGCCAGACATAGCCGATCTGGCCTGTTTTGTGTTGCTATTTGACGCTGACACCCCTCGATGTTACGCTATGTGTGCGTCCTGAGTGAAGGACGTGGAACAATCAGGACATGGGTTATCGATCTGCCCATGCCATGTCGTGGCGTGGCATGAGAATCAACTAGAATTTTCTGAATCCCGGTCCACTTATCAGACACGTACAGAGTGAGCTGCCGGTGTGTCCGGTAAGTGCGTCAGTTGCCAGTGCAAAAAAGGAAACAAGGTAGAGGTGAGCGTTTGTGTGAGAGGAGAGAAAAAGAGAAGGATAGCACTCTTCACTTGTAAATGGAGGTTATTTTGGGAATACTTTAAGTTTCTGCAGGGGGAACTTGTCACGGTACCATAGCTATGTTGAAAGTGCGATTATCGATACGGCTAGTTGTAGTAGTAACAGTAACCCCACTTGGATCAATAGTACTGCAAATGCAACACGTAACAAATAACAAACCTGATATTGCTAGACAGTTAAGGCTAAGATACTGCTAAAAGCACTAGTGCTCCAATACCATTGATGCTTATACCATTAAGCATACTCAGTTGTGTCATTGCATAAGACATCGTAAAACAAAGATAATTAATTTATGTTCAATACCTTATTCAACAGCGGACACAGGCACACAAGCATGCACTGAGAGCTCGTTAACTGTGCAGAAGCTCGGCAATCGGAAAATATTTCCTACTAGAGGGTTGCTTGTTACCTGGTATGCTTGTAGCTGGACAGCTTGTCACGCAATTGTCTCCTGCAATAATACAAAATACCAGTGTAATTTAATCGTTTTCTAAAGCTTTTAATACACTTAACAATTAAGAGGTGCACAGTTTTTCAGAACGTCTCAGGATATGTTTCATATCTTCAGTTATTCAATTGCATGTTTTCCATTTTCTGTTGACTTTTTTGACGAGTTGGATTGCATGCATTCAGTCAGTCTCTGTCAGTATATTTAAGGGATAAACAGGTAAATTGCCTTTGAGTTCTCTTTTTGTAGATATTGGGCGTGGTAGAAAAACATTATATCTCAGTTTGTTGGCGAGGCCAATTGTCCTGAGCTATGAGGTGGTACATCGTTTTTTTGAGCAAACAGTGAAAAAAATCCTTGGACTTTTTAAGGTGAAAAGTTTTCGCTGTTGCGGAGGGGTTGATCTGATGGAGTATGGGCTTCAGGATAAAAACGTCCGGTCTTGGGTATTGCTTTAGCAAGTTCCCGCTTCAAGTTCATTTCCCTTGTTTGGTCTCGCACGTTGTAACCGGTAGTTTGGTTCTGTTTGATGCTGTTCTTTTTAGAGGTAAATTTCTTTTATTTGGCATTTTAACTACATCTTCCTCCACTAGAGGCCCTTTTCTATCCATATACTCCGGTGTTAGTTTGATGTTCATATGAAGTATTTACTTATGGACAACAAAAGTTTCAGCTAGAAACCAAACACATTACCCGCTATTCCTACGACCAAGATTATGTTTACTTCTACTTCCGAAAAAAAAAGTAATGTTGGGGTTGAGAAATCAGGGTTTCATTTGTTAGAGCTGGGTAGAAAACACATTCGTTTACTGCTGTTTTGGCTAAACAAATTGTTATATTAGGTTTGCAATCTGAAATTTCACCTGTTAAGTGATGTCCTTAAAATAAATCGGTTACTTTTTTTTCTCTTTTACAGTGAAAATGTCCCTACAGTGCAAAACGATACTGCACTATGATTGATGTTTTCAACTATGGATTACGGTTTTTCTAACTAATTTATTCATTTTATCCCTTGCGCCTTTACTTTTCCATTATTTATCTTTGTGGCATGAACTATTTGTATAAGCCAACTTATCTTTCATGATTTTTCTCCAGCCCTCAGTTCACTTTCTCTAGCATTAATTGCTTTCGAAGGGTCTTTTCAGTTGACACACATTTCGCTAATCTTCTTTTCTCAAAAAGCATTGATTCCTTTAACGTCAATCAGTTAACAAGTAGTGCTCTTCAACGGACGTGAGCTCTTTTCCCATTTCTCACGAATTAAAGTGCATTTTCGCTTTTATATTCTCGGATAAAATACTTTCGTCTGATTAACTTGAGTTGCTGCTTTAAATTTCCTCAAAATGAAAATGCTTGTCAGACCTTTAATTTAAATGTTTCCTAGTGTGGGCCAGAGCATGCAATTTATTATTGATACCGAAAACCATGGCAGTAAAATATAATTTTGGATCATTCGTACTATTGGTATTAAAGATATTATTCACAATTGTCCGCAAAAATGGTTCCATCCATGGTGTGCAACTGGTAAGGTACCATAAGAGGTCGTGGTAAAAGGTATTCTAGTACGTAAAGATAAAAGTTTACACGATTTGCATTATGTTATGGAGTATGGTCGGCTTTTAACTTCTCAATTTCCGTTTCTTCACACGGAAGATTACGTGCTAGGAATGGCAGTACAGAGTGTTTACATGCCGATGTACCACAACACCTGACCGAACCTTCTGCAGTGGAGGGGGTGAGCGACCTCTTTAAGGATGCGATCAGCAAATTGCTTGACCGTTTTAAAGTGTCTTCATATTATAATGTGAGGTAAAATAACATAGAAAATGTCGGCAGCTGAAGCGAGTGTTTGAAAAATACGTTTAAAAATAACCAGTTCTTTTGAAAGTAAGGCTGGAAAAATTACTGGAGAGCAGTAAAGAATGAGGGAGAGAATGCATGCATCTGTAAATCACCAGATTAGGGCTTTCAGTGTGCGATGTGCACGCAAACGGCAGATGTAATATAAAAGTGCACAGATTTTAATAAAAAGGCCTCAAATATGAAAAGTATATGAGGGGATAGATGTCAGAGTAACACAAAGATACCGGAAAAAGGATGTCTCAGTGGGCAAAATGTCAATAGATTCAGGGCTGGGAGAGGATCGCAGTCCAAAACACACTGGACTAACTAGTGGTCGTTAAGACTTAAGGGTTGGCCACTGCGCTACCTATATTGTATTTGTATGTGTGATGCAGGCCATCCTATCG
Organism: Ligula intestinalis; assembly: GCA_036362985.1. Classification (NCBI taxonomy): domain Eukaryota; kingdom Metazoa; phylum Platyhelminthes; class Cestoda; order Diphyllobothriidea; family Diphyllobothriidae; genus Ligula; species Ligula intestinalis. The sequence continues at coordinate 48,880,670 of JAYGXS010000003.1, forward strand.
CACCAGACAAAATTTAGGAAAGTAGCTGAGGAAAATATGGTACGGATGGCGTAGAGTCACTGCTGACCAACTACTTAAGAAGTCTCCACACGACAGGAACCATAAGCGACCGTGACCTCGAACACCTCTGGCCAGTAAGCACGCACCCCCCCTCCCCACCCGTGTGCATGATCTAAAAACGATCCACACGGACCGCCTGCCTGTTCGTCTGATTTTGGACATGCGCAACTCGACATAGCGAAGTGGTCAGCAGCGAAACACACACCCATACAACAGCGGCTGGCACCACGTAGCTACCAAAACACGTACACTTTTTATCGAAGAACTCAAAGACATGAATGTAAACGCCAATATGACACTCTCACTAGAGGTGTCATCGCTGTTTACAAACGTTTTGTTCATGGATACAGTTAATTATACCTGCGAATTATTAGTGTTAAATCCGATAGAAGAAGGAAAACTAATGGATGCATTAAAGAAACTACTACTAAGATGCACGTTACATGCGCGGTTATGTTTTTAAAACCAACTATACAGACAACTAGACGGTGTCGCTATATGCTCGCCTTTGGGGCCCTCCTTAGCTAATATCTGCATGGGCAAACTAGAAAAGGGCAACTCAGCTATTAGATCCATTAGTTAAAACCATACGGTCGGTATATTGATTACGTCTTTGCGATCGCCTCAGCAGCTACCGATCCGGACGCACTTCTAAATACTGTTAGTCAAGACCATCCCTCCATTGATTTTACAGTAGAGGTGGAGACGCACGTGCGCTTCCCTTTCTTGGATGCTCTCCTAGGTCAGAAACCTAACGGTAGCGTCTGAATCAGTGTTTATCGAAACAAAACCTTTTACGTACAGTATACAAATTTAAACAGTTTCGTATCCATCCAACTCAAGCGTACACAAAGGAGTACCCCTCGCGTACTCCACCCCCCACCCTACCCTTCTCTTCGCCCTCCCTCCCCCCTCCCCCTGTAACAGTTGATGGGTTCCTACCCTCTATAACTGTTGCTCGCTTTTCGTTGACGTTTTATATCTGACGATGGACTCCCGCAAGAGCCCGAAAGCTCAGATGAATAACACCACGATTCCATTGAACGAAACGACTTATTTTGCTAGATGAATACCTGAGATGCGAACCTTCGCCTCTATTTTTAAGTCTAAACCAAGCTTCCCAAGTCCTTGGGTCAGCGTTTGGTAGCAACGGCAAAAAGCTTCTACGAGGTTGAAAGAGGAAGTTTTTCTGCGCGCAAAAGAACCTCCTGCAAGCTCCAAGCTTGGCAGTGCCAAAGGTCACACAACGGCCTGCATATTTTCATGCTTTTTCCCTCCGTTCCACCCTCTCCCCTGTCCGGTTTCAACAAACGCTCGTTGCCGCGTAACTAGCCGCATACTACAAAACCCCAACCCACCCCCTTTTTCCCATTACTGATTTGCCTGTAATTATGAAAGTAATTGCCCGCATTTTTACCTTCCAACTTTACGCCCTTCCCATATAACTGTATGATCTGATGAAAACTCACCTTAACCCTACCTCTGCTTGCCAACTTCTCTTCTGATTATGTGTGCTAGTTGAGACGTAAATGGACAGAGAAAGAGAACGGCCACGCAATAAACGCTGGTAGATGACTAAATACACAATCGTAATGCTGTTGCTGTGACTGTTTAACAGCTTTACGGTATGCTGCCAGTCATTATGCGAGCAGTTGCATTGAAGCAGCGTCTTATTGACACTATCTTGCCCTTCCAAGAAACTCAGACGTATATGCGCTCAAGCAGCCACCTTATCTTAGTTATAATCTAGAATTCAGTTCTTCGTGTGATTTATGCTGCAGGAAATGTTAATTTTTGCTTGCACAAACTGGTATTACGTAGGTACTGTCCGATAGTGCAATCTTTTAACTTCCAGCTTTCAACAAGAAGCCTGCCTGAACTGCGTATCACTTCCGCCTCAAAGGGTACATATCACGTAACAACTGAAATTTACTTTCAATGCAGTTGCTTTGGCGCCGATTTTAGTCAAATCAGCGTCACTTTAACCACAATTTTGTTGAAGTAGACCGACAAAGGAATGCGCTAACTATTATAGCAACAACTTGTGCTGAATCATGCCAGTACATCGGAAGACCGGAACAAAAGGCCTTAATCTATGGTTGTGCGCGTAAATGTTTCCGGTTGTGATTGCGGGACGGAAACATATCCAATTGACGCAGTTATAAAGAATTGATAAAACAAAAGTTGTACCAACCGCAAACTTTCCTCTTCGGTCTGTGTTAGTTATTAGTCTTCCGAAAAACTGCAGTTGTTTGATAATTCTGCTCTTCTGTATAGGTTCTATATGCACGCCAATTTAAGCAGAAATTTCGTCCGGTAGACCTAAAATATTGTATGCTCTTAAACTTTCTAGACCTAAGATGATATTGGGAAGTAAATTTATTACTTCATTATAACATTACCTACGTAGGCTTATCTCCTGTTTTCAGAGATGCGAATTTAATTGTCGAAAGAATACACAATTACATCAGGGCATTCGCCAAACATTTCAATATTCAGTTTCTTTTTTTCGGCAAGCTGGTAGTCATCCTCCAGTTTGTGAACTGTGGGAATGTGGGCATTCCCACGATGGGTCATCTCCGTGAAAACCATGAGCACCACCTTCCCACGGCGAAGTTTACTAACGCGTGCTTAGCAGTATTCCATGGTGGCACTGGCAGTACACGTTTCATCATAACTGATAGATCCCGTCCGTGAGAAATGTCTCAGCATTTCTAGAACTTCCTCATAGATCATATTGGATAGAATATAGCCAAATTGGACGACATGGCTATAAAAACACACAAAAATATCAGTGATAATGATTGATAATTTCGGATATATTTTGGTAAAAATTGTTAACTAGGAAAAATGTGGTGCACCATACGCTTTATATCAGGCATGGTATAGCTGTTTGTGCAAAAAAAGATTATCACATCATATAGACGACTTTTTGAATACAGTAATTCCGATAAAGGCAAGGCGTCGTCGGCCAGGCATACTCAACCCCAAGCTGTGCACCACTCAGGGCTTGAAATCGTGGCCTTTCAATCAAATATTAAGGGTCTACAAATTGAACCATGACCACGGCGCCTTACCGTTCTAGATTGGACGATACGGAGAGTCGGTAATGAACGTTCACTGACTGCTAACGAAACTCATCTCTCCCGCACTACCTTGTGTAAAATTTTTTTGGACCGAGACAGCAGCCGTAGCCACCAGTAGTGTAAGATAGATAGCACGACTTGGAGTGGTTGGGTTTGACTAGCTGACGACGGATCACAAGCCACAAATGGCCAGTCCAGTTTCCCTTACCTTTGTCGGCACAAGTATCTGGCTACGATTATTGATCACTGCAGCTGCTAGCAGGCTTTGAGAAATAAGACTCGAGGCAAGAGGTGGACAACTGCGTTCCGTGAGTGGTCGGCAAACGTTAATCAATGACCGTCAATTCGAAATATTTAGATTTTGAGATACTTCTACTAGCAGTATATAAGCTTGGTGCTTATTGCGGTTATTTAGTTGTAGATCTTTGTTTTAGATCATGCAATGCGATTACCCTTTCAAAGCCATCAGATTTCGACGGTAAATTGATTTATAGATAATTATCTGTGGATATTAAAGAATCTTTCTAACATGTCTGGTCGTTGAATACTACAAGCATTAAGTCTCCCTGCTAAATCCAAATAGGAAAAATCTGAACAATTTTGCAGGATTAAATTTACATGTAATATGTGGTGCATATGCTGGTTATGTTCTTCTCACTTGTTCTAAAACGAAGCCTGACTCTTTTAAATTTTACTTTCTGGGGAACTAACAAAAACAGCATGGAAATATTTCATGTTGGTAATTTTTTTATTCGATAGACGCAATTCTTTTCAGGTTCGCTGATGCAATTTTTTGATTTCGCAAAACGGGCGAGAAAGCGGTTTGGGCAGTCGAATTGAGGGGACATTTCCTCATCGCTGGGTTTTTTAGTGTGCGCGTTTATCGGGGCGTAACCAAACCAACAGGCAAAATCTCTATATAGGCGAATATCCTGTTAGGGAAAATAGATTTATCTAATTTAATACACTTGGGATTTGTCATTCAAACAAACTATTTTGCTACGGTGCACTTTTTCAAGCAAATCCTATTTTGACGACGACACGCAAAATGTGGCTGAATTTTTTCGAGCAAAATAGTTTAACTAAAGCGTAATATGAAGCGAGACATTGCACAGCATATGCTGTTGTTGAGCAAATATGAAATCTACGTAAAATTCTAATTTCCAATTAATCTTCAAGGTAACGGATATGTTATTAATGTTAACTGGTCAAAACGGTTTGCCTGTTGAGAATATGAGAGGTTGTGGAATAATTTTCGGGCGACATTTAAAACTAAAAATGTTGGAAATAATGCATAATCTGAGCTTTTATTTGATGGCAAAAGTTGTTTCAGCGGGGCCTGACGATTTCCCAAACCTTAGCTCAAGGGGAGATATTCTTAAAAGGCGCTCAGCACTGTCTCTTTGTTTCATGCTAGAGCCATCAACGGCAGTCACACAATGACAATCAAAGTATTTACGTTAGGTGGTACTGATAAACACAAAGGGAAAATAAATTATGAAAAATTAATCTCCTTTGGGAAATAATAATTGTTTATTTCATGAATTTTCGATTGAAGTTACCCAGCTGGTCGACAGACAAGCGCGAGTTGTGAGAGAATAATTTGTTCTTATGATGATTTCACTAGATTCAAGGGTGGAATGGAGTAAAGGAAATTAATAATCGCCCGTATTTACTCATGTGATCACTGGGGACAATAGCTGTCACCTACATGATATTATGCGGACAGTAGGGGAAACTGTCGTTATCCGCACTTAATCATACGGTCCATGGTGGCTGTTTTTTGTTTTTATCTGATCTTGAGAGATTTGTAATTGACGGCTCAATCGATATGTCTGTTGAGAATAAATAAGCCATTTTTGGTTTACTTAACTTCGTCAGTTGGCTTTTGGGGCTCCAGATTGTGTTAGTTTGCGAGCATCCCTCTACCATACCTTATAAACGTCATCAAGCTTGATAACAAGCCGGTCCATAGCTAGGACTTTAAGAAAACCAACCCCTGAAAGGTAAAACAACTAGGATGCAAAAATTGTGTGCGAGCAAATCCTGACGTTAATTAAGGATGGCGATAACGGTTTATAATGCAGAAACGGTCATCCCAATCTCGAATGTTCATGCCAATTCTACACAATGCAGAAAAAGTTATAGATGTAGCAACGTGTTACATGGAGATTTAATAGTTGTTTTATTATTTCACATCTTAAAACATGCTACTTTATGCACGCACAGCCCTGTGTGAGACAAAAACAGATGCATTTGCAAATTTGACTGTCGTTAAAGTGAGAGAGGGAGCGGTGTCAGTGACATAAGTATTTTATCCAACTGCTGTTCCAGATTTACTCTTGAAGGCATTAACAGAAACGAAAACAACAGTGGATCGTCATGGTCGCAAAATGCTGCATTTATTTGAGTATTCTGTTTTGATGCATCAAAGACCCTAATAAAAGTAAAACTTTTCATATTTTTCGCAGACTGTTGTAATTCGCGTTATTAGAGCTATATTAATAACATTCGCACTTGAAATTGCCAAAATTCCACCCACTGCATGGTTTTCTGGTAAATTCATTACTTGACTGTTCAGTTCACGTTTACTATCCCCGGCGACGTGATTCTTTTCTCTTAAACTCCTTATAGCCCAAACTTTGGCATAGAATAAGGATAAAATATTCCTTGTGCACGTGCATGGAGCATGCAACAATGTATCATGGCCACGCAAGCTTGCAATTTAGCTTCGCATATCTCTGGGTAATTTTGAGTTTCATTGAATCAGTAAATGTGACGTTATCCGTGCGAGTAACATTGAATGTGGACATTGGCTCTATCCTCAAATATTGCATTTATGCGTACAACCATTTGTGTATGCTGGGTAGTCATGTATGCGCGACTTTACCACAATATGGGAAGTCCTTCACGCTAATTTCATGACGGAATATAACTCGGTATTTATGCATTTATTTGGCCGTGTTATGTTGAATAACTGAGGGGATTTAATAATAAAAAGGGCTCGTTTTGTAAAACACCCTAAAACTAAAGGTTGAATAAAGTTACATCGAAGAAATTTCCTATGCTATGAAGTACGGCAAAGAAAAACTTTTATTAATGCGCATTATGCTATGGTAGAATTCCAAAATAAGTAAAAAGCGTCAACATATCTCTTTCAAAACGGAAAAATAAGTCCAAATTTGCTCAAATGGAAGTGATGCCAAGTTTAAGGAATCACATTTAGTTTCAGAAACAAGGGACGTTCTCACTTTAAAAATTTTTTGCTTATGTGTGAACTTGTACGCCATAAATGCAGTTATCAATTTTTAAGACATAATCTGTGTAATCGTTCTGATATCGAGGATGATGAACGTGAAATATTATCAGAAAACCGCGGTATGCTTTCGTTTTTTTGTGTCACGTAGTGTTGTTCAGAGTGTTGTCGTGCTGTCAAAGTATTTCCTGTCTGACGGCGACTTCGAGCGCATACGAAAATTGGTGGCCACAGGGCTGCCACGTAAGTTGTTTGCTAGTATGTTTGATATTAGTTAGGTCAAAATCTCGATAATTATTAACTATAAGACAGTGCTTAGACGTCAACTTCGGATGCAAAAGCGACGATTTTATTCATTGAATATGAAAAAGGTGCGCGAATATGTCCATGAGAGCTATTAAAAGGGCTTTAATATTGGAATAGCATTTACGTTTGCGATGAACTCTTGTTTTTAGACAAGCCACCGAAGTCGGCATAGACGGTAATACGCGGCAAGTACTTTCCCAGAAAAAATATGGCATTGAAGCCAACCTTCAGGAATTTTCGTCGCCTTATGGTTTGGATGGTCAGAAAGTTCGAAGAGCGTATGAGTTGATGGTTGACAAACGATACCATAAACAGCCATATATTTGTGGACATAGTAAAAGAGGCCATCGGTTATAAAAGCATTCAAAGACGTCGGATGGACACCGTCATGCTGCAAGATGACGCCCCTGCCTGCAGATCAAAGGAGGCATGATTATCATTAACCTTAATACTACAATCAAATTTTTGACGAGAGCTTGTATTTCTGCATGTGGCCTGTGGCTCATTTTTATTCATCGGAACTCTCCGGAGCGTCATCGTATTACAAATCTATTTCCGTTAATCAACAGAAAAAGGAAAAGCAAACGAAGCATATTTCACTGGAAAAAAAGCTGAGCAGGGAAGACCTAGCCAAGTGTGATTAAACTAATGGCGTGAGGTGGGCGATGACAGCTTAGCGGTAGAGCATTAGCCTATGGCAAATGCATCCTCTGATGAAAAGGTTCAAATCCCGCCAAACGCCGCGAGTTTTTCACACCTGGGTCAACTCAAATTAATCAAATCTACCAAACCAACATAATAATTAAGTTAGCCTAGTAGTCATTCTGGTGAATTGTTGATGATTGGTTAGAAAATCCTGCTGTATTGGTGGATTCCATATGAACGCAAAAGTTGAGTGGGTAATACCGAGCCACGCGTGATTAAACCCATCAACTGTAGCGGGCGTATGTATCTAAGCGGTAGAGCATAAGCCTCCAGCAAAGGCTTCCTCTAATTCGCGGGTTAAAATCCCGCCAAAACCCTTAGAGTTGTTCACACTTGGGTCAACACAAATTAAGCAAATCTGCCAAACAACTTAATAATTTAGTCAGCATAGAAGTCATTTTGATGGAGTATAGATGATTGCTTAGGAAATCCTGCTTGGACAGTAAACTTACTCCCGTATTGGTGGATTCCATACGAACGTTAAAGTTAAGCAGGCACTATCGATCCAAGTGTGATTAAACCCATGGCATGAAGTGGGCATTTGTAGCTTAGCCGTAAAGCAGTAACCTCCAGCAAAGGCTTTCTCTGATGCGCGGGTTCAAATCCAGGCAAATGCCTAGAGTTTTTCACACTTGGGTCAACTAAAATTCAGCAAATCTGCGAAATCAACTTAATAATCAAATCAGCCTTGTAATCATTTTGCAGGATTCTAGATGATTGCTTAGGAAATCCCGCTTGGGCAGTCAACTTAATCCTGTATTTGTGGATTTCATATGAACGAAAAAGTTGAGCACGCATTGTCGAGCCAAGTGTTATTAAACTCAAGGTGTTAAGCGTGCGTTTGCAGTTTAGCGGTATAGCAGTAACCTCCAGCAAAGGTTTTCTCTGATGCGCGGGTTAGATTCCCGCTAAGCGCCTTGAGTTTTACGCACATGGAAAAACTAGAATTAATTAAATCTTCCACTCAAACTTAATAATAAATCAGTCTAGTAGTAATTCAGGTGGATTCTAGACAATTGCTTAGGAAATCCTGCTTGGACAGTAAACTTACTACCGTATTGGTGAATTCCATATGAACGTAAACGTTGAGCAGACACTATCGAGCCAAGCGTTATTAAACTCAAGGTTTAAGTGCGCGTTTGTAGCTTAGCGGTAGAGCATTAGCCTCCGGCAACGGCTTTCTTTGATGCGCGGCTCCAAATCATGCCAAATGCCTTGAGTTGTTCACACTTGGGTCAACTCAAATTAAGCAAATCTGCCACACCAACTTAATAATTAAGTCAGCATAGTAGTCATTCTAGTGGATTCTAGATGATTGATTATGAAATCCTGCTTGGACAGTAAACTTACTCCCGTATTGGTAGATTCCATACGAACGTTAAAGTTAAGCAGGCACTATCAATCCAAGTGTGATTAAACCCATGGCATGAAGCGTGCGTTTGCAGATCATCGGTAGAGCATTAGCCTCCGGCAAAGGCTTTCTCTGATGCGTGGGTTCAAATCCCGGCAAAACGCCTAGAGTAGGTTAACACTTGGATCAACTCAAATTGAATAAATCTGCCACACCAAATTAATAATTAATTCAACATAGAAGTCATTTTGGTGAATTCTAGATGATTGCTTAGGAATTCCTGCTTGGGCAGTCAACTTGCTCCCGTATTTGTGGATTTCATATGAACGAAAAAGTTGAGCACGCAATGTCGAGCCAAGTGTTATTAAACTCAAGGTGTTAAGCGTGCGTTTGCAGTTTAGCGGTATAGCAGTAACCTCCAGCAAAGGTTTTCTCTGATGCGCGGGTTAAAATCCCGCTAAGCGCCTTGCGTTTTACGCACATGGAAAAACTAGAATTAATTAAATCTTCCACTCAAACTTAATAATAAATCAGTCTAGTAGTAATTCAGGTGGATTCTAGACAATTGCTTAGGAAATCCTGCTTGGACAGTAAACTTACTACCGTATTGGTGAATTCCATATGAACGTAAACGTTGAGCAGACACTATCGAGCCAAGCGTTATTAAACTCAAGGTTTAAGTGCGCGTTTGTAGCTTAGCGGTAGAGCATTAGCCTCCGGCAACGGCTTTCTTTGATGCGTGGCTCCAAATCATGCCAAATGCCTTGAGTTGTTCACACTTGGGTCAACTCAAATTAAGCAAATCTGCCACACCAACTTAATAATTAAGTCAGCATAGTAGTCATTCTGGTGGATTCTAGATGATAACTTAGGAAATCCTGCATGGACAGTCAACTTGTTCCCGTATTGGTGGATTCCATATGAACGCAAACCTTTAACGGGTAATATCGATCCAAGTTTGATTAAACTCATGTCCTGAAGCAGGCGTTTGCAGCTTAGCGGTATAGAATTAGCCTTCGGCAAAGTCCTTCTTTTATGCGTGGGTTCAAATCCCGCCACAAGCCTGGAGTTGTTCACTCTGCGGTCACCTTAAATTAGGCAAATCTGCCACACCAACTTAATAATTAAGTCAGCATAGTAGTCATTATGGTGGATTCAAGATGATTGCTTAGGAAATCCTGCTTTTGCAGTCAACTTGCTCCCGTATTGGTAGATTCTATAAGAATGAAAAAGTTGATTGGGTACTATCGTTCCACGTATGATTAAACTCTGGCGAGAAGTATGCATTTGCGCAAAAGTTGAGCGCGTTATGTCAAACCAAATGTGATTAAACTCATGGCGTGAAGTGGGAGTTTGCAGCTTAAAAGGTAGAGCATAAGCCTACGGCAAGGACATTCCGTAATGCGCGGGTTCAAATCCTGCCAAACGCCTTGAGTTGTTCACACTCGGATCAACTCAAATTAAGAAATCTACCACACCAACTTAATAATTAAGTCATTTAGTGGATTTTAGATGATTGCTTAGCAAGTCCTGCTTGGGCCGTCAACTTGCTCCCGTATTGGTGGATTCCATATAAACGAAAATGTGAGCGGGTTATATCGAGCAAAGTGTGATTAAACCCATGGCATGAAGCGTGCGTTTGCAGATCATCGGTAAAGCATTAGCCTCCGGTAAAGGCTTTTTCTGATGCGTGGGTTCAAATCCCGCCAAAAGCTTTAAGTTTTTCGCACTTGGTTCAACTAAAATAAAGTGAATCTGCCAAACCAACTTAATAATTAAGTCAGCCTAGCAGTCATTTTGGTATATTCTAGATGACTGCTTAGGAAATCCTGCTTGGACAGTAAACTTACTCCCGTATTGGTGGATTCCATATGAACGCAAAAGTTGAGCGGGTACTATCGAGCCAAGTGTTATTAAACTCAAGGAATTGAGCGTGCGTTAGCAGCTTAGCGGTAGAGCAGTAGCCTCCGACAAAAGCTTTCTCTAATGCGCGGTTTCAAATCCCGCCAAACGCCTAGACTTTTTTACGCTAAGGTCAGCTCAAATTGAGC